>JAWWTY010000019.1:904449-964362 GCA_035222235.1 Margarornis squamiger | reverse complement strand
CTGCCCCTCCTCTGCCCCTCCCCAGGGAGTTGTCCCTGCAATGAGGTCTCCCCTCAGTCTCCTCTTCTCCAGCTGAAATCGTTCCCCTTTGGCCATGCAGCAGATCAGTGGTACTGCTTAGAATTTGATGCCCACGTTTCAAGTCCCCATCTCTTATGGTGCTCACTGGACACCTCTGCTTTCACTGGGGCTCATAAAACACCTGAGCTTCACAATTGTCTGCTCTTTACCATTAATGGAGGGGCTCTGCAGGGTATCAGAAGACTTCTAGTAAGGAGTTAGTGTGCAGCAATATGTGTGTTTCATGTGAAGGCTGCCAGAGCTCCAGGAGTGTTTGGGTGATCCTCTGGGGCACAGGGTGTGATTCTTGGGGATGGTCCTGGGCAGGGCCAGGGGTTGGACTGGATGATCCTGGTGGGGCCCTTCCAGCTCAGCCTGTTTTATAATACTGTGATATATTGATATCTCATGCTCCTTTAAAAAACACATACTTTATTCTTCACTCAAAAAGGAATTCTTTTAGCAGTAAGAGAAAAAAACCATTTCCCCCACCATGATTACAGAGGATGGGTGAGCCTGGAGTGATTCTGCTTTATTGAATCTTCTCAGTGCCTGTCAGCATTGGAGAGGCCTGATTTAATCATTCAGAACTAGGTCCTGCAAGGAATATTTGCATTGTGCATGTTTGAAGAACACCAGAGCCAGAATCAGCCTTAATAAAGCTGTACTTTGTGCTGGCTACAGCATGGGAGTCAGGAGATGTGCTCAGCCACCTAGACACCTTGGGAAGGGGCAGGCTTTATGGATACAGGATTTTGTATTCCAGCACATTCCAATTTATTAAACAAAACTGTACTTCCTGGGTACCCAGAAATGCTTCCCAGGAGATGCTCTAGAGCAAATCTGTAATTCAAAGTGACTGTTTTATGTTAGTCTCTTTCAGCACTTTTTCTCCTTATAAGTTGTCAGCAACAGATATATACTTTTTATTTTTTCTCTGAATCATGTCAACTAACAAATCTTAATCTGTATCTGCAAATTAAAGGTGTAAGAAATCAATTACAAGTGCTTGGTTTACTTAAATTGAATTGCACTGACTCTTTTGATTGAACTTAAGTCGTGTGATTGATGTTCCAAGACTATAAAACTTCTAAGTTGATTTCCATCATTAATATCTGATGTTTCTGAGTTATGAATTCATTTTTTTGCAAGTGCTCCAGTATTTAATCAAAATGTGCAGTTTCTGCAGACATTTAGTTGGCAGATTGGTTTCTTAGAGCATTCATGAGATGTAAATGCATGAGAGGTGAGCACAGACTGCCTAAATGCGATTCAAGCTTCCAAGAAATATCACCAGACTCTCTTCCCCCTTTTGCCTCTATAATTTGCCATTTGGGGACTGAAAGGCAGGAACCTGAAGTGTATTCTCGTATCTTACATTTGTGCTCTCCTGCTCTCTGGTGCTGCTGCCCCGGGAGAGCTGACGCACCGATGTTGCCACATGTCGGCTCATCTGTGTCTGTACTTGCTTGCAATGGTTTTACAGTTCACAGGTTGCAAATTTCAGGCTCTGTTTGTTGTCTCACTGGCAGAGAATCATTCCTGTGGTTGGTTTCTGAGATCTGTGACACAACACACGCTGGACACCAGCAGGGTGGGCTGCTTTGAAAACTCCTACCCCATGGACTGCTCTGCCTCTGTCTGTGCTGCCAGGGTACAGCACGGGCTGGGCAAGTTCACAGTCACCTGGGGGTCTAAAAAGTTATGGAGACAGATTTAGAAGTTGCCTTTATAGAGATGAACAAATAAAAAGTGAAAGAATTCCACCATAGAGAAAGGTTTGCTGCATTTGCTAAGACAGGCTTTTTCTGTGCCTGAAATACATTAAGTCTGAGGGAATATGGTAAAATACAATTTAGCATTAAAGGACTTTCAGAGATAGCTCAGCAAAAGTACTCTTAAGGTACAATTGTGAAGAGAGATGGTACGGTGCTAAACACACGAAATAAAACATTGTATTTTTCTTATAATCAACTGATTTGTAACCAGTTCTTATATTAATCGTCCTACCAGTTGCAATTACTCTATACTTGAAATGCCTTGCTCAATGCTATAGAGCAGAAACATGTTAAAAAAATGACACAAGTTACATAGGGAACTAGACCATAGCCAGACCCAATGCCCACCTGTCTGCCCTAGGAAGGATCCCCTGTTCCGGGTGGGTGTTTTATACCTCCAGGGTGTGATCCAGGTTGGCTTTGTAGCAGGGCCACAGAGCACTGGAACCCTCTGTGATGTTTGCTTTGCACCTACAGTTCTCCTGTGAAAGGAGCCTGGGCCATCTTCCTGCAGCTCACAAAGAGCACTTGGACTCAACACTGTTTTGGGCTCAGTGTGAAAATACACATGAGCTTTCTGGCTACCCTTGCTGGGGACATTTGTAATTTCAGTGGCACAGTGCCTATTTTGGCTCTGTTCTCTCTATTAGAGCTCTGATATTTGTGGAAGATGCAAGGGGTAGTGCAGAATTGTTTCACTGCTGCTGCAGGAAGGAGGTTTGATGATGAGCTATATTATGTATGGCTCACTAGACAGTAGTAAACATTCCTCTTTGTTGCTGTGCTTTGGGATTATCAAAGGGTGTTGTGTTCCTAGTTAGAGTTTTTCTGGATTAATGAAACAGATCACTGCATAGCAACGTGCCCGAAGTCTGTGAAATGTTTCCTGAATAAGGATTGGATCAGGCCCATGGAGAATATAAAGTGCTGGAAAGAACCTGGTGATATTTTACAGACCCTGCATTTGGTTGTTTTCTTGCAGAGTCCTGACAGCCCCTCTAATTAGGAACTCGAGGTTTCTTTACTTTGCTCTGTTTCCTTTCTCTGTCACAATGCACCATCAACATCCAAATGCTGGCTGTTGCTCTGGCTGTCCTTGATTTCGGGGGCCGCTTTGTTGGAATACGGACTGCTTCAGATGGAATTAGGAATACTTTAAGTTTCAGAGCTTCCTGTCTGTGCTGGGTTTGTACATCAGTCTTTGGGAGGTCCAGCAACAGGATGTGAGGTGGACACTGTCTAGTGTTGCCCCAAGGACTGCTACCTGTCTATGCAGCTTAAGTGTCAGGAGCCCAGGGAACTTTTCAGAGAGTTTCAAATGTCTGTCAAATGCCCAGGAGATTCTGTAGCTTAATAGGAAATTTTATTTTTGCTCAAAAATTCCATAAAATGTGAGAAAAATGTGCATCTCTTGGCCAAGTACAAGCAGCCAGAGAACTAGTCTCCATCATGAGTCAGATCCCTCTCACAGATTCTGAATTTAGATACAAAAATACCTGCTTTTTCTGGAAGTCTCTGTACTTGTCTCTTTTCAATCAAGGGAACAGAAGCTGGGGCCAGAAGCCTTCTTGTTGGCTCTTGAAGTCTCTAACTCTGTTGCCTATGGCAAGTATCGAGTCTGTCAATAAGGTTATTTTAATGCTTGCCAAATGATCTTTGCATAAAGTTCTGTCCTATTTTCTTTGTCTGGAAACTTTACTTGTCCTCGGTTTTTTTGAGCACAATAGTTCTGAAATCAGATCTCTGAGATGAGCTCACACAAAAAGTTGTTATAAATGCATTGATTTGGCCTTTTATTTTCCTAGATTGTTAATATCTGCTTCTGGTTTAACTTGGAATGTTTTGAATAGTTACTTTTCCCAATAACTGAGAAAACCCAGATCCTCTTGTATACAACCCCTTAGATTTTGCATTTCTCAAATATGAGAGTTGTTGCTTTTTCTACTCGGTCCTGAGAAGGCACAAGTTTCTTAAAAGTGCTCCTTTACTTAAAATGCATGAGTAACAAATGTGTTTTTCTATGTGAAGGTGCCTTGGAATCCCTGGGGGGAAGGCACTGAAGAATCTAAGTACCACTTCTGTCCCACTGTTAAAATGATGGCTGAATTTAAGTGCCTTGTTCATGAGGATTTTGGACTGAGTCAGACTGTGAGAGATCCTCCTGCAGGCCTAACACAAACAAGAAGTTTACCTTGTCTCCCCTCGAATGTCTGTGCTGCCCAGTGAAGCTGCTTTGCAGTTGAGATGAGTAGGCTTGAAGTGTGTGATTCATGAGAGGGTTACAACTGATGAGATGCTGAAGCTGTGGATAGGTCACAGAATTATATTCTGACTCACACTATGTAAATCCAGATGGTTATTCAAGAGCTCACATTTTTACATTGGGGTAAAGGTGAAACAACTTCATTAAAATTATTCTGCCAATTGTATCTTCTGTTATCTTTCTCTTTTTTCTTTTTTTTTTCTTTCCTGGTTGAAGCTGCCAGGCTACGTAACCATAACTATATTCCTGCAGGGATGAAGGGTACTGGTATATTAAAGGAAACCTGGATTCTCCAAACATCTTACGTTTGCTGAGGAAGGTTGGCTTTATTTTATGTGCTGTTATAGCAAGAAATGTGAGCTGCTGTAGGGAATCTGTTTGTCTCCATGGTCCTAACTAGTACATTCCTTTACATTTAAAAAAAAATAAAAAAATTCCCATTTCAATAAAAGCAGGATCCAAAATCCAAAACCTGTCTTTAAAATAAACAGAGGCCGCATTCGAGTAATTGCCCTGCTTGCTTTTACCTAATGTTTAGTTGTGATTGTACTACCTCAGTAGTCTTGGGGCATGAAAATTCTACAAGGTAATAACCAACAGAATACTCTATTACATTTAAAAATAGGCTTGTTTTGGTAGCTTAATTCCTTATTTTAAACAAGCTTTTCAATTTATTCCTGAGTGTAGCAGAAAGGAACAGTGAAATTTATATCTGTGATAGTCTGAGACAGTTCACGAGGACTTTATCAGTCCAGAGCATTCCCAGACTGAGTCAGACCTGCCATTAACGCAGAACTGGGGCCTGGCCTGGCACTTTAAACAGATGTGTAGGTGATATGGGATTTAGCATTCTGGTTTTCCTCCTTGGGAATTTACAACTTGCATTTTCTTGTTTGGTTTTGGGTTTTGTGGAATGAGTTTGTGACAGCGTTTGTTAAGGTGGCTGAAAATCCAGGGCTGTATCATCAGTTGGACCTGGTCAGTTGGCAGAGCTGCATTTTGTACCATCTGGGGATCTGCCTTTCAATTTGGAACAAAGTTTATACCCTGGTCCTCTTTTTCTATTTGGACACAAAGTCCAAATAGACTGGCACGGTGTGGGTCCCTCCCTTTTCTATTTGTTTTCCTTAATTTCTAAACTTTCTGGAGGAGACAACATCCTTTTTCTTTCCAGAATGAACCTGGCAAATAATTTATAAACAAACAAAGAAATAACAGTAATGGAGTACAAGAAAAGGAATGCTATCCATTATTTATGTACATAATTAAATGGAATCCCTCGTTGTTTGAAAGTACAAAGACAAAATTTCACTGTGGGTGTTTTCTGTTTATAAATGCGGAAACATTTCTTGGGGGTCTTGCATGACAATTCTGCTTCCATTTTCTCCAAGCAATTGCATTTGTTTCATTAGGTAGCTCTTGAGTTTGCAGCTGAAATTCCTGCTCAGGTTTGCCAGAAGTGCAACAATTAATGGCCAGGGTTTTGTTTTGTTTGGTTTTTATTTCATTATCATGCAGTACTGCAAAACCCAAATGTGATACCCCTAGTGCCATGCAGGCAAACAGGGTCCCAGTGACACAGGGACAAAGCCACTGCCTTGGGGCACAATGTGTGATGGTGGGGATGGAATCAGTGGGTGACCTCTCAGCTGGCTTTGCTGCCTTGGAATTGTGTTTATTTCATGGGATGAAGAAACTTAAGCATTAAATATATTTGCTCAATTAAGTTATTGAGCCACTGGTTGAATTACTCCTCCAGAATGTTGTTTAATCCCCTGGTGATGGTTGAAGCTGCTACTGCAAACACCAAGAGAATATTTTTGTTTGTTTCAGTTTTGGCATTGATGTCAACTATGGTACATTATTTTTATAATGTTCTCATTTTCTCTTAAATCCATATTTTTATGTTGTGCCGTGTTGCCCTGAATAATAATGTCATTTCATACGTAGGAGAAACGGAGACAAAAATCAAATTAATTGAGTTGTCTTAATCGAAAAAGGAGATGTTTAGAGTTAGAACATAAGGAGCTGAACTCAGGACTCTTAATTTGATCTGCAAAATTACAACACCTTCCAAAGTGAGAGCTTAGTAGGTTATATGAGCTACTCTTTTTGTTTCACCTGCCTGTTTTCTGTGAATTTTAGCAATTCAGCTTTCTACAGGATAATGCACAGAGAAGTACACAGAAACCCACTCAGTTTCCAGGTGCCACTCATTTTACCTGATTTCCTTGGCGTTCCTGCCAAACTGGTCTTGCCGTTGAATTCCTGCCAGAGGATGGCTCTGGCTCTGGCTCCGGCTCTGAAGGGAGACTGTTCCAAAGTGTGCCTGGCTTTGAGAGCCAGGGGCAGTGTGGCTGGAGGGGAGCCCCAGGAATTGTGAGCCCTGTGTGAGGCTCAGCACAGCAGCCTGGAAAGGCCCAGCAAGGACCCTGAGAATGAGCTGGTGGAGATGCTGTGCCAGATCACTGAGAGAAATTCCAGCTGGCCAGGCTGTTCCTCTGCCTCGTTTCTTGGAGGGATCCCTCTTTCTACAGATTTCCCATTGTATATGTAATGTCTCTTCCCAAAATACTTCAGGTGACAGGAAAATAAGGGAGCTCACCATACTACACAGTGGACTAGAGTTTTGAATCCTGGAGGTAAATAAATGTCTGTATATACATACACATATAAAAAGATACTTCAGAGATGATTTTGGCTTTCTAAATTCATTACATTCTGCTTAGAATGATCACTTCTAGGAAAACAGAAAATACTTTTTTCCACCAAGGAAATAGATGTAATTAATATTGTACAGCAATTATCAAAATCCATTGGCTTTGCCAGAAATATACCTTGGGTTTTAATGAGTTAAGTCAGGAAAATGAAACTCAGCAATGAGCTGCCCAAAGGAAACCACAAACTACCACAAAGTTATGACTGTGAGTCTCATCAGTTTGGGAGCAAAGGCATAACAAGGTACATATTTCACCCTCCTGTTTTGAATGGTTTCCATTTGTCCAAGCCAGCTATTCCAGGGATTGGCAGGGACACTTGGTCCTGTTACGAGTGTTGGCTTGTCCCCTGTGCTGTAATCCAAATGTCTTGGCTCCTTCCTCTCAGACATTATCAGAGCAGATACAACAAAGGCTGCTCTTGCCCCATAATGCTGGAGTTTTGTGCTGACCTTTGGTTTGCAGAGCACACAGAAGAAATCCAGCATTTCCCTGTTGTGCTGGACATCCCTGTGGGTCCCAGAGGGAGCAGATCCCGTGTGCTTTGGGTGTGGGCTCTCTTCCATCCAGGCCTGTTGTGATGAGCAGATCAAGTTTTCTGCACAGGAACTGACTGACCTTTATCCCCATCGAGGGGGCTCTCTGTGTGTGCATTAAATATTTCTGATTGTTCTGGATGTTCAGTTATTTGCCTGACTGAGCTGTGGGGCATCAAACAGTATGAACAAGTGTCCCAAATCATCTCTTTCCATCCAGTGAATATTTCTGGATGGAAAGGAGGAGTATTCCTGCACATCTGTGGCTGTGGTGGAGTTGTTGCTGGAGATTACCTACTCTAAAGTAAGAAGAAATGGCTGCAGCTGAGCTGTGCAGAGGAGTCCACTTGTTTATTGGGGACAGAGAGAACGGCTGGAGGAAAAAAGCAAGCATGGAATTCTAATGCTAGATTTTATCAATTTGTGAAGTTTAATTACTTATACTTGTGGTACATCTGAAGAGAAATGGAATCCAGGTCAATCTTCACAAGATATGCAATAAAAATTATTTATTAAAATAAGGCATAAGGCCCATTACTGTGATTATCAGATACATTTTTAATTAAACCAAAGTTGCTTCAGTAGAAATTTCACTTATATAATCTCAAAATGTTTGGACTTGTTCACCTTTCTGAGTTTTACTTCTCTTCCATAAAGACCATAGACTTGGCTTAATTAGAAGTAGTAGTTATAATGTCAGAGCAAATTAATCTCAGCCAGCTGAGCGGTCCCTGTGAGGCTCAGCGAGCGCAGCCCTTGCTGCGTGTGCAGCTCAGAAATGCCCCTCTGAGATGCCCCGTGGGCTCTCCCTGACTGTGCCAGCACTTCTGCCTCAGCCACAGGGCGGGCACGGCACCGGAGGAGGGCACGGCTGAGTTCCCTCCACTCTTCCCGCGGGCTCCAAAGTTTCTGGACTTTAAAAGAGGGAATTTAAAGCTCTTGAACCAGGTTTGTATGCGAGGCTTCTACCAGACAGCTGTCTCTCAGGAATGTCTCTATGTAATAAATCCAGTCTGCAAGTATAAAAGACTTCAGCTTTTTAGCTACTCTTTTTAGCTTTTTAGCTACTCTTTTTTAGCTACTCTTTTTTTAGCTACTCTCCCAACACAGCCCGGCCAGGATTCTCAGTTGTGTAAGCAGATCAGTTGATCTGATCTCAGTTGATCTGAGTATTCATTTTTACATCAGAGTCTCCTTTAGGTCCCAAGCACAAGAAACTATTTTTGTCATGGATTTCACTCAATGTTAGCTTTAAATGTCTCCATTTATTTTTTTTTTAATTGAATGCCTTTCTTTTTAATGCTGCACTAATTTTCTATGTAAAATAGCAGAGCAATTTGACATTCTAAAAGGAATTTATTTGCATAAAAATAAACACTAACTTTTTCTAGGTGTTAAAACATAAAATAAAAAGATAAGTTAATTGTAAATCATTGCTTAGAAATGCATTTTGTTACAAAATTCTGGGCTACTCAACATTCTTAGGAGGTTGTAATGAGCTGAATTTGTTGGTTAAATTAAAATGCTTTTTCTCATGTTCAGTAAATGCAGTGTGGATGCAACTGAACAAAAATAAAATTGAAATTTACATTTTCATCAAATGAATAACCACATGCTGAGGTTTGCTTGACTGCAATTTATGATTATGCAAATGAAACAGGTTTTGCAACCAGGATATGTACAATAAATGGGAGTTCCATTATTATGTATCAAAAAGCCATTAACCTTGAAAATTATATACAATTGACATGAACATTTCTAAAATATGTGTAAAAGCTGTAAATGTTCTCTCTCTCCTCCCATATGCATATGTACTGTATATTAGATTTAACAAAATCATCCAGAATGAATAATTTATTAAATGAGCTCTGCCACTTTTTTGGTTTATGAACTATCTGTAACAACTTGCTGGGTCCTTTATCCATTATTTAAATCAGGAAATACTGCTGATGAATTCCTTGTCTGCCGGCAGGAACGGGAGCTCCAAAAGCTACATTTGCTGTTCCAAAGACCTGATGAGGGAATGGAGAGGGGGTGGCTGAGTTGTCTGGCAGCTTCCCAGATTCCAGGTTTCTTTGTGGGGAATTTTGTTGGGAATTTTGGTATTTGCTGGTTCTAAATCAGATCCTCTTTTTTCCCTCAGCCCCAGTGGCAAAACAGGACTTGGAAGGAGAACAAAGTGGGGTGGTCTTGGGATGTCGGTGTTATCCTTCCTTGGGATGGGCAAAGCAAAGCAAACAGCCCATGGGCTTAAAGACAGATGATTTTCTGCATATTGCAGGAAAGATGGTCTCTTTCTTAGTGATTTCTGGCTTGTGGAAAACCTCACCTTGGGACACGCTGAGTGAGAATGTAGGTGGGGTGTTGGATGTGTGTGCTTGGCAGCTGCCACTGTGCCCAGGGTGGAGGTGCTTCCTGTACATCCCAAGCTGCCTGTACATCCCGAGCTGCCTGCACATCCCAAGCTGCCTGTACATCCTGAGCTGCCTGCACATCCCGGGCTGCCTGCACATCCTGGGCTGCCTGCATATCCCGAGGTGCCTGCACATCCTGGGCTGCCTGCACATCCCGGGCTGCCTGCACCATCCAGAGCTGCATCCTCCACCCAGGACCAGTCTCAGGGACTCCCTGGAGCTCACACTTCCCTCTTCTGCATGGCCAGTTAATGCCAAAACCCTGAAAAGAAAAACAAATATGCATCGCAAAGTGGTCAGAAGAATTAATATTTACAGGCTGGTTCTCAAGTGGTGCGTCAAAGCTGAACAGTTCTTTCAGTGATTTCGGTAAAAGCTTTGTGGAAGGGTTTCAGTTACATCTCTGTCAGTTATACAGAAGGGTTGGATACCCTGAGTTATTTTTGCCACAGGAGGTGTTCACATTATGATACACAATGTGTAAGATACCAAGATGTGCTCGTAGGAGTTTGTCTTATCTGTAATATTTAATTTGCAGTAATTTCTGACATCCCTTTTTCTCACATCCCCGTAATTATTGGAGAAGAATGCTGGAAATCTTTTATTGAAAATAAATCAAAATAGTACTAAGCGTGGCACTCACCTCCCTAAATGAAGGGCCCTCTCTGGCTGTTCTTTTCTTCCCTTGTCTCTGTAAAAAGTGAATGTATTTCCTTGCCCAGGTCTCACTTTTAGAGTGGAGTTTGCATCTAAACCACTGCAAAAAAAATGTTAGCACAGAGCTTTGCAATGACATGAAGTATCAGTTAAAGCAGATGGAAGTGTCATGGATGGGAAGAAGGGCAGGAGGAGCTGAGAATCTGTGTGTGTTCAGTTGAATGTAAGGGCAGATACTGATGTTTTGAGAATTCTAAAGGAGAAACTTGAAAGTACAAGTGATTTCATTTGCAAAGCAGACAAGTAATGCTATAGACTTGGAAAAATCTGCAGCAGAAAGGGATATATGGATATTTAATTATAATTTTCAGTATTAGTTTTAACCACAGGAAATAGTCTTGTGACTTATACTGTGGGAGTCCAGAGCAGCTCAAACTCCCAAGGACTGCTTTTGACTGTACCCTTAAACACTGCTCTATATTCAGCTAGAAAAGGGGGGTCTTGTGTTACTTCTGGACTAGAGAATGATGCCCAGAGTGCATATGTATTGTGGAGGAATATACTGTGGGTGGAATTATCCAAACCTTCCCCCCAGACTGGTGGCACGTGTTTGAACAGCACTGTACCTGTTATGCTTCAGGTGGGAGCTGCCTGCTATAGGATCAGCAAAACTGCTTTTTTACTGTTAAGGTGGTTAAATGTTTTTATTCCATATGAAGAGTTGAATTAGGGATTTTTGAAACCAATTTTTTTTTTTCTAACACGAACAATGCGTATACAGCAGAGTAATATTTGTAATGCTGCTCTGGCTTCTGAAGCAGCCTCAGCCACTGGGGTGAGCACTTCGGTACCATCAGTTTTGTAGGTGGCATAGCCCATGGAAAATGTCTTCTCCTCACAGTGCTTCTTTCACCACAGGGATGCAGCTGAGAGCCACTGGTGTGATCCTGTTGACTTGGAAATACAAAAGAAAGTGGGTGTTTGCTCACACTGTGTTGCTTTCATTGCAAACTAGAAACATCTTTGAAAAACAACTTTTTATTTATTTTTTAACTCCTGCAAAAATCTGTCACAGAATAGATTATGACCAAGCATTTCATGTGCTGTTCTCGATGAGTTTGCCAGAGAACAACAGAAAGCCAGATCTGTGTCTTATTTTTCCTAACTTTCTGCAAACCCTCCCCAAATTAGTCTCAGTAAATACCAGGAATGCTAATATCTGTTCTTTGTGTGTGCTCGCAGAACAGATTTAGGGCACTTATTTGAAGGATATATATAAAGTGACCATTTGCCATAAGTTAAAAGCGTCCTTTCTGACATCTCTGGAACACATTTCTCAAAGTACTGAGCAGTGATTGAACTTTTCATTCCAGAAATATCTCTGGATATGTTAAAATGAAACAGTGCAGAAATCCACAGGTTCCAGCTCCCCCTGCATGTCCCAGTGTGGTCCCAGAGCCTGGATGAGAACAGGGCATGCCCAGCAGACAGGGACACTCTGTCACAGCTGCCTTAACATCTCCCAAAAACTGGGACATTTCTGACATGATCTGCCTGCTGTGATGCTCATCCTCTCTTTCTTGAGCGTCACAGTCAGCAGTGACTTAGGTACCAATTCCTTAATTTAGAGTATTAGAAGTTGGCAAGGCTGACACCCCATTGGGAATAAGCTCCTTTTTTCTTATGTTGGCAAAGACCACTGAAGGCTTTAGTCTGGGCTCCTGCCTCCTGTAAATGTTACATTAGGAGTGAGACATTTTTTTAACATGAAAACTTAGATGCTGAAGCAGAAAATGGCAGCTGTAAAGTAGCTTTGTTTGGTGCTTTCCTTAAAACACAAGGAGCCTTAGTAATGTACAAAACCAATTAAAACCCCCTCCATGAGGTGCAGGACTCTGAAGAGTTTTTATTATCTGTAACTCTTCAGCCACTAGATGGTGGGAAAGTCGCAATATGAGAGCACTGAGGGACCTGCTCTGCCCTCCCAGGGTTAACCCACAGCAGGTGTGAGTGAACACAGCACTCCTGAAATTGTCGTGAAATTTTCCGATGAGGTGGCATCTGGATTGTGGCATTGCCTGTACATCTCTATCTAAAATCTCCTTTGTGTTGGAGAACCTTGTCTGCATTACCAGGGCAGCTGTGATGGAAAGGATTCCCTTTAGTTGCAAATTTCAGTGAAGAAACTGAAAAAACCCCAACTATTGAAAGGCTGGTTCATGCTAAATTCAAAAGTGCCACAGACAGGTTGCTGGCAGTGCCTGGTTTCAAGCTGAGCCTTGAGTGCTGCCATGCCTCCACAGCCACCGTGTCATTAAATAGTTGACAGAAGCCCAGCGCACTTAAATACAGAGTGCTCTGAGCAATTTCTCTCTGAGTAGCTTCTGTGGCTGATGGAGGCAGGAGGGCGTGTGCATCATCCCCCAAATATTGTCTGCAGGAGGGTGAATCTTCCTTCCAAAGGGCTATGGGATTTGGTAAGCTGTTTTTTGTGGGAACATTTGGGGAACAAATGGTTTGATTTGAAAATCTCTTTAGCAGGTTTATTACTCCCTGCTCTGTTCTGAAGGACAGCTCCATAAACACTTCTGTCTCTGGGATCCCTTGCCAGGATCTTTGCTGGAGTGTCAGATTCATCACCTCCCTTTTTGATCTTGGGAATAAATTGAAGGCCCAGCTTCCAATGCAAATGGCTGTGATGCCAGCCCTTAATGATTGAGGTAACTCCAGTGAAGGCTTTGGGAGCATCAGATGATGACAATGCCTTTGATTTATAGGCCACCTTTCATTCCTGGTGATCTCAAAGCACCTATAATTTCTGGCAAACCTGTGCTGAGTTAATGGGTTATTTCAGAGTCTATTCAGCAATAACTGTTAAGTGCTCAGAAGAAAGACTGATTGATGGGTGAGATGGCCCAGAACTTTAATTATCTTAATGAACAATTTTTTGAACTTAACAGAAAGTCTAGCGCTAACACAAGTGGAGCTGTGAACTTGTATTCCAGCACTCATTATATTAAACCCTGAGCTCGGGGGTAATTTGAAGCCTTGTCTCTTGTCCTGTGTGTGCATTTCATGGGAGTCCACTGAGGCACCGCTGGCACAGAACCACCTCTGCACTGGGACTTGGGGACACTGGTGACAAACAGCACCCAGCCCCTGGGAAGCCCTTGGAAAAATTTGATATGCAGCTACTTGAGTTTACCAGGATGCTTGAGACAAATATTGAAAGTATTCAGAATAATTCTCGGAGAATTATTAGTAAGCAGCTATTAAAGACTCTGGCGTGACACCTGCTCTGTTATTTTGCCTATGACAGAAAACAGAAGTGGTAAATAGCTGAACTGGGCAACAAGCAGCAGGAAAATAGCATGAAAGGCACACAGATTGCTGTTGAGAAGATGGTTTTCAGATTATTTTAGTATGAAAGTTCTTTTTAAATTAGCAATTGTGATCACACATACATTGTCTATGTCATCAACTCCCCCTTATACCCTACTTCTGCCTCTCTGTTATTGTACTTTTAAATCTTAATCATTTTTCCACAGAAAATTGTTATTAGCATCTGTTGTGTCTGCAAATAATTACTGTGCCTGTTAAAAGGCTTATTTCTGTTATTTCCAGATCCCTTCCCAAATCCTTACATTGGTAATTAGTATATCTTACAAATGCTGGGGCTATGAGAAGGATCATAGATTTTCAGCGTAAACCAACCATTTCTTCCTGATGACTAATCCTATAGGGGGTACCATGAAAATAACAGTGTTAGAAAAAACCAATAATTCCAAGCTATGTTTTACTGTATGTGTTGCCAAGGAGATCTGGCTTTGTGAGTGACTCCAGGACCTGGACTTCTTGTACCAGCTAAAGGAGAAATGTCAGGAACGTGATCATTTTGTTCAGTTGGAAGAAACTTCCATGTGTGCAAATGTACCATGTCAGAGCTGTGTTCCCCCTCTGGAGCCTGAGGAGGGGCCAAGGGAGGCTGCTCAGTGTCCAGCCGGGGTGGGGGCTGTGCCAGGAGCTCTTTGTAGGCAACAGGGAGAGCTGGGCTGAGGAAGGTGACACAGGGGTTGAAGCCACTGAGTGCTCACACGTGCCTTCCTGGCCTTAATTCTGAGTGTTGATGTACCTTCAGGATAGATGTTTGCTGTTGTTCCAGCTTGTGCTATCAGAGGGAAGCTTCACTGCCTCTTGTATTTATTCCAAAGGAATAATGGATTAATAGTTTTGAAGCCCCTTTTAGCCAGATTTAACCAATCTCATAATGTTTCCCTCATAAAGCTTATGTGGGTCATATCTGAGGAAATTAGAGAACCATTTGGAGTCTTCCCATTCTCCCTCTCGCTCCCACCCCTGCTTGGCCAATAAAGAGGTGTTTATAAAGCCACGGGTTTCTCTAGCACTGGCCAAACTTTGGGTAACTGGAGCTGAAGGAGGTGGAAAACAGAGATCTGAGCAGCACCAGGAAGTTGTACAAGTCAGCAACAGTAATGGCAGGTGTCTGCTATCTCACTTGGCTCTGTGAAATTTGGAGGATGCAACTTCAGGCTGCAAATGTGGTGTTTCCTAAAATTTTAGATTTCAAAAGTATCT
Organism: Margarornis squamiger; assembly: GCA_035222235.1. Classification (NCBI taxonomy): domain Eukaryota; kingdom Metazoa; phylum Chordata; class Aves; order Passeriformes; family Furnariidae; genus Margarornis; species Margarornis squamiger. The sequence continues at coordinate 949,341 of JAWWTY010000019.1, read as the reverse complement.
ATTTGTCTTATTTCTCTTGGTACAGATAACACTGTCACTTGCCTGGGCTCTTTGCCATTTTTTGGTAGTGTCTGAAGGCAGGAATCTGGTTTGTCTTTGTTTCATGCAACATTTTCCCATCACCCCTAACTCAGAGTTAATGGTCTTGTTACACTGGACAAATGTGGTTTTATAGAATTCATTTTTCCTAAGGCATGTGACCAAAGTGATCTCATTCTTTGGGTGGCTGGGCTGTGTGGAAGAAGTTTGAAAGAGACAAAAAAGCAGTTTCTGGAAGAACTGTTAAAAGATACCCATTTTTCACAACTGTAATAGAACCTCATAATTAATTTAAGTGGAATTTGTTTTCCAGAAAACAGATTTTTTGGGTGTAAAGTATGTCCTTTGAGAGAGGCAAGAGGAAACAACCTCTGTTATTTTTGATTACCTTTGTGTTTTGCTTTTTACTCATTATGCTAATTTTATGCTAATAACCTTCTTACATTAAGTTTCACTTTATACTGCATAAACTGACAAATAGAGCAATATTTATCAAGCATAAATATTAAAAACACTATAAAGGCTTCTAGGCTTCTAATTATTATGCTAATATATGTCTAAATTATTCTTGCATTACCACCCTACAGTTCACTGTAGAACATGACACAAAAATGGTAAAAATACCAAGATTCTATTTCTTAATGCTATTAATTAATCATATAGGAAGACTGTCAATGAATTAAAAAAGCACCAGTTACAGCCCTGTGGATGTGAAGATAAAGAATTCATTTCTTCTGGGGAGCTGTTGAGCCTTTGCTTATATTATCAGAAATACTAAGGAAATCCAAAGTGCTTTTTTGTTTTCAAAGTACAGGAAAGTCTGATATATTGAATGGAAATTCCATGCATTGAGCCAGATTTCTGGTGTTTCTCTCCCTACCAGTGTGTTTATTGGAATCAGAGACTGTTCCTGTGGTGCAGGTTGGGTGAGTTTTGAGCTCTGTCCTTTTGTGTTCCTTCCGTGGGCTCAGAAGGAGCCCCCAGACCTCAGGTGTCACATTTGTCCTGGGGCTGTTCTGGGGCTGTGATTAAGGGCAAAGTCTCTCCAGTGTGTAGAAGGATAATTAAGTCAATAATTAGCCTTTTGGGATTTCCTAAACGTTGGGGTGTTTTCCCTGGTGAGTGGATGGATCAGGACTCGGCTCTACCGAGTGGAAGGTGCTGCAGCAGAGGCAGCCAGAGCCTTAAGGTGTGTTTTATTAAGTCAAGGCCTGTTCCTGGCAATGTCTGCATGGCTGGAATGTCCTGGAGAGCTGGTTTGTAGGCTCAGGGACTGTGTCCATCTGTATCTTCAGCTGGAGAGGTGCCATTTTACCCGTAGGAATGAACAAACAATACAGAAAAATAATTCAAGTGTTAACAGGTTTGGGTTTTTTTTATTCTCAAAATCTCACATCTTTTTTCCCCTAAATATAAGATTTATTTTTTCAGATATTCTGGTTTTTAATAAACATTCCTTGGGTTTTATGTTGGTTTTGTTTGCTGGTTTTTTTTGTTTGTTTTCATTTTTTTTTTCCAACATTTTTTGGCTTGTTTTGTTTTCAAGCTTTCTTAAATTTGGGTACTGGAGAGAGTAAAATGCTTCTTTAGCAGCTTATTTTTCAGTTAACTCTTTACTTGACCCATCTACAACAAAGCAGGCTTGGTGTTAAAAGGATCCTTAATTGTCTACAGGTAAATTCAGGGTATATCCTTTTGCAGATGTCATTAACAATTGGAATAACAGTGTTCTAAGAGTGTGGCTCTCCCGGCCAGCAGGAATTGCCTGTCCCAAGCACAGACCTGGGTCCCTCCTGGAGAGGTTTCATCCATGAGAGCCTCAGTGAGTCACTGCTCTGTAAAGAACAGCTTTGATCCACTCCCTGACAGCCTCTGCCAGTCACTTTGTATGGGGAGATTGTGGGCAGTGGATTATTATTATTATGTGTCTTTTTTAAATGGAAATAAATTATTCTGCTGGGATAGTGCTCTTGTAAAAACAGCTGCTCAACTGACAGTCAAGCCTTTAAAATAATCCTGTAGCCCCAGATGAGCGTTATAAAGAAGGGGAGGGTGAGGCGGTGTTTGCTCAGGTAACAGGTAAGGGTTCCCCAGGGCACAGGCAGGGCCCTGGTGAACAGCTGGGGCTGAGGGCCCTGGGGCTGCAGGATCACGGTGGGAGGGGGGCAGGATGAGATGGACTGAGCAAGAATATCTGGGGGAAGTGGGAAGGAAACACCATGGAAGCGAAGGATCAGAGGCTGGCACTGCACACCAGCTCCCTCCCCCTGGCCGTGCCACCTGTATTTAAACACTGCATGCAGTAGTCTGGCAAAGGCACAGAAGGTTTCATTGCCTTAAAATGAGCCTGGGCATGAGAGATTGAAGGATAAAGAACTCCCAATATGTGTATCAATACATAAAGAGAAATATGTATGAATTATTGCCAGATAAATTGCTCTGCTGTTTCCACATTGCTTGTTTTAGCTGTTTCACGCTAATAGTTTGCAAATACAATCAAGTTTCTGGTGAAAAGGAATTTGTTATTAAAAGCCATTACCTGTTTCTGTCCTGTATAACAATCCAAATAAAAACCCATTTTGATGTGTTTGCCTTATAAATACTAACTAAGTGTTTAACAAGAAAATATTCCTGCTGGAAAGATTCAATATCAATTTTGAGTAGGCATTTGCCGTCTGAAATCTTGGTTTCGTTGCAAAGAACCAAATCTTTGTGTCACCCAGTATTGATTCCTGTATCCATCAGGGGAAGTCACCTTGGCCTTCCCTCTCCAGCAGAACAGCATTTCTCCTTAGCCCTGTTTGTAATGAACTGTGCAGAGAGTCGTGAGGCAGCAGGAGCTGCTGGAGTCCCACACTGACCTGAGAGTTTTATATAAACCTGCATTAAATCAAGAGGACAAAAGACTTTTCAAGTGGATTGAGCATTCATTTCACACATCCTTTCCCAATAACATATATAAACATATAAACCAGTGCTACAGTGTGGGACAGTTCCCTCCTCAAGGGGGTTCTCTACCACCGCTGCAGTTTTGAGCACCATTTTTGTACTTCAGAAAAGTATTGCTAGGGCTTGCTAGACAGTCTTAATTCCACAGGTAGCGGACAAATTATCCTACAACACAGGAACAAAGCAGGAGGTGGACAGAAAGAGGATCGTTCGTCTGATGGTGAATCTGGGATGTGCAGTATTCTCTGTTTTATAAGGAGCTGAGGGTTTTTCCAATCTGAAATAATGTGTGTGTAATTAAACAAACTCTGTCTATATGTGTGTGGGAGAGGAAGAAAAAAGGGATATTTTCTCTCTTTTTACTTTTTGCAACACTCAGGCGCACGGATGAAAACAACCCATAGCACAACATAATTGTGAAATCAATCAGTAATCCAACAATCCTGGGCTCTGGAGTAACCTCCCAGGAAGGAGAAAAAGAAAGAAGAACACAACATATTAAATACAAATCCTGAAAGATAGGTAATGTGCCAGAGAGGTTATTGCATTCAGGAGGCTTGATAAGGATGATTTAACAGGGTGAAAAGATCACCTCTGCAGATCAGAGAGGGAAAGGACTGGGAAGAGATAAAGGGAGGGATGCACAATAAAGAGATAAGGCAGTGTTATCTTTTTTAAGGGTGCACTTTCCTCATGATTGTTAACATTTTGTCTTATTTCCATAATCAAAGTTCTAAACATCCAGACCGGAGCACTCCGACCTTTGCTCCCTTCTCTAGTCCAGTAGAACCAGGATAAAATTAATGGAACCATCGGCAGAATTTTGCTCTTGTTTATTTAGCCAAACAAATAACTAATACAATTTTAGACTAAATATTTGGGTGTTTATTTGTACATTGTGATAAGTTCCAAATGCTTGTTTTGTTTGTGCAGGCAGAAATTGAGCACAATGTTTGTAAATGTGTTTCTGCATCAGACAATGGACATCACAATATTGGCTCCTTTGGAGGCTGCCTCGAATTTATGCCCCATCTGGATGCCAGTTCTGAGATGATATCTTCTCTCTACCTACAAAGAGAATGCTGCCTCTCTGATGAAGTGTCTGTTTCTGTTGCTAGAAAAGTCTGTAATTTCCTTGGTCAAAAAAGGGTTTTTTCCAGCTCCAAAGTGTGTGCCATATGCCAGAAATTGTGCATTGCATGTCCCCATCACTTACAAAAGTCCTAGAGTTTTTTTTGATTTCCTTTTTTTTTAAACAAGTTTTTTTAAGTTTTTCTCAGATATTTTATGAATTCTGCAATCTGGAAAAATTCTCAGGGAACCATTTTTTTTCAGGTTGGTTTTTTTTTTTTTAATTTAACTTGTTCGGAATAGTTTGAAATCATTGCTGTTCTTTCTTTAGGAAATGCTTTACTAGAAAAATAAGCACAGTCTCCACTTTGCTCATTTTACACATTGATTGTGTACCTGTGGTTTGAAAGTATAGAGGGAAAGGAAATAACCATTTAGAGAATACTGATAGAATGAGACAGGCCAGAGTTAAAGCATCAGAATCCTATTGTACTTAAATGCAGTAATTGCCTGGAGCTTCATTCTGAAACTAAGCTGATAATACATAAAATAGAAATTAATGTCTTTTTTTTTTTTTTATAAATACAACTTGAAGCCACAGGCTTATAATTAAAATATATTCAAGCATTTTAATAGTCAGTAAATAACTCTATCAATGTTGAAGTGGGCAGTGCTGCCACATAACAAATGGAATGCAGGTCCTGGCTCCACCTTAGGCTGCTGTCTGACACACTGGTTACCTTGGGGTGTCACACATTTATTGTGCATTGGACACTCGCTGCAGAAAAGAGCACTTTAGGGTCAAGTTTGAAGAAAGCAGGAATAGTTTCTGGGCAGGTTTATGGAAACTTTATTAAATATGATGCTGAGGATATGGGTCTAATTTAAAGAATCATTTTCTGTTGCACCCACGACTTTATTCTTTCATCTTACTGACAGCACAAACATTTCTATCCATTTCATTTCATCTTCTTCCTTCTCATCTCAGGTATTTATATATTTGCATGGCCCATCATGATAAAATCCAGATGCCTTCCAAATAGAAATATCATTTACAATTTCTCTTCCTTTCTTCTTTCAGAGTCTTCAGGAAAATAGCTTGATTAATTCATAGGTTTTCAGTCCTATGTTTGTTTATGTGTGTGAGTGAGTAGCTGTGCTGTGTAAGGATGCGTGTGACTAAATTATTGAGGGAAAGCTAAATCAAAGAGATTAAATTTGCCTTTAAGGTATATTAAAGTGCAGACTGCAATACAGAGATGTTCATGCATCTGTAAAGGAGCTGCTTTGGGGTGCTGGAAGCTCAGGTGAAGGGAAGTTCTGAATCCCTCTGTGTCAGTCTCCACCCGAGGGCATTTCTGCTTTCTGTGCCAGCATTTCAGGGTCCATGGCCCAGGTTTCAGTGCTAGCCAGGAGCTCAGAGACTTAAGAACCTCTCTCCCTTTTAATAAAACTTTCAGAAGTTCAAAAAGAAATGAAAATTTTTTGACTGAATCTGCCAGATCTTTCTGGTTTACAGAAATTTTTTCTCATGCTACTAAACTCTGAGCAAAAAAAGAAAAAAGAAAATGAGCCCTGGACTGTTCCAAACCTTTTGAAATGTTTTTCTTCATTTTCCCTCTCCAATTAAATCTGGGTCCAGTAATCATATGGACAAAGCAGGAGAGTGGAGAGGGTCTTAAGGCTGGGCCTGCCGGGATTAGACCTGTCCTAAAGACCTCAGCAAACGTTTCAGAGTTCCTGGCCCTGTCTTTGCATGGTATGAGATCACATCATGCACGGTATGAGACCACTTCATCTATAGCTGTGCAATGAGGAAGAACTCCTGAGAACATCCCTGTTGTTAACAGATGGCAAAGCAATGGGGGAAAAGCTGGAAAAGAAGCCATCAAATATTTCTGTGACCTCACAGTGGGTTTTCCAGCAAGGAATCAAGTGCATGAAATACCCCAGACTTGATGACCTCCCTGACACCACCTGAGTCATCCTGGTTAGTCCCCAGTGCTTGTGAACCTGGAAAAAGGGATTAAATGCATCCAGCAACCTTCTTCAGAAGTGGAATCCGCTCTTGTTTTAGACTCTGTGAGTCGCAGGAGACACTGGGTGTGCTCGAGGGCAGTCGTGCCCTTTTGCTCTCTGACCTCAGCACTGACCACCGTGTTGGTGTGGAATGGAAACCCTCCTGTTTGTCTCCAGTTTTACCCCACCAGGACTGGTAACTTGCTCTGGGGGAGCAGTCCCATCTCACAACCTTTCTTGAAAGAATATTTTTGAAATATGTGAAGGAGATTATTTAAAAAGGGAGGTGAAACAAGGCCTATTAATAAACACAGAAGCCCTCTCTGTGTTTAAATTCTTTCTTCACAGTAATGTTTTCATATTAGGCTTATTTTTCAATAATTTTCTTTGCTTAGACCTTGTGGAAGTTCACCTGACAGACATGTTTTTATGGAAGGCTGTGAAAGTGGTCAATCTTCAAAGCTCCCTGAGAGCAGAGCTGAGAGCTCACTGCCCTGGTGAGTGATGGGCTATTGTGGGCACCTCCGTAGGTGGTCACAGGGAAAACATGGTCATTAGAGCTGGATTTTCCATTGCCATTTCACGGAACAAAAGCTGCCAGCATTGTTTCTTCCCCCGAGCAGCTGTGATTCTCCTTCTAGAAGGCAGTGGTTGTGAAATTATTCTAATGTGTGTGAGTTGGTGCTTGCTTTGCCACTCTCACTGGATTTATTAGGGTTCAACTAACTGAGAGATCAAAACTGCTGTTTAATCATCTCCCTTTCACAATTAGCAATGCCAAGAAAAAGAAGGAATGTGTGTTATCCCAAATCTGTGCTGTGACTGCCAGTGGGAGCAGCTCTGTCGTAATTTATTTCCACCATCAACAGAGGGACCTCTGGATGTGCAAGAAGCAGCTATAATGAACCATATTCCAGCAATCCCCAGCTGGAAAATGCTTCCTACCTGGGGAAATTACACTTGGATACAGATGGGTAGTACCACTAATGACAGTGTCTTATTGATAAAAGCACATTTTTTCCAAAAAAACTGATGAGGCAAAAACCCTTTAGTTGCATATCTTGCATGATAAAAAGAAGACGGGTTGGCAACCCATCAGTGAGACAAGGAGGAGAGGCTTCTCCAGGCTGGCAGCACAAGCAGGTCACTGAGGTGACTGCTGGGCAGGTTCTAGCAAAGGAAAAGGCTGCTTTGAGTGACCAAAGTGTAGAGAATAAAGGAGAGGATTCCACAGAGGCCTGGCCACCAGCAAACTCCGTGCCTGGGGGTGCTCTGGGCCACCATGAAGGACTTTGCAAAATGACTTTGCTCTGGTCTGGCATCTGCAGGACCGAAGGGCTGACAAAACCAAGAATGATTCTCTTAATGGAAAAATGAGACTGGGGCTTCTCTGCTAAAGCCTGGGGATCGAAGGCTTTGCCTGATGCATACTAAAGAAAGGAAGAAAGGCTTCAGGAGAGGAAAAGAGACCTCAGAAAGCAAGAGAAAATAAACAGAGAACTGATATTTACATTGTGATCTTCCTGATTATTTGCTGTGCTGTTGCATAAGTTCATTTACTGGATGCTGTCTTTTACCAAATAGATTATTTCATTTCTTCTTGATTTATTTTGATATTTAAGCAAGCAGCCCACAGGAATGCCTTCTTAAGCATCCAAGTTACTTTGTCCATTCAGTGCCTGAGGCCTTCAACAGCTTTTGTTTAGAATGGTCTGACTCCCTTTTGCCCAGTGCAGGGCTCTGTTTACAGGCATTGCTTTAGCCAGTTAAGGCTCAGTATGTAGGACAATGACTGTTCATTTGTACACCCAGTAATTTCCTCCCCTTCTTCAGTAACCACAAGATGCAACATCCCACAGATGTGGGGAACTATCTGTGATGTGTTTAGAACAAAAGAGTTCCTGCCTTTAGGATGGACATGAGCAGCAGATGCAAATTCCTCTGCAACAAACCCATCACGAGGAGATTTGGGCTCAGTTTTCTTCCTGTGTTCCCTTTTGCTTCCTGTGTTCCCTTTTGCTTCCAGTGCCATAGCAACTTATTCCTGCGTTTATGGGAGTAGTAATTAAAAACATATGTAAGTACTGGCTAGCCAGGGCTGTCCACTGGCAGTCACAGTGTGTAGTCACAGGTACCTGCTGCTCTGGGGGCCCTTCTACTGTGTCTGCACTACAACAGTTGGGTGAAACCCCCTCCCTCTTTGACAGATGACATCTGTAGTGTCAAGTTTCAGATTTCAGATCTATCGAGTTCTGTCCTGCCCTGCTTTTGACAGATTCCTTTACTGCAGTTCAGGCATCCTTAGCAACTCAATACCTACAAGTAGACCTTTCTCTTCCTGGCACTGCAAGTACAGAGTGAAGGGTGCTCACTTGAGCTGCTGGTGGAATTTAGGTTGGTGGGGGACCCTGGGGGTCACCTAGTCTAACTCTTACTAAAAGTGGGTCCAACCAGAACATGTTTCTCCAGTCATATTTCAGTGACTCCAGGGCTGGATACTCCACAGCTCCCCTGAGTCCCTTGTGGTAATTTCCCCTTCCTTGCTTTTAATCCAGATTTTGTCTGTTGGAGGTTGCATTCAAACTACAAAACAAATCTTCTGAACTCATTCCATTCCAACAGCTGTTTTTGCTTCCAGTAACAGGAACTGATTTTGTCCATTTTTCATGAGAGAGGGCAACTGTGCCACCACATTTATTGAAAAAGTCTTTGGCCTCTAATGAAACTTTCTCTGTAAGAGTTGGCTGATTGTGAAGCTCTTTGGAAGGCTTTGCAAAGGTCATAGCCTCAATCCTCAGCTTTGAGGAGAATGTCAGAAGGCTTTAGAGGGCCGTTTTATATCCAGCAAAACACTAGATGATACAGCTACATAGTTTTAACTTGTCCTGGGCAAATATTTTCTCTAAGCTGCAAAAATGTTGTATTTATACATTTAATGTATGCTGTGTTATTAAGCTCTGACATTAAACACCTTCATGCCAGTTTAGAGACACTGAACTTTGCTAATCATACAGTAAGAGAAGGGAAGGGGAAACCTGGCAGGTCTTACAGTACATTTCTTTCTTGTTATTAACTCCAGAGGTCCCTTCCAACCTCAGCCAGTCTGTGATTCTGGAACTGTGCTTAGTGTTGAACTCATCAAAACTCTCAGCAGCCAGAACTGAACACATGGAAACTCACTGATTTTAACCTATGACATCTATGTATAATCTGGTCTTTACATAGTGCAGGGACCAAGACTCCCAATTAAAATACCTTCTACTTCTTTAACAGGAAAAGGAATAGTGCCGAAGATGCCAGCAGACACCCAGTTGTCATGCAAAACCACGCAAGTGAAGCCTTACAAAGAACCCAAAAGCAGAAAATGAGACAGAGACCGTCATCTGATAATGCCCTGAAGTGTCACCCTCAACAGAAGAGTGTGTTCTTGTGGAAGTGACTCCACTGTTTGCTGATGTCTGAGACTTGACAGGCAAGTTAAACATTTACAAACCACAGAAATGTGGTCTATGGAATAAAGTGGAGCAAAATATGGTTAACTGCATTGGATGGCAAATTCCTGGAAAAGTGAAGTATTGTCCAGCTTGAGACTGCTTGAGCCTGCCAAATAAATTCAGCTGGGAAGAGATGGTGAGGTCAAGATCAAGGGAAACATCCAACTCGTCAGCATGAGGGACGCCAGCATCTTATTGCTTAACCCGCCAGACTTTCAGGATATTTGTTTCAGTGCTCTGAAACTCTTCTGTTGAAATGGTTTCACTGTATCAATGCCACTATAAATGAGCGCGCAGTTCTGGGACCTTCCACCCTCACGGTGCTTTAGCTAATTGTTCCTCAACTCCATCCTGGTCTGCTTTGCACGGACCACTTGGGTTTGTCTGGATCCGGAGAATAAATCTTGCAGGTACATAATAGGACTGGAATACTCAATTTATAGTTCTGCTCCAGTAAATGTTTGATTGCCTAAGAAAAAAATGGAAAGATTATAATCCCTTAAACAAGCAAAATGATGATTAGAACACTTTTGTGAAGGTGGAAGCTCTCCTCAGGCATTCAGCATTCTGTCTCAGGCAGAGAAAGGAATTGTCATAAGATTGGTTTGAGCTGTGAATCTGTCTCATTTTAAAATAATCCTTCAAGATGAGTCATACTTTTTTCAGCTCCTAGGGCAACTGAACTCTACAAGTAGAAAAAAAGAAACCCAGCAATAATTCCCACTCCTTTTTTCATCCTCTTCATGCTGAATCCCCTCTCAAACTTCTGACTGGCCATTCTCTTGGGTTTCTCCCAGCTGGTCTCCCAAGGACTAGTGTGCAATTAGCCTTTGCCTCGTGGGCTAATTGACCTCTGGCCTTTGTCTTTTCAGCTAATTGCCAAAGCACCTCACTGGCTGTTTGGCAAAGAGTGACACAGGAGGGTTCAGGCTGTAACGCAAACCTGAAAAGCCAGGTTTTCCCACTGCCCGTTGCTGTCACACATGCTGGTGCTGTAGCAAATCCCCCTGTCACAGAAACTGCTCCTGACTCTGTCCTGAGGCTGTGCACTGCTCAGCTGGCTCTAGGAAAGGCTTCTGACTTGACAAGTCTGGCATTTTATTTCCTGCCAGTTCCTAAAACCAACTTTTCAGGATTTCTACCTCTCTCTAGACCACCAAAATATTGTGGTTTAGTTTTTAATTTCAGATGAATGTTTTCCATTCAATGTTTCAAGAAATGTTTTATTGGCATAGATTTCTCCCTCTTGTGTTTTGTCTGTCAGGCAACCGAAGGAACATGGGTAAATCACACAACCTGTTCAATCAATACAGTGATAAAGGTGAGGTATCAGTGCTGTTCAAGAGATGGGATTTTCATCCTAAAGGCTCAACCTGCTCAACAATTCTCTTTTGGTTTTGCCAGATGGAAGGGCATAACCTTGTGCAACAGAAAAGCCTTTTCAGTCTTGCAAAAAACAGGTTCATATGAAGGTGGGATTGCAATTTTTATCATTATCAGGAAGGGTTTTGCTTCTGAGCCTGCCTTGAATGTCACAGAAAAAAAAAAAAAGCAAAAAGAGTTACTCTAGTCAATCATAGTCAAGGTTGTTTACATCCATATTATTAGGAAAAAAATCAATTACTTCCCATTATTACAGGTGGTGCTGGAGTGCCTTGTGCTTAACACCTCTGTGGATCTAAATAGCCTTAGGTGGACTCTCCTAGAAGTGACTGGGAAAATACAAAGATATATCCTAACATGATACATGGTTTATTTGCTCACTGAGTGTCCTGGTGATGTCTGAGTTCACTAAAGAAGATCTAGTGGGAGATGGTGTTCCAGAGATGGATTTGTTCCGTGTGGGATATGCTCAGTTGCCATGGTTATTTCATGAAAATATGTAAAAAGTTACTTAAGTCCCTGTATAGTTTAACTTGCATAATAAATAAAAATACATATATATGGGTTCAAAACTTGTCACATGAAACAAAATCTTTATAATCTTTGTGGTAATAAATCCAAACTGTAATATATGTTATGCACAGATACACAGAAGCAGTGGCAGCTAAGGCAACAGTATTCATCTTCTTACATAAATAGCAAAGCAGGTCAGAAGTGCAAAACAGGTCAGAAATAAACAAGTTTCTAGGAGGTGAAGTGATGATGTGATAATCTGAATTTTGGAAATTATCTTGTGACATTCAGAATTACAAATAATGAACTTGGCTCTCTTTCACCTCAGTTTTTTGCGTCACTGAAAGAGGCAGCAGGAGGAAGGACTAAAGCAGGAGAGAAGTCACCACTGAGGTTGTGCCAATTGGTTAGCGTTAGAATCAGTTGTTCTCCTCAAGGTAATTTCTCGTGTGATCCCTCGAATTTTTACTGACTGTATTTCTCTTTAAGCACTGAATAATTTGATAACAGAATGTGAGTAATGCCTGAAAGGGAAGTAAGTTTGTGTAGTTATTTCTTACTGCTAAAGATACCATTACCTGTACTAGGCTGTCTGATGAAACGCATTAGCATGACATTTACATGCTCATGAGCCCTGTTTGTAATGTCTGGTCCTTTCCTCTGGTCGAAAGCACTAAGGCAACCTGTTAATAGCAGGAGAGGGACACCCTTCCTCCTCTTCTGCCCCTTCTCCATTTCAGTATTTAACTGTTCGAAGTGTTTATGAGAGTGGAAGCTGAACTTTCACAGGCCAGAGTAGAATGTGAGTTCTTTTAGTTTTTAAGAAATGTGATTTTCAGAAATGGTGTTTTTATTCTGATTTTGGAAGCTTTGGCTCTATGAGCTCATAGAGTGTGGTGGTGTGCACCACCACAAAACTCAAAACCTCGATTTGCAGTAGATTTTTAAATCACTACAAATAAAGATAATGTGGCTGAGTTTCATAATGTCAAGGTTTTATCTGTTACCATTGGACATTTTAAACAGATGTAACATCTCGCATATCAGGTAATGCAAAACAGACATCAAATGTTAGTGTTCCTAGGCTGGTTGTGTGGAAAGGAACGTGGAGGGCATTATATCCTACACACCTGCAGTGCAGTGTGAGCTCATGGCGTGGCCTGGGGGGGATGGACTGGATGGTGCTTAGAGAGAACAAATCCAGTCTCAATTCCAGAGCAAAGGCAGGGTTCATGTGTGAGTTCTGGTGATAATGTGGATAATGATTCTGTCAAGTCAAATGCACATGCTGACCGATATAAATGAGTTCTCAAGGCCTTTTGAATAATGTCCTGGTGATGAGCCATAAATCAAAGTGCAATCATCAATCCATCTGGAGAGGGAGGCCTAGAATGGCTCAGTAGTAACCCTCAAGTTGGTACACATATTAATATGAAAAATAATGAGTCTGCCAACTTTAAACAAGTGGTTTGCTTTGAATAAACACTCTGTTAGAATTTGGGTAGGCTGTGAAAGCCATTCATTTGTCATATGAACAATATCTCATTTGGCGTGTTGGAACAACTGACAGTCCCTTGTCAATGCGGGCAGGTCACTGGGCGAGCACTGTATGATTCTAGCAAATACCCTGCTCAATTGTCATCTTATTCATGTAATTATTATCTATTAATTGAACAAATACAGTATCTTGCTCATAGACATGGATGATTTTTGTTCTTGCTGAAGAAACCAATGAGGTAAGAGGGTGGCTGATCTCTCTATCAAAGGGTTTTGCGGTCTGAACCCAGCCAGGACAAGGCAGTGGACAGACAAAGTGAAAACTACAAGAAAAATGAGGCACTTCTGGTCTGTGAGATAAGCAGTGGTCTCAGGACACCAGCAAACTACTCACTGTGGGGCTTTGGCAGCATCACAGGCAAGAGGAATGTTGAGGCAGGTTTTGAAGGGGGATAAGGCATTCCTGGGGCACGTGGCTCTGGAGCTCCTCTCAGCTGGGATGGGATGGGAAGATGCTCACAGTAAGTTTTAGTCTTGCTTCTTAAGGAGTCAAGTCTTACAATGTCTCGCTCTGAGTATGGGGCAGGGCTAGGGAAGGTTGTGTACCCACCTGGCCAGCTTGAGCTAAATTTGAGAAAACAATCAGATTCTAAGAAATAACAAGTTGCAGAGGTGTCCTGGATGCAGGCTGGGAGCAGTGCAGAGGCTGTTTAATGGCACCACGGAGGGAAAGGCTGGAGCAGGCAGGGCTTCAGACAAGCAAGCAAAGCTTCTGCTTTATTAAACACCAGAGAATCCAAGCACACAATTTAAATCCATATAAACAGGGTTCACTGGTTCCAGTGCTATGCTATCACTTGTTCCTGTTATTAATTTTCCCAGTGGCACTTATTCTACTGTAGTTTCATGACTGTACAAGATGTGTTTCATCTATAGCCAAGCTGTGAAACCCTGAACTTTCTATTTATTCCTTATTTTTTTTTGTATCACATCGACAAAAATGCATTTTCACTAAAGTCATTTTTGCTATAAGGCAAAAGTAGTTTCATCTTTCCTTCCTCTTCTCATCTTATTTTCCCAAACTGTAACTTTGTCTGTGCAAGAGAAGAAGTGGCAATAAACTTCTCTGACAATAATCACATCCTTGTGTTTTAGTACTTGGCTCTGTGATGTTCCAAAAAAATAGGAGCCGTTGATACAAACAGCATATAAATATTCCTGCAAGTAGCTTTTGTTTTAAAATACCTATTGTTACCCTTTCATGTCTGCTTTTGTTATGAAAAAAAAAGAAAAAAATATTTCCATTGCTTGTGAGGTTACTACATTGAGAAAATGACCAGCTAGGCACTGTAATTGCTGTAGGAGAGCAAATAAGACTGTTTCACATTATTTAGACAATTTGATTGCTCTTACTCATGATTTCAGTGTGTGATAATCTAAGTGTTGCTTTGAGTGCTCAGGCATCCTCCACAGTGATTTATACAATCAAATGAAATGTTGAGTTGAAATGTTCCAGATTTAGATCTTCTGAAGTTGCAGTTTCTGCCCTTTGTTACAAATACTCTGTAAAACTCCTCACCAACTCCTGTGTGCTATTGCAGTTTGGAGTAAAGCCTCAGGTTTCTGCATCGTCTCTGAAGTTGAGGCAAGACCACTCGACTTCTCTGCAACAGAAGAACTTCATAAGAAAAATGGCCATAACATTAACCATATCCACAACCCACCTGCAGGACTTTCTGTGTCTTCTGGAGAAAAAGACACATTTAGTCCATACAATCTGTTCTCACAAAAAAAGTCCTCAGACTTTCCTCCTAAGGGGAATGTGAAATAGTGACATAGCAAGGAAATAAATGGAAACATGCAACTGGGAGCCTGGGAAAATGCTGTGCTGCAGCTGAAAAATCAGAAGAAAAGGTTTGGATGTTACAACAATTTATGGCGAAGAGGAGCAGATGCATCTTTTCCAAAACAGCCCAGTATCCATAATAGGGTGATACAGAGAAACATGAGTGATCACAAGTACAGAGAACATCTATATACAATAGGAAAGAACAAAGAGAATTTTATTATTCATCTGTCTCTGTAAGAAGATTCCACATTTGCTGTGAAAAATGTTCATGTTGATACATGAGTGTATTTAGCTGCTTGGAGCCAGGTTTGTGTGTGGAATGGGCAGTGGGTTTCATCCAAGGACTAGCAGAATCAGTCTGATTTTTGTAAGTAGGGCTCTTGAACTCTTTCAGAACATTTAAAACTGAGAAAGTGTTGTGAAGTGGGGCCACAAGTCTAGTCTACCTGTAGTCCATGTTGTTTGGGTGGAATCAAGTGGGATATTCCAATGCCAGCTACCAACCAGAGAAGGCAGATAAACATTATAATGAGATTCATTTTTTTAATTCTGAGGCCAAGGGAAGAAACGTGTAATGTTCATTCGGCTTCTGTTTCCTGCTGGCAGACACTTGGAATTCCAACCGTGCAAGAGAGCTATTTGTGTTAAAACTGGTTTTGTCTGATGTAAATTGTGGTGTGATTCCAGAATTACCTGCAGTTCCTACCATAGCACTGCAATGGGGTGTTGCTGCCTGCCTACTGGAGCCCCAGGCCCCCAGTACTGAAGGAACAGCCAGCACAGCTGGATTAGCTCTCAAGTGTAATGTACACTTGACCCCCTTGTCTCCAGAAATGAATTCTATCGAGTTTAGATTTCATCTAGTTAACCAGCCTGAGCTTTAAGTTCTTGATTTCAATAGTGCACAACAGATCGGAAGAGGATTTCTGTGCAGGCTGGGAGGATGGGTGGTGATCACATGTTCTCAGGGTCAGACAATAGAATAACAAATCAGGAATATCCACATTTTATTGAGCACTGCTGCTGGAATGCCAAGGGCCTTACATGGCAGCTACTGAAGTTTTAGTTTGTTCTACTCTACAGTGAACATTTTGTTATGAAAAGTGATTAGACAAAAAGTTCTTAATCACAATTATTTACTACATAGTATAGAAGATAAAATGGCTAGTATAGTACAGTCCACTATATCAAAGCAATTATATTAAAGCTAGCAAAAGAGGAGGTTGATGGTACTCACCCAGACCAATGACTGTGGGCATGTCTTGTTCCCTAAGCCTCGAGGAGTGACCTTGATGGGCATCCCCACTCACGGGAGGAATCTCCAGACACACCCCAAGAAGGGGCTGTGTTAGAAGAACCTGCCCTGTGATAGTGGACTGGACTTTTCCAGCAGCAAGTGACTGCCTGTCAGTCAGGTGTCTCCAGTCCAGCTGTGTCTGCCCAGCAGTTTTAGATAAGGATACTTGACCACATCTGACAAATCTTTGCTCCAGTCTCAGGATGTTAAATTCGGGGTCATTTGAGTCAGGCTGGTTTTGGCATAGGTCAACACCAAATCCAGCCCGGCACATGCTCAGCCCACCACTGAGAGCCTGGCAAATAGAGCTTGACCACATTCCCAGGGCAGAGCATCCTGCAGGTGAGCTGAAGAGGCTGCTTTGTAATGAGGTTATAAGACAGTGGTTGCAAAGACAGACGTAAATCAGAAGAGAGATAGAAGTTAAAGATCAAAGCAAAGAGCTGGGAATGAGGGAGCACAGGAAGATAGATACAGGATGGAAAACAAGTTTAAATGAATAGATATCAAGGAGATAGGGAGCTTCAAGCTATGATAAATAAACAAGGTTCAGGACATATTGAAATTGAGAAATCATTAATTCCACATTTCCTCTATGTAGTGCAAATAGGCAGAGACCTGTGTACAAGACATTTTGCTACCAAGTTGCCTCTCAGGACCGAGTGTCTGCAACTGGCTGGGATTTATGTAACAGAAGTTCAGATGCTGTGTGACATATTAGGGCAATTAATATGCACAACACTGCGCTTTCTCCTCCAAGTTAATAAACAGCACGTTCATTTCTTTTCTACTAATTGAATGCTTAACTTGTTTGTCTAAGGCCAGTGGTAGGTCAGCAAGGGGTTAGAATGGATATTGCTTGTTTTCTCCAGAGCCCTGAACCAGCGCTGGGTTCATATTTCCTCCAGCCTGTCTCGTTGTGATACTATTTTGCAGACAGATGAAAGAGATTTTTTCATTATTAAAACAGAAGGGCAAGTAGAGAGTTAGGCAAACTGATAATTATATACAAAGTTTTTCCCCCAAGGGCAATAGAAAAAAAAATCAATGTGTTTAGTTTTTTCCAATATAATTAGTGACTTAATGATGAGATAATTAGTATACATATTTTCTTTTCAGGACTTAACTGTGGAAGGAGTTTATAGCTAGAGGATACTTTCTCTTTATATCATTCTTATGGCTCGCCAGGGCATGTGAACAATGGGGAACGAGGAAACGACTTAGCACAGTTAAAAAAATTAGATCATTTGAGACATATTTCTCTGCTGCTTTATTTATGAGCTTGTTTTGTTATTGTTCCTTGAATTTCTTGTTTGCTTAGGTTGAAAATTCTTGGAGTCCAACAACAAAGCTGTGTTTATAATGACTTCTGGAGTAATTCAGGAACTAACTCTGAAATTCTAAAGTGCTTTTGGTACTGAGGTTGGAGATGGTTATCACTTTACTTTAGACAGCTGCAGGAGTTCTTGTTTTCTTGTGCATCTTCAGTGGCCACCAGACAGAGTGTATCCTTTTGCTAGCAGAATATGAATTTGGCTTACAGGATATGAATCAGGTTTACATCATTCTGCCTAGAGGAATTTTGGAAGAAATGGGATGGGTGTCTGTTAAAGTAAGGGGTTCTCTGTATGGACATCAGTGAAAGATTATCTGAAATGCATTTCCTATGAAGACACCCAGATTAAGCACATGGTACTGAGATAATCTCATGTATGGTGAGCAGAGAGCTTGCTGAACAGTTCCCTCTTATGCCTGCTAAGGCAAGGAGAAAAGCTGGTACAGCTCTCATTTAAGAACCTGCCCTGGCTCAGCAGCCATGGAACCTCCATTCCAAGAGCAGATTTCTAGTTTTGTGGTAATAGTTTTGCTCTCCTCTTTCTTAGACAAGCTTTGGAGCATTAGCTGAGTGCCTGTGATGCAGAATAGAGCTATTGGTGAACAAACCTTTCTATTCATTGGATAATCCTCTTTATGAGCTGCACGGGGAAGAGGAAATTGTCCTACATTCTGTGGTGTCTGACAAGTGCTCTCCTGTGGCCTGGACAGAAGGCTCTCTTTTGAGCCACCTGTGTTCACTGTTTCAATCTGTATCTTGAGCATGGAGACTAAGCCACTCTAAGCTAGCTTTGAATTATTAATCCTTTCCTATCCTCTTTCCTTTCTCATCCACTATCTGCCAATATTGTTTCTTGGCTTCCATGCCAATATGTGAAGTTGTGCTGCCACATTGCTAGCTCCAGGCTTTAGCCTTTCTTTTCACCCCCTAATCCCCTCTTGCATCCATTCTGCCAGTTCTGTTTGGCTTTGCACAACTTTCCTGCCTCCTATTAGAAACTCATCCCTTCTTCTTTCTCACACAAGCGAAGGGAGCTTATTTTTAGTCCTTCCTTGACTTAAACATGATTCATCCGTCCCTTTAAAAAAGTCAGCACCTCCTAAGCCTGGGCTGATGGAGAAGGAGCATTGGTAAGTCCTGAGCTGTGCCCAGGAAGGCCAGGGGTTGTTCCTAGAGAAGACACCACTGCTGCTCAAGAGGAGGCAAGTGAAGGCCTGCATGTGAAGGGAATGTGCACCTGGACAGCCTCACTTCCATAAGGGAAGTTCACCTGGAGTTTGGCAGCTGCCCAGAGGGGAGGAGGAAGGTGGTGGGCAATGTACACGGGGTGCAGGTGAAGGCACAGGCAGATGAACAGCGACCACCTATAAAGAGAATTGTTAACGTGGTGGACTCTTCCGAAAGCTGCAGTGGGTTAACCTGCACTCAGCCATGCCTGGGAATGTCCAGGAAGCCAAGGAAGGAGAGCAGCAGCTCAGTCAAGGACAGCCTGCAGTGTGGGCTGGGCTCTGACTCAGCTGTCTGACACTTTTGGGGTCAAAGATCCATTTGGAAAATTTGCTAATGCTGAATTCTTTGTTGTTTCCTTCTTCTTTTTCCATCATGGATAGAGCTTCTGGAAGTGCAATGTACTGAAACATGGAGAAAAGCTGGCACAGTAATTTGAGAGAAGGTTCCTTTAAAAAAGTAATCTGGCAAAATGTGGAGGCCAGAGATGGTCTTACAGGTTTGATTTTCAGGATGTTTGCCATTACTTATGGGGCAGAATCCCCCAAAAGGTTCCGTGACATTTAAATGAAGTAATAGATGAAGGGTCATTCCTGTGTCTCAAAAGCAAATGAAAAGCCCAGTGATAAATGGACATTTTGTGCACTCCAGTAAGAGCACAGTGAGGATATTTCATTTAGACAGGAAGAAAACACTAGATAGTCCATGAGCTAAACAGTGATTCTCTGGATGTCCCTTTTTAGAGAGTGGATTTATAACTTAAATGAATTCATTTCATGAAGGGCAATAGTAATTGAGACCTCTTTGTATGTTTTATAATGTGAATACTAATGTAATTAAATGCTTAAAATTAAGGCTA
This sequence comes from Margarornis squamiger, assembly GCA_035222235.1. Taxonomy (NCBI): domain Eukaryota; kingdom Metazoa; phylum Chordata; class Aves; order Passeriformes; family Furnariidae; genus Margarornis; species Margarornis squamiger. The sequence goes on along the minus strand of JAWWTY010000019.1, from coordinate 929,808 downwards.
GATAAAAACTTGATCTGACAGCAGCAACTCTGGAAAGACAAATTGCAGTGCACACAGGCACTGTATGAATCTGTGATTAATTTATACAGCCGTGTCTAAAGCACTAAATAGCAGCGTGCCAATTATCATGGAAACAAATTGTGTTTGTATTAGCATGTCTGAGGTGATCATTGATCCCAAATAGCATTATTTGAAGACTAGCAGAGAGAATAATGAAGCAACACCATTGTGCCCTGCAGCTGTCCAGTGCCTTCCAAAATGGAAAGTGAGACCCGCATATTTTGGGGTTTACTGATTTCATGGAGAACCAAACCAAAAAGCTGCCTTGCTTTTCATTGGGAAGATTTTCCTGTTCTTGTCACGAGCAAATAGCCTCGTTCGTCAGCGCCAACAGCAACAGCGTCTCTTGAAGGGGCACGGAACAGAGGGGAAGGCAAATCTTTCTTGCTCTGAAATGAAATCGTTAGCAGGGATTTCACTCCTCCAGAGGATTGAGATGGACTCCAGTGGAAATTCTGCTTTAAAAACAAAAGAAATTTGCTGAGGAATGATTGGTTATTGAAATTGCACAAATTCTTTTCCTTTTTTTTTTTTTTTTAATTATTTTTGCTCAAAATTCCTGAAGTTGAAGAGTAAGACTTGCTGCTTATGGATTTTATTTACTCTTTTTTATGCTGAGAACTGGCTCCAGTAATTACTATGGTGGGTAAAGTTTGCAGTTGCTTCTGATTTGGAGGTAGTGTTGGAATAAAAGTGGTGTTTAAAAAGATCTTTAATTAGATCCTGTATAATAAAAAGGGTAAATATATGTATAGAAATCTGATTTTGATGGAGATTTTAAACTGTAAACTAAACAAGCAGGTCTGTGATATCCCCCCTTCTTTTACAGTTTTCAATTTAAATTTCAATATTGGAAGCCTCATAGCCAAGAAATAAAACTGCAGTCGGTTTGTTCCTGATAAAATGAGCTCCAGAATTCAGCAGTGATATTCCTGAATGCAATCAGGCAAGGCCTCACCACTGTGAGACCTGCACAGTGTGCCCAACAAGAGGAATGTGTCTGATAGAAGTGATGAAGCAGCTGCAGTTCTTCCAGTGAAGGGAAAAGAAGCAGCCAGAAATTGAGGGGGAAAACATGAAGCAAATACAACTGCCCTTTTAAAATTGCTGTTCCCCTCAATCTGAGCTCAAATAGTCCTAATTGCTTAATGGAATGGGCACACTGGTGTTTGAGTTTTGAGGGGAGGCCTCAAAACTGCATCAAAATTTAATTTAACAGCTCGTTAATGTCAACCACAGTTTAACACTGAGGCATTTTGCAAGGTGGCTGTAATTAGTGAGCTCAGGAACCAGAGTCTCCAGAACCTCCAGTGGGAAGAGCTGGGTCTCAAGAGATCTGTGATGTTACATTGGTCAGAGAACTGGAAATTGCCCATCTCAGTTTAGGGCTTGGCAATTCATGGACTGGAAAACACTAATTGACCTGTTTTAAGCTGCAGCCTTGCAGTGCTGTGCGTGTGTTCCCAAGTACTTGCAGTTCTGAGTCACTAAGAAACCAGATGATGATGATCAGGTGATTAAGCCATAAATATTATTCTTGGCTTACAGTAAATAACATCTGCGAGATAAGATGCCATCTTTCACAATCAGGCCTAGTCATTCAGGCCCTTGCCAATTCTGAAGAGCTTCACATTCCCTGTGGAGACTGGTTGTTGTGTTTCTTACACTTGGCTTTCATGTTTTGGTCCATGAAATTCTCTCAATCCTGTAACAACAATGATTTGGTGTAGCACTTCCCGGGGAGCTCTTCTTTACTTCATTTTTATCTGGTGACAGTTTCTTCCCCCTCTTCTTGTTGCCTCAGCGAGGACCCCCTTGAACAATTCACAGCTTATCTGGGACAAGCAAGAAGGGGAGAGACAGACTCTTGCAGACTGTATTTTCTTGAATTAATTACCATGATTTGGCTGATTCTAGTCAAGTTTGTCTTGACATTTCAATAGGATAGCATGGGAATTAAAACACAAGGGGAATTTTTCTTTTCCCTTAATTTCCTCAGTAGACCTGTGGGTGGGACATCAAAACTGTTTTCAGAGACCCAGTTTCTTGCTGTGGAAGTTGTTAGCTGGGAGCAGAAATCCCATTTTGGGGTGCCTTTGTTTTGAAGTTATTCTTTAATTGTGATTTGCCAGTTGTGCTCAGAGTCCCTGGTTTTATGTGCTTTAGTCCAGCTGAAGAGATGTGATAAATGCCACCTGTTAAACACCACAATGAGCCATGGAAGGCTGCAGAGGGAGAGGACTGAAATGATAGGCTATAATCAAAGGCGAAGGGAAATGTAGTGCCACACAAATACCTCTGAGAAATTTGTTAAACAAACTCAAGCTCTTGTATAATTAGATGACAAGATTTATTTTAAACTATGAGGTATGAGTGTGACAGCACTGTAATTTGTCTTAAATAATTTCTTCACACCCAACAAGACACGGTCTTCTGAGTTCAGTCCTGCAATGCATTTCTTAAAAATAAAACCAAACACTTTTTACACCTCAATCGAGTGTGGAAACGGAAATAAGCCTTGCTGAAAGGCAGGTTTGAAATTTCCTTTCAAGATTAAAGAGATTACTTGATTTAGTGAGGTAATTACTCATGCCTTGCTATCTGATTTCCTCTAAAATAATCTTGTTGACAGCTCCTCTTCGTTTTTGTGATTGTGAAGGGATGTGCACACACAGAGGCAGTTTAAACCTTAGGGGAGAGGACGGCTATATCTGGCTCTGCCTTTGCTCCCTGTAAGCCATTGCTGTCCACAATAAACAGACAGGGTGAGAGGTCCCTTCTTCCACACTTGAAGGGATGACATTAACAGTGGTATTACAGGTACTGTCCTCATTTTGCCTGTTCTGAAAGGAGGCGCAGAGAATGTCGTTGGATCTGGTGGTCTGAAACTCTGCCAGGCTGTTAATGTTATTGTAATTTCTGTGGAGGCTGGATACCAAAATCCATGTTTGCCATCTAGTCATTTGCTGCCCTTGTTTTAAATGAGTTTCCCAGGAATATTTCACAGGATCAATGCCCCAGTGTGCTGTGGCCCTTGCATGGCTGGGTTGTGCTCTGTGCTCGCTGTGCCCGTGGCAGAGGCCCAGGATGAGGTGTCTGTGTCACTCTGCGTGTTGTTGCTCTGGTATTTTACAATGCCTGACTCTGAGAACAATGCAGGGAATGTACCCAGGCAGATGGAGTTTTGTTTCCATGGCTCTAAATTGCTTTCTACAAATATTTGTGCCAGTCTGTGGAATGCTCATGGCCAGGTGAGTCAGTGTGACCAGAGCAAACGGCTACAAATACCAGAGGGAGTATTTATGGGAACGTTTTGCTGCATTCATTCAGCCTAATTATAACAGATGTCTACATTATCCATGACATTTTGAGCTCTTCTGGTTTATTTCCTATTGTTTCCAGGTTCCAGTACATTTTAAGCAGAACTACTTGCTGGCAGCACAGAACTCCTCTGCTTTCAGGGATCCATCTGCCATTTGGAATAGTTTGATCAGACATCAAGTCAAAGACCCTTCTTTCTGTGCCAGCTTTTCTCCCTCCATAAACTCTGATGAGCTTTTCCTTTTCTCTCACACTCAGAGTGCTTTCATTCTTGCCACTGGGTCTTTTGAAAACTCTGCATCCGTCACTGACATGTCATGAGGAATTTGAAACTTCATTGAAAGGGAAGATAATCAGCCATACGTTGTTGCTTGCTTATGTTTTTGGTGTTTCTTATCCTAAGTAGATGGAACTGTTCTGAAACAGTGGTGATCCCAAAGGAAATCAGCTGATTCTTTATGGTGACATAGCTGGGTATCCTTCCTGGCAAAATGAAGCATCTGCTCTGGAGCTGAGCTCTCCGGAGGTAAAGCTCATCCTCGTGAAGCTAGAGCTGTTCTATATTCATGGAGCCTTGAATTCATTAACTGCAAATCTGTTGTCTTGTCAAGTCTCTACTAAGAAATGTTAAAATTCAACCAGATGCCTGGTGTTATCTCCCCCTTAAAAAAAATAAATCAAAGAAAATCTTTAATCTGTGAAGCTGATAGGCAGTGAAGTTCAGTCCATTCCAATATCTGGCACTTCTCGTGGCTTGGAGCATAATGATTATGGTTGGGGCAGGAATTTTCACTCAGCAAGCTGGGTTTTTTTCTCGGAAAATTATTAGAAGGATGTGTGTCACAGTTTATTCGTTGAAACCATGAGTATGTGACACTTTTGCTAGTACTGTGAGGCTGCTATTCTGTCACTCTGGTGGAGTGATACAACTCCTGGTAGCAGATTTTATGGGTGTTCTTAGCAGAACATCAAGACTCAGAATTTCTGACTTCGGTTGTTCTGGATGGAAGTCTGCATTGATAGATCTTGCTGTTCTCTTTCTCAGAACTTATAGCTGAGGGATAAATTTGTAACAGTGATTGTCAGAGGCTCTTAATCCAAAGATTGGTAACCCAGAAGCCTGGGAGCCTGATCCTGGTTTTACATTAATGATCCTGCATGCTGAAGGATCATGTTGAGGTTACTGCTTTGTGACAGTGAACCCAGCAGCTCTTGGACCCCTCACTGAAGTTAGAAGCATCAGATCTTCTCTTCAGCAACAAACCCCAAAGCCTCAGATTTCCACCAGTTTGCTCAGACCCTATTGCACCACTCCATGTGTGTGGGGAGTCCTCGGCTCTGGGGACAGCATTCTCAGCCTGCTCTTGTACCTCAGGGACAGCCAAAGGGGCCTTGAAGTTCACTGCTAATGGCTGTGGCATTTCTAAGTGGGAAAGATTTCTAAAAGGAAGTTTTCTTGATGCCCTAATATTTTTAGTGGGGCTTCTGTTGAACATTCTTTATGCAGAATCTAAGCAAAAAGTTATGTGTGATGTAAAAATCTACGTGTTGGCATTTTCCTCTAGACAATAATCCCATTTGCATCTGAGTTCAGACTGAAGAAGGGGAAATTTAGGTTACATATTAGGAAGAAATTGTTCCCTGTTAGGGTGGGCAGGCCCTGGCACAGGGTGCCCAGAGAAGCTGTGGCTGCCCCATCCCTGGAAGTGTCCAAGGCCAGGTTGGTTGGGGCTTGAAGCAACATGGGCTAGTGGAAGGTGTCCCTGCCCATGGCAGGGGGTGGAAGGAGATGATCTTTAAGGTTCCTTCCAACCCATTCTGTGGCTCTGGGACTCTGTACAGGCAATAACCAGCCCTTCTCAGCTGCAGCCTGGAAACTCTGTACTCCAGCACTGCAGAGATCCCACAGCTTCATCATGGCTGTTTCCCCAGTTTTCTTCCAACAGAACCTTTGTCTGAGGGGCAATAGTGGTTAAATGACTAGGAAAGATTTCCTTAGGAAATCCCACTCCTCAAGAGCCAGTTGAGATGGTAATCTTCAACCTGCTTCCTTATTTTGGACTCCAGGCAGACTCCATAAAAGCAGACTGGGATATCTTACTTCAACAGACATTTTCAACACCAGTGGTTGCTTATTGATTCAGGTGTTCATAAATCATTTAGAGATCCTCCTGCTGAACACATCTTGCAGACAGGATCCCTGATGTTACTAAACTCAGCTACACAAGCCCTCCAAGGCAACTCACCCCAACAATGCCTTGTTTGATCAGGTGTCTGCTTCAGGGTTTTTTTTAGCATGAGACCTTTATGTGTTTTCAACAGAGTTTAGGTAGAGAATCCTAGATTTGTATTTTGAAGCAAGTAAATGTTGCACTCAGCTCTATTTTATTGCAAACTTCAAAACAGAATCAACCAGTGCTTAAAAGAATGAGGTGGTTTGGAAAAAAAAACCAACCAACACAAAACCCTCAGAGCTTGGGAAATGCAAGATATGCAACCTTAATTCAGCCACCTGGGCTTCTGAATGATGAAATACGAGGCTAAATGACATGGAGTCACAGTACCTATGTGCAGGGAAAGCTGCTGCTCAGTTCTGCCACTCCTGACTTCTGAATGTTTCAATTTGCAGCATTAGCAATTCCCTCTTCTTGAAGCATGTTATCTGCCATTCTCCACAAACTCCTAAGTTGTCTAAATTCAGATAACATTTCCAGCCTCTTCATACCTTAACTTATGTAAAACATCAGGCCGCTATTCTAAATCAGAGGGTATTAGAATGTCGCAATAAAATGGCAAAATTTACTGTGGTAAGAACAAGGTGTTTTCCACATAAATTATACTCTAGAAAAAGCTGAATCATTTTTGCTGAAACTTAAAAAAAGCCTGAGGCAAATATCAGCCTGGAATGGGAAATGTCAGTCAGAGCAATTAAAGAGGAGAAACCTATGAGCAATTAAAGCAGAGTCTTCTGCCAACAGGTTGGTTGGAGATGTTGGCTGCACATCAGAACCAGTGTCACTGGCCCTGAGATGGGTGTTGAAACCCAGTTAACACATATAAAGTAAAGATGCAACATCAGCTCCTGTAACATCCCATGTGCCCAGGGAAATAGTTACCTGGTTCCAGCAGAGGAATGTGGGATGGGGCATTGTGTTGCTGCAGAAGGGGCTTAGAGCCATCCAGGACCCTACAGTTGCACAGGTTTTTAGGTCAGGGTGTTTAACAGGAGCTGTGTGTTTGGAATGGACTGGACACGGCTGGGCAATAAGGGGTAGCCAAAGGGTAGATAACCAGTGAGAGATGTGAGTTCTGGTGATGCTGAAAATGCTGAGGTAAAAACACTCCAAAAACATCCATGGAATTTTGAATGGAAACCTAAAGAATGATACTGAATAATATTTTAATTGGAGAGAGCTTGTGGAGTCTGCAAGGAGATACATCTATTTGACTTGCCGAAGTACACCCCAGAAACAGAATGCCAGGATCACTGAGATTGGAAAAGCCCTCCCAGCCCAGGGAGCCCACCCTGTGCCCGATGCCAACCTTGTCCCCAGCCCAGAGCTCTGAGTGCCACGGCCAGTCCTGCTTTGGGCACCTCCAGGGCTGGGCACTCCAACCCTCCCTGGGCAGCCCCTTCCAATGCCTGACCACCCTTTCCAGGGAGAAATTCCTCCTGATGTCCAACCTGAACCTCTCCTGGCACAGCCTGAGGCTGTTCCCTCTTGTCCTGTCACTTCTCCAGCCAACACCCACCTGGCTACCACCTCCTGTCACAAGATTCCTTCCAGTGGCTGTGTGTGGGTACTGAAAGGTCTTATGGTATTGCTCAGGTCTCATTTCTGCATATTCTGTCTTCCAAATAGTTATTTTAAAAAATAATTGTTTGCATTTAATGTTGCTTTTAAAAAAATGCAAAATGAGAGAAAATATATATAGAATTAGTTTTTACCTTAGATAAATATTGCAAGTTAAATGAACCAAAACACAATTAAAAGCTGTTCCAGAGAAGCCTCGTTACATGTGCTGTGTCTGAGCTGCCCAAGACAATGAGCCCAAGGGATCATTGTCTCTGAGCCCCTCACTGTCACAGCAAAACAGGACTTTTGCTCATAGCCCTGATCATTTTCTGCTGTCCAAAGTGAAAATGTGACAGGCCAGTGTGATTTTCAAAAAACATGTAGAAAATGAATATAATTGTGAGGAGCTGAAATAAATAAGGGCCTTTTCTTCCCCCCGCCTTCCCAGACACATTTCTCCCTGCTGTGTAATTACCTCTCTGCCTGGCACTGCACTCTGCACCAGAATAAACCCAGGTATTTAATAATCTAAAGGTGTTTCCTCTGGAAGAGGTGATAAATGTTTTATGGCTGAGTACATTTTAACACCAAAGTCTAATTTTTAGTATTGCTGTCAGTGTTAGATCTTTCTAAAATAGGAACAAAAAGGAATTTTCTTTAAAGAGTCTGAGAACTCAAGTTAATTATTAGGTTTTGGAACCGCTTTTATCACTCAGGACAGACAACTTACCACCTTTACCAACACAGTGGCTGTCCCTGCCTTGCTGTAGGTGTTCTCCTGAGTAACAACATCGTTGAGTATCTGTGTGAGGGGGTAAGGAGAGGTTTGTATCATGCCAGCTCACTTGTTTGGAAAACATGAATACCCCAGCAAATGTCGGTGTCAATCCCCACCCAGCCAGATGCCACATTGGGTTGGTTACAGCTGTGTGAAGGGAGGGTTGAGATGCTGCCAAACAGCAAAGTGATGGGAAGCAGAATGTAAATCCTCTGTTCTCACAGTGCAGACCAACGTGCTTATCAATTCTAATTATTACTTAACCAACATCCACGTGTCTTTTTTGTAATGCCTTATTGTCATCTAACTCGAGGAAATCCCAGTTAAAGAAAAATGAATGACAAAAACAAGAACATTTTTATGCAACATGTCATTAAGGGATGGCTTGTAAATCTTGTCTTTAAGCAGATTCAGTGGTCAGACTCAGCTTGTACTTGTGACTGTGCAAGTTTCCTCCTTTTTTATCTTCTTTTATAATGTCTCACAAATTCGAAGTAAAAGGATTACAGAGTCTGGAGATGCTGTTAAATAGAACTGTGCTCCCCCCACAATAACCCTCAGTGCTTGGAATAATCAGTCTCCTTCCTTTGCATCTACATTTTGTAGAGATTTGATAATATTTGTCCTTAGCCATCACATGACCAGACAACATGCCCTAAGCATCCAGAAATTTTCTCTTTCTCTTGATTAATGCCCAGAGCTGAAGTCTGTCCCTGACCTACTATGAGGTCTGGTTAAACATGACTTCAGAATTCAGTGCCTGTGTTTTCTTTTGGGTTGGTTTGTTTGTTTTGTTTCCCCCCATGAGGTATAAGAAGGCTTGGGTTTAGACTCAGGATTATGGTTCCTGAAAGTGTAGCTTTTGAGATATTTTACACTGTGTACGGAAGACTTAAAATAAAATTCTTTCATTTTCAATCCTACGGTTTGTGGGTGGGTCTAACTTTCTAACAAGTGATAGAGCTGCATTTTTGAGGCTGTAAAAATGAACCAGACAGCAGCCTGAAACACCATTCAGCATTTTCTCTTTGTAGAATATTTTGTCTTCACCCATTTTTTTTTTGCTAGTTCCTGCAGTGCTGAGTTGCAGTGTGTTTTGGAACCTCTACTTGCAGCAAGCCATTTTATCTTACAGGGTGGGTGAATCTGAGCTGGGCAGGATAATGACAGCGTCGTTTCCGAGGCTCTCTAAATGATGTGGAAGATAACTTAAGCAGATATTAGTTTCCCACTGTGCTCAGTTGTTCCACAGTAGCTAATTAAAAGGCAGTTGACAAGCACAGAAGACAAGCAATGCTTGTTGGAGTCCTTAGCAAGCTGAAAAATAATCTAATAACCCTAGAATTAATTCAGGCTCAAATGTTTTCATTGCAAATGGTTAATAGGCTGCTGGTTGAACTGGTGTGCTCAGGCACTTTTCTACGTGAAGTAGTACATGACCAGTTTAACTTTTCTCCCATGTAATAAAATTATACAAATCTGAATTATGAACTTGTTCCCAAGTTCCTAGACTTCATTAAATACTAGGGGATTAAAAACTTGTATAAATTAATCAATGTGCTATAATCCTAAAAATTATAAAATGAGCCCTTGAGGAAGTAATGTAATGCTGGCTTTTTAATTAGCACGACACCAGAGATTCATTGTTCTATAATGTAAGTCATATGTTTATTAATTGTATTATCAGTTTGGAAGAGAAAATCCCCCAGCAGTGTGAGTGCTTGTGAGTAGGTGGTGGGTGCTGGTGGTTTTGGATCCTGTAAACACATCTTTGTCTTCTGCTCACACAGGTAAAGCTGTGCTAGTGAGTGCAGTGTGTTATCTTTACTTTCATGAATAAATAATTTTCTTATGATTCCTGGGCCTGTTCCATCAAAATCCACACAAACAATTCTTCTGGGAGGCAGAAACCCTGCTGATAGCAAAGAGGTGCTGGCAGTGCTTGGAACATCAGTGCAATTTGGTATGAAAATGTCAGTTTGGTTTTGAGGGCGAGATGGGAGCCAGCACAAGGTACAGAGTCACTTGACATCCTGTGTGCTTTCCAGGCACAAACACTTTTCCATAGGAAAATCGTTTTGAAAGTCTTTATTCATATTCTCCCTTCATCTTCATTCTACAGGCTGTTGTCATGGTCATTGCTGTGGGAATAAAAAGTGCTCTGATAGTGTCAAACATCAGCGAATCACTCAAGCTTTTCACTCGGTCACGCCACACCTGTCAATAAAGCCAGTGACCAAATTTGGTGATGGTAACCTTCAGGTCTCAGTGATCACAGGAAAAACCACAGCAGCAAATTGCACTGCTGTTCATATGAAAACATAAAACCACTTTGATTCTCCAAAAGTTATTTTAAAAAACATAGTACAAGGCCAATAAAAAAGTGCCTTGAAGAGCATCACTGACGTAAAGAGAAAACTGCTGTACCACAGATTAACAGGAGGGCTTTTGACATAGATTTACAAACCCATCCTTTCCAGTTTCAATGCAGATATCACATTTTTTTCACTAATCTAAAGCTTGAGTCCAGACTTGCCTCTTAACCTCAAGTGAACCCACATGGGCTGAATTCTGTACCTAAATGACCAAGTTACAACTGCTGGAATGACCTGTACATCTGGCACTGTTTGCTGAACAATTTGGAAACTGCTTAAGTTTGGGAATTCTTCCTTGGTGTATATATTTCAAATTAGGCCTTATGACTGTTCAGAATAATGGTGGTGTCTAAATCGTATGGTTTGATGTTGTGTGAATTCCAGTTTGAAAATTTACCTTAACCTGGTTTAGAGGATTGGGTTTCCAGGCAGAGGAAGAGCCTGTGGAACTGTGCATGGCACAAAGTGTATATAGCAGTGACATTTCCCAGCCCTGGGCAGGGAACACTGCCTGAGATTGCCCCTCGTTTCGAAGGGCAAAACAAAACAACAAAAAAGAGGAAATGACAACTCTGTCTTTGGCAAATTTCCCTGACATTGTCTGTGCTCATGAAAATGAAGACCAGAAATCTAAGCATTTTTCATATAATTCCTGTGGAGTTGCTGGAAGGGAGACAAGTTTTCCATGCAGAACATGATGGCTACAAAGAGTGAGGCCCTTTTGTTTGCACTCCGTGGTTTTTTTTTAGAAATTTAAAGAAAAAAGTTCAATGAAATTTGAATGGTCCAACAGTATCCAAGCCTTTTATATATATTATTTATTGTACCAACCCTCAGCTGGTATAAATAAGCCCACTTACACTGATGCTAACTGTGGATTTGCTCAATTACATCCTCCATCTGGGCAGTGGAGCTGTGCTTTAATAATACAGAAGCATTTCTCTTTTTCTTCCTTCCTTTCTCGCTTCCTCTTAGAGTATTAAAATAATTCTGAGTAAGCAAACTATCCCCAGGATATCCAAGAATTCTGCTGTTATGTCTTCTTCTGTTTCTATTTGCATTTGCTGTAAATAACCTTTTGCATTAATAAAGGAATGCTCACAGTTGTGGGAAACATTGACTATAAGCTTGTTTCTGATTCCCTCAAATTTCTAGAATTACATTGCGTTATGAAAGGCAGATACTTACACATTCTTTCCTTTTCAATGGGGCTTTCAGCAATTAAAAAAAACCCAAAAAACTAGTGTTGTTTATATTTTATTCACAGAGACTAATTTTCATATTAGATCTCTTTTATGTTCAAATACTTCAGGGGATAAGCCAGCAGTAAGTTTTAGCTACAGGAGTAGATTTTGAATATAAAAATGCACCTTTTAGTCTGAAGTGATTGCTAGGAGAGCACTTGAAGGAAACCCAAATTGTGATTTTGTGGTTTTCTGTGCTCCAAAATAGCCTCACTACACTGTTTTTTATATCAACATGAAACATTGCTTCTGGGCTACTGACTTGTATTCCATGTTTCAGGTCAATGCTTTTTGAAGCAGATGGGGCAGTAATTCATGAAAAATAGTGTTTACAAAAGAAAAGGTAAGTCAGTTTTACAGATACTGTAATGCCTATAAATGTTAACTGGCTCAACTGTCACTGGCTTGTGAAGGGGTCGGTGTTGCTCCACAGCAGCTTAATTTATTTGCAGGGAAGAAGGGGACAACACAAGCACAGGTGCCATTTCCTGGACTGGACACCCCACCTCTGCACACTCCTGATTTTTCTCAGTCTAATTGATAAAATATTTATGGGTCCAATGGAGTATTTTGTTTTTAATGATGTTACATGGACTCTTTCCACCATTTAGCCTTTGATTAGCATGACAATGTGGGAAGTTGCTGAAAGGTGCATGCCATGGGAGGTGCAGGAAGGTCCCAGCACCCCTGGGTGGTGGTGTCTGAAGTTGTGTCTCTGGATGCTCACAACTCCTCACAGTTGCAGAGGAACAGAAGTGCATGAATTCCATCTGCCCTGTCCAAATAGGTGGAATTGCAGGTGCTAAAGAGCCTCCACATTAGATATACTGAATAAACAAGGGACTGAAATGCATTTGGAAGAAGGAAGCACGTCTTTCACAATTTCTGGAGATAAATTGTTTTGTATGAGTGGCTCTTGGTGTGCAGTTTGGTTCCCTCAGTTCCAACCAGCTTGCTCGTAGCATAAAAGTGATGGAGAAGTTTCCATGAGAATTTGGAGTCTTCCACTCAGTGTGTTGCTGCTATTTCTTCCTCCTCCTCTCAGATAGGTAAAGGTCTGTGAACAGGAGTGGGTGTAGCAAAAAGAAAAACATTTTCAGAGGAGAATGTTGCTTTAATAAGTACACTTTGTTTATTTGTTTATGAAATGATGGGGAATCTGCAGTGTGCACATGCAGATCCCATTGGGATGGACAGCCTTTGTGACCAGTCGTAAGGGACAGGTGTTGACTGCAACATCCTCTCCCTCTCATGGGAAGTCCAGGCAGGTGAGGTGCATCCAGGAGCAGTTTTAAGGAAGCTCCACAGGTAAATGGACACCTTCCATTCCCTTCCATTCCCACTCCCAGTGGATGTCAGCTGGGGCAACATGTGGGGAAGTTGTGTTGTTACCATACCTCGAAAAGCTGCTTGTAATTCCTCTGTTCACACACCCCATTTAGTGAATAATTTGACTCCCTGGACTCCTTCCCAACTAATAATGCTGACCAAATTATTTTGAACATGCAGATGGTAGCAAAAGGGCACCAGGTGTTGTTTTATTGTAATAAAGATGTGCAAACCTTTGCATCACACCAAGTTATTTATCCACATAAATCACGAGGTGCTCAGCTTCCTACACTGCTTTAGTAAATTTTGAATAAGAGGCATCAGCTGTTTTCAGAGTGTGCCCTTCTGTGTGAGCCACAGATATTTTGCTTTGGGCTTATCTTCCACACTATGACCCATGGAGGCATTCAGTGGATCTTCTTTTTGATTTAAATGATTACTGAGCGGTTGGAAGCCCAGATGTTCAGTGGCTTAATTGCTAAGTGTTAGCCTGTAAAGGAGAGTAGGCAGTTAGTATCTGAAGGGAGGATTTTACTGCATATAAATGTTATTTGGTACATTAAGTGACATTATTTACATCCAATTTCTCTCTCTAAGGTGACAACCCGAGGCAGTAAGTTGCCATGTTGGAAAAACAGCATTTGCTTTCACATATAATCCATGTCTGCCCTTAGATACAGAGAAACAAAAAACCAGATATAAATGGAGAGCAAGACAATATTGGTCAGCAGGATCAGAGTATTCTAATACCCCAAAGGACAGTGATTGCCAGGTTTTCTGGGGGCTTAGGGGAATGGCTGAGCTATATTGTCTATAGGAAGGTCTTAAAACTTGACAGTAAACCCACAAAATTGTCTCTTACAGCCCTCAAACAAGATCAGGACTTGGTGAGATCACAAGAAGGAAATTTCCATTTCTTTCAACTGCCACGCTGATGTATGAGAAAGAATTTGAGCACTTGACATTGATTCAATATCACTCAGAGCCCTGCAGGAACTAGAATTTCTTTCTGTAAGAGAAGAAATTAAACTTCTGCCTTCAGTAGTTTAAAAGTGGGAGTGAGGACTGTCTGAGCAGGTCAGAAACGGCAAGTGATGGCACAGCTCATAAATTGTTCAATATTCAGGTAAAACTTACATCTGCGTCCTTTGATCCCCATGCAGGTGTCTGAATCATGCAGGAATCAAATACACAAACTGAGCTTCTCTTTTGTAAATTCCTGTCACCTCTTGGCAGCCTGAGCTGGCATTAACCATTCTAGGCAAGGATGCAGCTCTCCGTGGTGGCCTTCCACTAGGAAATGGAAATCTGCCATTACTAGAAATGTAGTATCTTGGCAGCAAAACTCAGGGTGGGCAGGGACCGTGGAATGGGGCCCTCTGCAATATCTTTGTTGTTGTAGCTGATTGTTTAGACTGTTAGTGCATATTGTGCTTTTTTGAGCATGTAAATGCAAGTTTTGTCAATTTTGTGCAAAATTGGGTAGTTACTGGGAGTCCAGAGCACCTGCAGACACGATTAAGTGTGACTCTGGCACGTCTTTGTCAGGAAACACAACTGCTTCTGCTCAGGTTTCATTGTGGCACAAATGGCAGTCCAAGCAAGTCCATGGGGGATCCTCAGAGGGGTGGGAAAGTTCATTTATGACTGTAGTATTTCTTACCAACACATCACACCGCTGGTGAAACCCTGTTTAAACTGTAATGATGATTTTCTCTTCTGAAATTAGAGAGTTTCTGGCCTTAGTGCATGGAGCAGCCATCCTCCTCTCAGTCCAGGACTGCCATGATCACTGCCTTTGTTTTTATACCCCATGGAAAGGAAGGCTGAAAGATGATCCATTACTAGTCACAGCACGTTGCTCTCACTGATTGGAAAGCAGTCACACACCACCAAGCATTTATTCTGTTTACTGAGATGTAACACCAAGGAACAGCAATTCACACCTGCAGTGAAGTTGTTATACTTCCCATTTCTTTTCTTTATTCTATTTTTATCCTTCTTCATTTTTCCCTTTTTTTTTTTTTTTTAATCTTCTTTTCCTCTCCTTCCCTCACTGCTATGATGGCTGTCAGTGTCAGCCCTGACACTTCTCTTAACCTGAAATGAAGGATAAATGGTCAGTGGTGCTTTCTTAGCTATCAAAGGAGCATTACTGGGGCTCTGCTGTTGGACAATCAGCGTAGGTGCCTCTGGCTTATGGGTGAGGTATATATACAAATGTACCTGTATACATTCACATATATAGCTTAGACCCAAATCACCTCATAGCTGTGAAACACAAAGAGGACATCTCCCTTCTGATGCACAAAGTGTTATGTGACATCACAGCATCCTCCAAAATACCATGTGTGGCTGGAGCCCAGTGCGGGACAGTACCAGGAACCAACCCTTCTCTCTGACTCACTGACTCATTCACAGAATATTTAAGACTGGCTTTGCAGAATATCCCTCCTAAACAAGACAAAACATGGCTGGAAAACACTGAGGTGTTGTAGGAATCTTGGGCAGTCCAGAAAGAAAGAAATAAGGAAATTAAGAGGGCAAGTAAAACAGCTCTCTGACGCAGCACAAACTTTTGCATGAGCATTCCAGGATTTGCTTGTAAGGGCCATAACCTAAATAAATAAATTGAGGACAGAAATATCGCACTTGCCCTATACTTATCACAAACCAAGCCCATAGTTTTAAGATTACTATTCTTACCTCTACAAGCATGACACTTACCAATATAATGTCTCTCAAAGGCACAGGAGGGCATAGAAATGGAATTGCTAAAAAGATTTTAAAGTAGGAAGCAATGGAAACCTGGGTGGCAAGAAAACATTACATTTGAATTGGTCTCAAGTGTTAAATAATGGATGTGTGTGTGTGTAGGCTATTCAAATGTTTTTGATTTTTTATGCTGAAGATTAAAATTTCCATTAGTATTCCACCTCTTCAGTTTTGCCTGGGGACTGTTAATTATATTTTTGAAATCGCAACCAAATAAAAACTTAATAAAAAAGAAAGGACCAGATAACATAATACGCAGCTTTTTCCCCCCTTTTTTCTTGCCTGCAATCAATGCGGAGCCCTCTGTACAGTCCTTGTCTACAAACTTATCTGCATTAGTTCCTGCACTCTTCATCTCCTCCTTTTGTTTACCACTGAGCCAAAAGAGCCCCTTTCAAGGTTGTTCTAAGCAGTTCCATCACAATGCTGGTGTCCCAACATGGCCCTGGTGGTACCAACTGTGAAGTACCAGGAACAAAACAACAGAGATTATCTTGGATTTCATCTAAACTTCCATAAAGCCCCACGCTCACTGATGAGAAGATTCTCTAACTAATGACAAGATTCTACTCCAGGAACCAAGACACTCAATGGCTTTTGAGAAAATGTATTGATATTTCCCTTCTAATACTTCCTGGTTTTGAGGGCGTTTGAAATCTGCTCTTTTATGCAGTGTTTTAATTTTCCTGAGCATTACGGGAAGGGAGGAATATCCTGGCATGGCTGGTGCCCAAAATCCAAGGCTCTGTCTATTTTCACAACTGGTTTCTGGTAAGAGCACAGGCTCTGGTGGGAGCTGGCTCTGGCAGTGTGGCTGCTCTCACGTTCCTACTGCTGCATAGACAGGGACCTTTTTTGGTGGTGTCTAAAGGAGAATTTGATGTAAAAACTCAAGACTTTTTTTGTTTGAGTCTGCCACAAAGGTGGGTCATGGCACAACCACAACTGCCGTGTGCCACTGGGGTACCAGTAAACCCCAGTGGACCCCAGTGAACTCCAGTGGACCCTAGTGGACCCCAGTGGACCCTAGTGAAGCCCAGTGAAAACCAACCTTCCTCCAGCTCCGAAGAGGCAATGACTGCCCAGTGCCAAGGAGGCTGAGAGAGCTGTCACAGCTTCGTGGCACTTGCCGTGAATAAAAATATACATTAAAGTAGTGGACATAAATGTAGACCTCAAAGTACTACTGAACTTTCTTTATGGCTTATTTCTGCAATCTTAATTGCAGTAAATTTTGTTGAACTGAAAGTAACTTCTAAGGGCCTCCCTCTGCTTCTCTCACACGAGCTTTAAATTGTGTTTTTATAATTAAGCTATAAATTTTAAAGCTATTTCAACTACACTTTTTAATATGCCACAGGTTGTCCACTTGTCGTAACTGGGCTGGCTTGCCATAGATCATTTTCTCTGGTGTGCTGCATGACAAAAAAAGCTGTTCATATGGCAGAAAAAGCCTTTCCAGGTGAATAGCATCTCTGGTTCTCTCTATAAAAAGTTTCAGTAGTGAAATGAGAGAGTATCAGTGCATTCTGAGAAATATTATGCTTCCTAGATTATTGACACTGATAACATCAGTAATAAGCTGTGGTGCTTCTGGTCTCCACTCTAATGCCACTTTGAGGTGGTACCATGTAAGTTTCCTGCTACAACATTAACAATTTCTAGAGTAGGAATTAAAGATCACTCACCAACACATAAATGATGACTCTGTTAGGAGAGCAGTGAACCTTTAGGAGCTGTCCTAATAACCACTGGATGTGTAAAAAATACGATGTAAACCTGCCAGTTAATACAAGGAAATAATGTAGTTAGAAATATATAGTTGTATTGAAGAAAAGTGGTCCCAGTGATGATGGGAATTACCTTGAGTTTTGCTCTGTTATATCAAAAGTAGGTAGAAGTTTTGTCAAAATACGCAGAATTGCCCCGTGCCTTTCAAAGGCTGTGGGGGTTGCTCTGGCTTGGTTAGTGCACAGGGATGGGTTTTGTGGGTCAGGAAAGCATGAGCCTGTGTAACGGGCTTTGATTGTTCCAGTTTTTTCCTAGTTTAACGGTGGGTTGCAGAAGCAAAGTTTTCTTTTTTTCTGACCCTTTTATTATTATAAATTAGGTATAAAAAGTTTCTTTGAATTAAAGCTATTAGTTTAGACTCCGTGGAGTTGGGCCAGCACAATGGCTGTGGTACAGGTGAGGAGTCTGGCCAGGGGGTCCCAGTTTTTGGGTATTCCATGGAATGGTGTTTAGAGGCACCTGTGATACATCAACTCCTCCAGGTTCAGCATCATACACAAGTGAAATAATTTGCTATCATGAATACCTCTGGAGGGTCACTCTGTGTTGCACTGAATTAAACATCTTGAGCTAAGAAAACATAGAAAGACAACCCGGACTTCGAACTTCATTCAGCTCTGAACCTGTGGACTCGGGTCTCATGCTTCATTTCCCTGAAGTATATACATATTTAATCTTTGCTGGGAATGATTGCACAGTCCATTCAGTATCTCTTTCTTCTGGTTTTCATGCACAGAAGCCTGTGTGTGTTTTTTAATTATAATCCACAGCGAGATGTTATGGAAGCCAACTCAGTTTAAGATCTTTCTCGTGATGCCTGAGCTTTACTGAGGCAAAACATGTAAGTACAGCATAAACAACCTTCCACCAGAGGAAGGATTAAATTAACAGGTTTTAATATTGTGACATTTGGACCACTTATAAATGTGCAAAAGCAAAGTATAACACTGCAGAGGAAACAATAACTTCTGTTTCTGAGAGCACACATATGCCCTTGCTGACATGGGGTTACAGACAGACACATTGGAAACAGGAAACTGTTCCCAATATTTCACTGGCATGTTCAGCCCCTTCCAGCCTGTTCCCCTCCCTTTACAGCAGTGTGGAGTAAACAGGCTCTGTTCTTTTGAATTGGCCTTGTGAGAAGTACTTTTTCCCAGCCAGTCTTGTTTTGTAGAGTTCATCTTTTCCTCCAGTTTCCAAAGGCATCTCTCAGCCAAGATGTTGTGAAGGACTCAGGCACTTCTCATTAAAGTCATGGATGCCCCCAGATTTTCCTCGAGAATTAACAGTTTCCAACAGCACAGGAGTAATAAATCCCTGTTCTGTTGAGACCATTCAGTGCCATTTATGGTGTCATTGTTGCAGGAACGCTGACACCCATATGTCATACCATGCTCATGCCTTGTCTCTTGATCACTTTGCACTGTCTCTCTCATTTCTAGTGACATTCTTCTCTAAAGATAATTCCACTGGTTGTTGGATTGGTTTTATTTCTCCCAAATGGGTTAACCCAGTGTCCAGTTGACTGGTGGTGTTATTTTCTTTATGAACATCTCCCATTTTCTCTTAGATTGTTAAGGATCCACCTCCCTCATCTGGTAACTCCAAAGCAGATCTGCTAGTTGGGGATATTTACCAAAAAGTCAGGCTCTGAGGGAGAAGGGAAGGCATTTCCTCATTTACTATTTAATAAATTTTGAACCAATATGAACATGGTTGCATGAAAGACTCCAAATCCTGGTGCCTATTGCAGGGGATGTCACTTTAGTCTGAATTACACCCCTTGAAGTGCTTCTTTATTTCTCCCCAGATAAAATCTGTGCTGTCATCAAATATACACAAACAAGAATGTAGTGTCACGAAAAAGCAGGCTCTGTCCTAATCCATAGCCTGCCTGTGGGGTGGTGGGAGCAATTCCTCTTCCAGCCAATGCCCCAGAAAAAACCTGCAAACAGCTTTTTTCCACGTTTAAGTTAAGTCCCAAATCACAGCATCTCAGAATATGCTGAACTGGAAGGGACCCACGAGGACCATCCAGCCCAACCCCTGGCCCTGCCCAGGCCCATCCCTAAGAGTCACCCCCTGTGCCCCAGAGCATCATCCAAACCCTCCTGGAGCTCTGGCAGCCTTGGGGCTGTGCCCACTGCCCTGGGGA
The DNA here is from genome assembly GCA_035222235.1 of Margarornis squamiger. Taxonomy (NCBI): domain Eukaryota; kingdom Metazoa; phylum Chordata; class Aves; order Passeriformes; family Furnariidae; genus Margarornis; species Margarornis squamiger. The sequence continues at coordinate 910,180 of JAWWTY010000019.1, read as the reverse complement.
GCCTGGGCAGTGCCCACCACCCTCTGGGGAAAGAAGAACCTTTCCCTGAGATCCAACCTAATCCTGCCCTGACCCAGCTCCAGCCATTCCCTGGGTGCTGTCCCTGGTCCCCCCAGAGCAGAGGTGTGGGCCTTTGCCATGACTGTCCCCAAAACACAAGGAAAATGGGATTGAGTTTCTCTGGGCCTGGAGCTGATTGCAATACATGAGTTCAGGGAGCTCTGACAGTTCAACACGTTTCCTTAGAGGTCACAGTCCCATCCATCCACCCCAGCACAGCTTTTGGTTGTTTAACTTTACTGGCATGTTTACTCCTGTAACTGTAAATTGTAGTTAATATGGCAATTTCCCCAACATCAGACAGGTTTCATTAAATCTGCAGGTTTCCTTTAAAATACATAGTGGAGAAGATGATCTGCCACAGTGTGGCTTTTTAATGCATAGCAGACCAAGTGCACTGACATCAAACCAGTGCAAGAGTCATTGTGTCCCAAACCTAAGCCCAGACTTACCTGGGCGGTGGAGAGAGCCCCTCCATGGAGGTGGTCCCTGCTCCATGGCTTTGGGATGCTGTGCAGCTCGGGCAGGGGCAGCAGAGCCAGCCTGGTGGTTGTTGCTTTGGGGTGTTTCTGCAGGTGCAGCCCCTGCTATGGCACCTCCTGCCCGGGGAGGGATGCCAGGACACCCCAGCTGCTGCCCCATGGCCTCGAGGTGACTGCTCCCTCAATGGTGCAGCCACATCCCTGCAGTGGCAGAAATGCCTCTTTTTGCATGTTTAGCCTGCTCATTATCAGCCTGCATTGTGTTCCTGTCTTCAGTGAGAAGGATGCATAATTTCTAATCTGTGTGTTTGGATGAAGAAATTTAAATTTGAGCTTTGCTGTGAGCTTATAGTGTTTTAAATTCCTTCCAAGCTACGTTTGGCCTCAACTGCACAATGTATTTACTGAGGCAAAAACAAAAGGATGATAATTTTCACTCGAGCACACCTGCAATAATGGCTCACAGCATTTAATTTTTCCCTTGGTTTCCTAGTAGACTTTGTTTTGACACCTGCAAACAACCTTTTCCAAATCAAAGGGAGATTTTTCTCTCCATGTCATGCTGCCACCCAAGTTGAGCTGACAAAGTCCAACTAAGAAACAGAGCAATTATAAACACAGTTTCCTCTGGTGCTTGAGCTGTTTTTAGCTTTGCTGCTCTCCCAAGAAGAAACCTGTGCCTAATGTTTCCAGCTTAGCATGCAAAATTAATAAAATCTGACAATTATACTGAGCAACATAAAGTGCAAGTAAGGGATCCTTTCTGATGTGATTGAACTTGAAGATACTAAATTAGCTCCTTATTCTTAAGCTTTGTTTTTTTTTTTTGGTTTAACACAGTGGTCATGAAATGTGTATCTGGAGTGATAAATGATAATTGGCTCTAGGCAGCCTTTTCTCACAGAGACAAAAGAACAGTTGTTATTGCTGTACTTGTTTCAATAAATACACTTGTAAGATGGAACTCAGCTGGGTTGCCCTGGGAAGAGGCACACTTTTGTGAGGAGCATAAAAGAGATCACATCTATAAGTGGGCATGTAGATCAAGGAAAAGGGCATTTGAGGTGTTAAGAGGGTTAGTTAACTGTGCTCACACAATGCCAGGAAATATCTTGTCAGGGAAAATGCAGGCTGAAGTTAATCCTGTACCACTGTATAGAAAGCAATGGGTTTAGCATAGATGCAAATCAGGTCCTGATTCAGTCTGTAGATGATTTGGTGATTAATATTCCTTATTGCTGACTTGGGATCACTTTTGTATTTCAAGTCTTAGACCACAATATTTCCAGTTGCTTGCTTCCTTTCCACTTGTCTTCATGGGAAGGATTTGCTTCATTATCAATATATTAGTGATTAAACTTCATCAGCCAACTTCCTTCTCTGGTTCTTGAAGCACTGAATGTCCTACAGTGATATTCTCCAGGATTATGGAGAGCTCAGTAGTAAAACACTTAATTTAAGGATAAATGCATTTCTTTACTGTGTTGCTTTCCTTTGTGTAACCAAGAATAACACAAATCATTTGTAGACATGTTGCTTATATTTTTTGGTATGTGTTGTTTGTTCTTGTACACGTCTTCATGACATGCTGTAAGATATTCTAGGGCTGCTGCAAACAGAATTTCAACCCTAGAGCTTCAGGGCCTTATTCCATCATTTTTAGGTGATCCTACTTGATGCAGTAAGTTTAGACTCTGAAATGGGTACATGATCATTCACCACACTGTTTGGATTGATGATATTTCCACATTATTTATTATTCTCATTGGGAAGTTGCTCCAGTGGGAAGAAAAAGGCAGATAAAGGATAGAATTTTTTACAAGGTATTTTCCATAGAGAGAGAAATATTGAAAAATTATATCAACCTTCCATGATTTCAGTTAATGAATTGTAGCAAGAGATATAAACAAGTATGAGTTACCTTTAAGAAATTGCTGGAAGGGAAGGGGTTGTTCTAAAGGGTTGCAAGTTGACAGACTAATTAGTGACTAAACACCCATTTGAATAAAGGCTTTAAGAAGCTGCAGAAGAACCTTTGGAGTGTCTGTTAAGATTGACTGGGAGCCTTAATGAAGTCAAAGTCCCTTGCCCTCAGCCAGTATTTCTCTTGACTTCAGCAGTCTTTGATGAGTCCCACCCTGACCAGCACTCACCGTAACAACAGCTATCCTAACCTTCTGTGAGTTTAGGAATAAAGGGATATGCTCAGCTGGTTGTGGGCCTGTCCCAAGCATTTTGGAGGCCCTGCACACAGCACTAACCAGTGCCAGAGACTCACTGCAGGGACTGTGCACTGTCACTGCCACCCTTAAGGGTAGCTGAGCCGCAGCCAAGAGTGGCCAGAACCTGGAAAAGGGGTTGGTTCCTCTTCAAAGCAAAATCGAGTTGCATATTTTTAGGCAGCCCATAGGATTTGAGTAATATAGGAAATGCCCTATCAGGTTCACATCTTGAGTCTTCAGGCAAAGCCTGACCTGACCAACAGGTCTTGGATGGTCCTCAGGGCAAAACACATCTGTGCAGCAATGGGGGCACGAGGAGACAGAGGGACAGCAAGAACTGCACTGACAAGTCTGCCATGCTTTGAGTAACTAAGTTTTGGTTGGTTTTATTCATGTCAGTGGTCTCTCTTCTGTACAACACAAAGCATCTACAAAAGGTGCAGCAAAAATGAGCCACCATTCACATTAAAAGATTATGAACAAAAATAATAGGAAAATAAGAATTAAAATGTACAGGAATATTGTGTGAACACTTAAGCCATAAGCAGCGACCCTCATTCAAACCCTTATTCAGAAAAAGCATAAACATTTATTTGAGAAAAAGGAAGAGGAGAAAGGGGAAGAAAAATCTCAAATGTTTGGTAAAGCTTGAATCACATTAAATAAATTGCTTATCTCCAACCCGCTCTGGCTCAATACAAGGGCCAAGGCCAAACAAGCAGAGCTGAACCACCTGGCAGGATCAGCTTGAACCTATTTGTGAGCCAACAGACCTCCAGTTACCAGTAAATAAAGGAGACAACAAAAGATTGGGAAGTAAATGAAGACAGAAAGTCAAGTTAACTGCCTGGGTTTGTCTGACTGAGAGCTGATTTATTTTTCAGATAACTGTCTTATTTTGTATCAGTGCACTTGTTGCACCCTGACATAGAATGGCTGAGTTGTTAGGAAAAGTGCCCTTTGTCTTATACAGAATATTTTTTGGAGTAAGCCCAAATGGAACCTTTCTTTCACCTAAATGTTACATCATCCTGTTCCTTTTTGGTGTCTCTCAAAATATGATTTTTCAGTATTTTTTTTCCTTGTAAACTATCATCATGAACTTTAACAATGTTAGGCACAATAAATTACTTCATAATGTCATTTATTAGCACAAGTTTAATAGCTGCCAATGATCATAACATGCTGATTTTTGACTACTGGGATGCAATCTGTTATGATACTCTAGACTTAAATGAAAATTATTTAGTGCATTACTGAGCAAGTCTTTTTGCACATGGGACGTGCTAGGAATTTTGATATACTTAATTTCTATTTTTTTTTAATAAGACAGCTTTCATTGAGGGAATTTTTTTTTTTTCAGTAAAGAAAAATACAATTTTATTCTCCTGGTGTTCAATACTCTTACTAAACTTGGGCTTGTTCCTGAGTGGTAGTCTGATGTTTAACCATGTAGTGAGCATCCTGGTTCTGTTAAAGTCTGTGCTGCAATTTGGTCAGTGTTCTTCCATCTTTTAAAAAACAGATACAGGTATTTGAAGACTCACCATTTTTAATTCTGCAGCTGGAGCTGACCCCTCTGACCCTGTTGTTCCTACACTATTTACATTTTTTTCCCCCCAATATCTGTGAATTTCTGCATGGATTGAAAGGGAAGCCTCTTGTCCAATCCTGATTTTCTGTTTATTCTGAGAGCTTTTGAGTGAGGCAGCACTGTGAGGGGCAGAGGAGGGGCAGGCACTGATCTCTGCTCTGGGGGGACCAGGGGCAGCACCCAGGGAATGGCTGGAGCTGGGTCAGGGCAGGGTCAGGTTGGATCTCAGGGAAAGGTCCTTCCCCCAGAGGGTGGTGGGCACTGCCCAGGCTCCCCAGGGCAGTGGGCACAGCCCCAAGGCTGCCAGAGCTCCAGGAGGGTTTGGATGATGCTCTGGGGCACAGGGGGTGACTCTGGGGATGGGCCTGATTGGACCCGATGACTCTGATGGGTCCCTTCCAGCCCAGCACATTCTGTGGCTCTGTGAGGATCAGAGCTATGTCCACTCAAGCTCTGCTTAGCTTTGCTTGAGGCTTCCTAGAGCAAACATTTGCCTGTTGGAAGAAACCTTTGACCTAAAGCTCTGAAACTGTGACAAAATAAGAGCATCTATCCTTTTTAATGCTGATCTGCAACATGACTTAATTAAATGTTAATGTTTCCTAAGTTTGTGAAGATTATTACTATATGTGCACATCAACATTCCTATTCTGGCACATCCCAGCTTCCAGTGTCAGGGGAAAATAGTGTTTACTATGGATGTTAATTGCCAGTGATTTGGCAGAGGAATTTGGTATGGAAGAGAGGTCTGAAATTGGGTCTGAAAGGGTGAAAAAAGCTGATTAATTTTGAGTCATATGTTGTGTATTAGCAGGCAGCCACAGTGGGGCCTTGAACTGGATATTTGGATAATTGGATACTGGATAATTTTTAGCTCCTGCTTAGGCATGCAAATGAAGATTTCTAAACTTCAGTTGAGAACAGGAGCTGGAAGCTCAAAACCTGTTTGCTTCAATGTTGAATGGGAGCTCAACAACTTCTAAAAATGTGGATGCTTATTTAGCATCTCAATGGGTTTTTTAAATCCCTTATTTTACATTTGATTTTAAAATACAGAATAATAACAGGAAGAGCCTCTTGGTGCTACATACTATGTGGCATTATGACTTTGGAATTTTTTGTGTTGAATACCTGCACTCTCAGAGACCTCTGCCATGTTCAGCTGGTTTTATAGACCTGTGCTAAAATACATCATAGAATCACAGAATCAGCTGGGTTGGAAGAGACCTCTGAGATCACCGAGTCCAACCCTTGATCCAACCCCACGGGGATTACCAGATCATGGCAGTGAGTGCTACATCAGTCTCATCTTAAAAACCTCCAGGGATGGTGAACCCACCACCTCTCTGGGCAGGCCATCCCAGTGCCTGATT
>JAWWTY010000019.1:873466-887360 GCA_035222235.1 Margarornis squamiger | reverse complement strand
GGCACAGGGTGCCCAGAGAAGCTGTGGCTGCCCCTGGATCCCTGGAAGTGTCCAAGGCCAGGTTGGACGGGGCTTGGTGTAGTGGAAGGTGTCCCTGCCCATGGCAGGGGGTGGGACTGGGTCATCTTTAAAACACCTTTCAACTAAAGCCATTCTGTGATTTTCAGCTACACCCTTCCTAGCCCTCCATCCCTGCTCCACTCTTCCAAGCTCCTTTGCCTTTTAACCTCCTTTTTATGCCTCCTTTTTCCCCTCCTGCCAGTTGCTCAGCTCTTGCCCTTCCCTATTTTATCCAGTCATTCAGTTCTTTTTGCCTTTGGCATTCCCTTTTTCTTTCCTGCAGGAACCTGCTGGAAACAGATCTTCAGGGCTGCAGTGCTTTGGGAAGGCCTTGTTGTAGGTGGGATATGAGTCCATTGACATCCCTGCAAGAGCTTGTATCTTTTCCAGTTCCTCTGACCAAGCGTGGCTCGTGGCCTGTTAATGTGCCAGCTGGGCTGCACATTCCCCAGGGTGAGGGTTTGTCATTGGCCATTTCTGGGGTTCCTGATGCTGCCTTGAAAGAACAAATGGTGCTCTCAGTCCCTGAGTGCTAACCCAGACCCAGCTAATGTTCCTCACCCTATTTAAACCTGGGTGACTGAGGTGGCCTGGCTGCCTCTTTGCTCTGTCTGGGTGTTGGCCATGACTGCTCTCCTCGCTCTGTGAGATGTTTGAATTCAGTTTTGTATATGTTAAAAAATAATTAAGGTATACATTTCAGTACATAAGACCTTTCTGAGGTGATCCTTGAAGAAGAATGAGGGAGTAAAGACAGAACAAGAGGAGAATGTGTAGCAATGTGATGACAAACCAGTGTTATAAGCAAATTAAGAATCTGTTTTCCTCTTGATATTTATGCCCTTTTCTATTGAGATTGTACAAGGAAGAGACTTACACAACATAATCAGTTGACTTTGTGGTATGAGGAGGTGCTGTCAGAGAAGTTGATCTGACCCACGACAGATATTGCAATACATTTCCAATGATATTTGTTTTAACTAAGAGAAGGCAGAAACAAGAGTGTCTGTACCACATTTGTGATTTCATTTGGTGATTTCATTTAAAGGTTTTATATGTCCCTGCTCTTTTTATGTTGTACATTTACTAGGAAGAGAGGGACTAAAGGCAAGAAGAGAACCTGCTTTGCCTCTGCCTTTGAATGTCATCAGGCTTGACTGGCCCCTGAATGACATGGAGGAGGCACTTCTTAATACTGTATATATTTTAATCTCTCAGCATTTTATTTCAAATTTCTAGGAGGAAAGAAGTTCTAAGAGTCAAACATACCAAGCTCTTGCCTATCCAGGAGACAGCACAACAGTTCTTTGTTCAGAACACTAAAGGAAAATCTCTGGACCTTACTCTGGATATTCATATCCATTTAGATTAAACACAGGTAGTTAATTGGTAGTTAAATGTTTGTGCCTAAATGCATTTTCTTCTGGAAACTCTCCCTAAATTATTTTATGTTGGAACTTCCGTCCCAATTTAAGATGGAACATTTGTATGGCTTCCCCCTACCACAGGAAGAATATCCCTTTTCCAGGCACCTCTGATAAAAAGCGTAATTTAATTTGCAGTTTTGATAGCACCTGAAGGAAAGATTGGAACAAATATGCTCATACTGCCTCCATTTCCTTGCTGTGATCCATCAGTTCATTATGGCAAGGTCAAAGCTAAAAATTTTAAACTCTTTTTATTTTACAAAATGGAAAATGTCAGAAAATGTCAGGATTCGGAACAGTGCTGACAGAATCAATGCCACAAAGCATCATTAATGAGAGCAGCAGGACATACAAATGCTGAGAAGCTCCAGGCTTCCCAAAGAACGTGTTCCTCCCCAACACATCAATCTGCACTTCCAGGAATACCAGGCAAGGTTTCATGGCACCTTGGTTTGCTACCAATATATAAATGCCCTGATTTAGATTTGTTTTGACTTGTCCCTTTCTCCAACCCACTTCTCCTTTCCTGTGTTAGTAGTTAGAGATCAGTTTAAACAACCTTCTGCCCTTTGGCATTATTTCCTCTCAGAACTCCAGACAGTCTGAAAGGCTTTTCCCTGGAATGCAGAGGTTCTATAAAGGATGGAACCTTTGCCCATGTGTCCTTTTGCCTTGGAGTGTTGCTGCAGTGAAAAGAGAAAAGTCACATATTTTCGGGGTGATGTTTTGCCTTGTTGTGTGCTTTCAGCTCCTTAATTGAATTAGCAAAGTTTTCAGTGTTTTGGTTTTTTTTTTCTTTTTTTTTTTCTTTTTTTTTTTGCAAAGCACTGAACAGAGTTCAGTACAAGTCTTCAGTAAACAAAAGAGAAAATAGAAGAATGACTGTTCTTTTCATACCATTAAGTACTTAAGCACATACTTAATTTTATTTGGCATTGCAGTGAGATCTTAGCAATTTTTAAATATCTTTCTCAATCAGTTAAATAAGGTAATAAATTGCAAACAGAGAAGACAGAGGCAGCCCAGCATTTTAAACAGCAGAACTCATTCCTTGCCAGTCCCTCTACCACCAAACCTGCAGAACAAACATGCAGGAAAGATGTCTGAATTCTGATGTAAAATGTTTGAAAACAACTGACTGGCTGGAAACTGGGAGGGTGGCATTGGTCCCACGAGAATTTTTCTGATAGTGGGATTTTTTTCATCTTTAGCAATTCATCCTGAATTAATGGATTTGCTGAAATTGAGCTAATCATTGAACTTCTCACAGCCATAATGTATGACTTTGTCTCCCAAGAGTGAAGGAGTTAAACATTTTTTAGCCTCTATTTTTCCAAGCTGAGGCTTTTGTTTAGAAGTACCTTCAGAAACACTTATTACTTTTTTTTCAGGTGAGTGACAATGTTGTGGCACTCGAGTTAACACTGTTGTCAAAAGCCCTCTCACAGACCTGGATAATGATGGAATTCACATTTCCACTCAGTGCTTGCAGTGCTCCCATTGGACTGCTGCCCTTCCCTCGGCATGGCTGTGCTGGAGCCTGTCCTGCCTCACGCCCTGCCCACGCCGGGTCCCCGGGGGGCTGTGGGGAGCCCCAGTGCGGCTCCGAGTGGCGCCCCAGGGGTGACATCAGCCATGGCACTGGCTGTGTGAGGAGCAGGTCTGGGGCTGTGGCTGCTCCCCAGCTCAGTCTGGATGGGATTTGCTCCACAGCCACTATTTCTACATAGGGCAGTAAGGAGAAAAGGAGAGGCTGCTTTTGCTGACACCAAAGTGCCTCCATCCCTGTTTCCTTTTTCACAGGAGCTGCTGCTGCTGCCCAGCCCATCACCTCAAAGGGCCACTGTCCTTCTGAGCCGCGATTCTCCGTGCTGGCCTCCAGTCCCTGCCCTTCCACCTGCTGCTTTGCTCCTGCTTTTGTCCTGTTCTTACATCTGCCTCTGTCTTTTTGGTTTGAACCAAGCAGATTTTTAATCTCTCTTTGTAGCTTTGTTGTTGTCCTGTTTTTTTTTAATGAATTTATTAAGGTTTTCTTTATAAAAGACAGTTTTGTTTCACAAGATACACAGTTCATTCCCTGAGAGATTCTTCCACACGTATGAAAGATTTTCGAATTCCCTCTTTGTATTTTCACTCCTGTTCAACCTGCAATTTTGTTTCATTTCCTTACATTTTTACTTCAATTTACTTTTATCTCTTGAAGAATTCATTCAGAAAGTGGGTTTGTACAAGATATCACAGCTTTAATCCATGGACTCCTGCTTTGGTATTTTCCTCTTTCTATGGAAGACACTAATCTTCCTTTACAATAAAACAAGTTAATAAGCTGCAGAAAATTGATAAGGCAATTTAATTGCCAGAGCTTATGTATTTTCTTGGTATGGCTAAAATCCCACCAAGGGCGGGTACAAGTGGTACCAGGAGCTTTCAACTAAAGAACTAAAATAATGGGAGCAGATTAACAAATACATGGGGAAAAAATGGCATCTTTATAAAGTTTCTTTTATTTATTCAACTTTTATAAATATCATAGAGAGTGATAACTTGGTTTATAAATTGAAGGCATAAAGTGAAGGTGCCAACATGAAAAATATAAACAATTATATTGTCAGTCATTGTTTGAATTATTCATTTGAAATATCTTTTAAGAGTTTTTCTTTGCGTCTGTAAGGCAAAGAAACATATTTATAGGAGTAAAATGTACTAAATAATTATTGAAGTATGCATCAAAGGATGCCTTTGATTATTTTAGAATAAATATTCCAACTGCCACTTCTGATTTTATTGTCAAGTGATGGAATATTTGATGTTTTCTATAAGATTTCAAACCTGAGGCAAACAAATGTATAAAAAGGAAGAAACTTTTATCTTTCAAAGGCCGTGGATGGCTGTAGTGAGTCACTCAGAAAAATATCAATATAATTAACAAGTTGACAAATAACAAGGTAATGAAAAATGTATTTCAATTAATGGGGACTAATTCCAGAATTTGAAATATTTGTGTTTTCAACTCCACATCCTCTACTCTTGCCAGAGAGGACATCATTTTCAGCCTACACTGATTGGTGTAGAACTTTGTGTTACCAGATATTTAGGAGGTATATGAAAAACTGTCCACTACAAGCACACAGATCATGTTCTTTCTGCTCATTCACCAAAGTCATTCCCAAGGTCTGTATGGGGGGAAAAATTGCAGCTTTTGATGAACTTTCAGTTGGTGGAAAGCTGAGTTGCACTGGTTGAACTTGGATAGAAGTTAATTAAGACTGGTTATACAATCAGCCAATCAATTACATATTTACAGAACTCTTAATTAAAAAAAAAAATCCTACTAGGGATTGTATTTGGAAAATAAAAGCAGCAAAGCAGAAAAACACCTTGTGAAATATCCAGAGCATGCAGTAGAAGTCGATTTTAAATTTTCTGAAACAGGAAAAGTTTCTAAACCAAGTTGGAGTGAATTTGAGGCATTTTTGAGAAGGAACCGAAAGAAGCATTAAACATTAAATGTGATGTACAGGTAAGGAAAATAATAGCTATTTCAAGTTGTCTCATGGTGCAAAATTAAGCTTTATAATGAAATATTGAGAGCACATTCAATAGCTGTAACTCAGATCAGACACAGTCCCAGGTCTCTTGATCCCTTTGCTGTTAACAATTAACAGGGCTAGGATCAAGAGACCCAATTAATAAAGAATAACTTTCAGAAAGAAGAAAGATTTTTGCTGCTGACTGCAATGGGATGAACATTTGCTATCTAGTTCAATATATCCCAATTCAGGCAATATAAAATATTTGAAAACCATTACAGAAATATTGTGTAAGTATTAAAATTGATAAAATAGGAAGTGATCATCACTGATTCCTCAGTTTTGACTTGTATCTTTCATCCTTTCAGTTCAAAGTCATGATTATTTGCACATTTGTTATTAAAAGATAACTCAGTATTCTTTTTTTAAATGTAGTGAAGTGGGTGAATTGAATTTTTTCTCTTTCAATTATACACGTTTGGATACAGAAATGTCTCAAAGTATGGTGTTAATCTGTTACAGGCAAAATAATGGCTAATTGGAATGGAATGTCTTTTTTATCTGGCTGCATCTAACTATCAAACAAATCTCTCTATTAATTGTTAAATCCTAATGACTTCAAAAGACACTTCTCAGGTCTCTGCTGGAGCTCTGATAGCCTGATCTGCATTGGGCATAGCGCCTGCATGGAACTGCCTTGTCATTAGTCTTGTCAGCTCTGTTCCTGCTTTTATTCCCCTAAGTTAATGAAAGACATTATATGTTTGGAGAAAGTAACCTTTTCAAAAGTCCTTTTACAGGCAAGGTTTTAGAAGACTCAGTTGGTTTGTAATTATAATGATTTTTCACTCTGAGTTCCTTGGTTGTGGGAGTTGTTTCCTGCCAATGCTCAGGGGTGGAAACCTGATGGCACCTGATTTCTACATTTTCTTGCTTTTATGGGGGACGGACTGAGGCAAAATCCTGAATAATCTGCTCAGGCAAAGCACCATCTCAGCAAAGAGGGAGTTTGGTTTGAGCATTTGAAAGTTGACCAAAATATAAAAAAAATAAATTATTAAATATTAAATAATCCCAAAAGTGATGTTTTGAAGCACCCCAGCATAGCACCACCCTGAGCACACAGCAGGCTGAGAGCTCTCACGTTATCTATCAGTAGCAAGCATTAATTTCCCATTATTTGCTGATTATTTTTAAGAGTCTATGGGAGAAGTGAAGACACTTGGAGGCAGAAATGAGAAGGACAGTTCATAAAGATTCAGCTTCCTCTGGTTTCCAGCTCCAGAACAAGGGGTTGTGACCCAGGGAGGGTGGCAGAGGAGTGAGGTGGTGACTAAACAGGGAAGGAGCTACTGACAGGAGGTTAGAGGCATCCTCTTTAGATTCAATTCCAGATATGACACAATATTCTCCAAGATTTTTGTCTCAGACATACACAGGGTATGTTTCTTTCATGGAAGATTTTAATCAGATTTTCCAAGACCACTTGCCTTAAAATTTAACTGGTGCTATCTGAATTCATTTGATTGAAACCCTTTTAAGACATGTAATATGAAGTGTGTTGATTTTTGTTTTCCTGAGGTATTCTTTAAAAAGTAAAAGTTACTGTGTTTTCATACAGAATACTAAGAAACAAAGGGTTTCTGCCATTGGGAGAATATCAGTCTCTTGTCTACATGAAGGGCACTAGAGATCATAGCAAAGTAAACACTTAAAAGATCATCAGGTTGACACTGTCAAGAAAATGATTTTAAATTTTTGCTTGAACTTGTCTCCTCAAGGGTCTCTCTCTGCCTGCACCTCTCATTTTATTTGTGAAAACTACAGCTCTGGTGCTTCACTTGTATTGACAACCGCAAAAATGCAACAACAAAGTAAAAAAGGCAAAGCAAAAGCATTGAAAGAGAGCACAAAATAGCTGCTCTCCTGTTCCCTGGGCCCTCTGCTTAAGAGTTCTGTTCACTTAAAACATTTTCTAGCTTCTGAAGCACTTGATTAAAGTCAATTGGGAGAAAGATAAGCTCTTAAAAATACTAATTTGAGTCTCAGAAAACCTGAATAAGCCTAAATATGAAATTCTCAGGTGCTCTGTATTCCTGCCTACGGGGCTTGTTTGGAGAACATTTCATGGCACATCTCTCTGCCTTGTGTGGTATATTTTGGAGGCATCCCTTGGGCAGAGTTGCAGTCCAGCTGTCACCTTCCCTGACCTCCTGTCAGTCTCCTGGGAGTTTGGAAAGTCTCCTTCAGGTCACAAGTCAGGTGTTTCTTTTCCTTTGTCTGTCTCAGGTCATACAAGCCCATATGGAGTCCTCGCTCGACCTGGTGTACCAGACCATGAGCTGAACTGATGGTCTTATTTAATTGATGTCCTCTCATTCTTAGGCTGTGGCCACAGACATGAAATGTAGGAACAGAACCAGAGCAAGTGGTGCTGGGATGGATGTGTGCAAGCAAGCGAGCTCTGAGCTGAGAGGGTAGGAAAGGAGAGGCCCAGCAGTAGAAGGTACTACTTGAAGCTGGCACAAAACTCATTGCACCTCCCAGAAGCAAATCTGCTACCAATAGAGCAGAGCAAAATGATTTTTAGGGACTATACGAGTGTTCATAGCCTTTCGCAATTTAAAATAGATTATCTTTAAGTGTCTTAACTACTTCATGTGTCAAACCTTACGTGTTTTTCATACTGAAGGCATCCTCCACATACTCCTTTTGCTCCCACTTTGAAGGTTATTAAAAGTCTTCTAATCTAGTAATTCCCAACTCTTCTCCGTTTCTGCAGGAGCAGAGTTATCACTGCATATCTTAGAGATAACCCTACGCCTCGTCTCTCACACCTCCCTTCTCCAGGCAGCCTCTTTTTCTTGGGGCGTGTTGTGAGAATTCCGATATAACAGCAGTTCTGTGTTTGCCTCGAGATGGGAATTCACTCCTTCAGCTGATGGTTTCCAGTCTGCCCTTGGGCTGCTAATATACTGCTGTTGTATAATACATAGACACTGACATACAGCCTACGAGGGAGCAAACAGGCTCTGGAGCAGCTGAAAGCCTTTCCAAACCCTTGGAAATGAGTATTTAGTTCCTGGGGCCTTAGACCCTCTCTTCCATCCGGGCATATCATACATGCACCAGAGCAAATGAGGAGCTGTTTCTGAAGTTACTCCTGTGTTATGCTGCTTTGAAAAGGCTTGTTTTTACCTTCAGGCAGTTGTAAACTCAAGTGTCAAATCTCCTGCTTCAGTGTTGGTGATGATTTCAGAGGTGATGATTTCAGAAGTGCCATAAGACTGTTGATATTTTAATTCTTGGCAAAGCATTGCTGTGCCACCAATGCAGATGTGTTGATACTTGAGACTACCAAGGGCACGCATGAAAACTCTTCCAAAGTGCCTGGATTTCCTAACAAAACACACAATGCAAACAGCAACTCTATGTTGCCATATTAAAGTACACAGCTGCTGGACTTTTTGTATTTTATATCTCTCTTTATATGTACATGTAAAAAGAAATAAAAATGGTGTATGTGATGACATATAAATTCACTCCTGAACAAAAGAGCTTAGCTCTATAAAGCACAGGCATTTTCCAGAGATGCCTGGAGGAACTGAAAGAGCTGATAATACATGGAACTGTCACACCAGTGCCAAAGCCCCTAATACTTACATGATACAGGCATAAATAAAAATATAACTTTGGATGATATTAAATTTATATTCCTAACAAATTAGTTCCAAAGGTTATCTGTTTGGTTTTAATAGTGCATATTTATGTTCCTGTTCTGCTCTGTGCTGTAATATTTTCATTGATAAAATGCAGGACATAGGAAAGAATTGATTACTTGGGGTGTTGGACAAAGGAAGATGCTGAATGTCAAAGACTAATGGGGCAGTCTGGGCTATAAAACAGGTACTGAGGAGCAGTCACTATTGAAGAGGATTAGGTCTCTCTGCTAATCTGATTAACAGGCTGAAAGTCTTTTCAGAAAACTGCGGTTTCTGTAGACTGAGAAATCAGGGTCACTCCTTGCTTTGTTTCTATTCCCATGGTCATACTGCACAGTTCAGAGACTGACCTTTGGATGAAATCAGCCCATGAATTGTGTTATGATAGCTAGAAGAAGAGAGTATTTACTCAAACCCTTAAAATAATGAGGGAAGCAAGCATCTCAAAATACAAAATAAAACAAAAAAATCCATATGACCTCCATCCACTAAGAGGTAACACAGAACCAGGAAACAAAAGCACAGGCTGCCAGAGCTTAAAGAACAGCCAGACACTGCTCTGGAGGAACAGGAAGGAACAGAGAGACTTCCAGGTGGGAGAATGCAGGTCAGAAAGCATAACAGCAGCAAAGGAATAGATTAACAATCAGAACAGCAGGAGCAGAAGTTACATGTAGGAAACAATCAGAAAGGCTCTGTAGTGCAGTGGTAGCCAAATCCCGGTGTGATGCTTACTGTGCTTGAAGGAGAAAAGGCCATACTTTACTTTCTCTTGCCTCAGTAAAGACTCTGAGCATGTTGACATAATCATTAATAAAGTGGTTCTGTAAAATAAGTCACAGATTTAAGGCTCAAGAATGCCAAGGCAGAGATTTGTCCCAGCTAAACTGCACCCCCCTCACCCCCCCCACCACTGTGTAACCAAGGAAGGGACAGCAACTCCAACAGGTAACTCTGAACTGAACCAACCAAGGAAGTTCTTGCAGCTCTGAACTTGCTGTCTGTGGAGTGGAAGGTCACTAAGCCATTAACCTGGGGCTTCAGCGCTCTCTGGGCAAGTACAAGGCCTAGGAAGGTACAAAGCCTGATAATTATAGCACAGGCAAATGTGATTCAGTTCAAAAGTGTAATTTATAGATTGCCATGCTGTGTGGGATCACCTCATTAATTCCAGGGATAGACTAAAGCCTGAACACTTTGCATTGGAGAATAATTTGTTTAATGTCAAAAGTGATTGTCCTGTAGATGCCCAGAGTTACTTTTTTTAGGAAGAATCCCACCTCAAATGCATGTGCAATTGGTGGTCTGGGAAAGGGCATGTCCTGCAGTCAGAGTGGTTTATTCAGCTGAACACTCTGGGATTCGCAGGTTCCTCTAACAAAAGTACCACTGAAGGTGTGGATGGATGAGTGGCCCAGCAGAGGTTACAGCTGAAAGGAGCATCATGAGATACAGCTCCTGATGATGCAAAAGATGTCCTGCCAGGCCCACAAAATCACTGCTCCGGAGCAGATTTCCCTTCTTTTGCAAAGTTTAGACTCAAAATTTCTTTCTGGCTCACCTGCTGCTTGTGGATAAAGGCAGATGTGAATGGCCAGTGAGCTCAGCAGAAGCATCTGCATGATTTGAATTGGTTGGGGACCTTATTAAAATGTACAAATATCTTTTGTTTGTTTATTTAAAGATGAATTGAACTTTAGTTGACTTTAAAAACGTAGTACTTAGTTAATACAAGCAGGAAATATGTCATTGATTTTCCTACTTCTCCCTGTCACGGAAACATGTGCTTGCCAGTAAGACTGAGCAAGACAAACCTCTGTCTTTCGTAGTGTCTTTGCTTTCAGCCCCCAAACTATTGTGCATGGTGCTAAATATGTTGTTTTAGCATATATTTGCAGTTCTCATGCTGACATCTTAGGGGAGTTTTTAAATAATCAAGACTCAGTCTAATGTTTGGTGTTGGGTGGCAGTAGGGATGAGTGTCTCCTATCTGGAGTTTCTTAAAATATGAATTTCCTTTTCCCATATGATACAGTGCAATAATGAACTTAAACCCAAATGGAGTAGGGACATACAAAACCTCTCTCTGTGTCTTTCCAGTGTGATACAACCCTTCAACTACAAAAAATTCAAGGGAAATGTTGTTTCCCGTTTTCCTCTTCCAGTGTTTCTGGACCACTGTGATATGTCAGCTGTGTCCAAAGCTGGAAGCATAACATTGACTGCCTCTAGTGAATAAAGTATCTGTGGAAAAGAGGAATGTGATATTGATAAGAGGATAACAGTGTAGTAGCAAGGTAAATTACTTTTTGCCATTCAGACCTAACAGAAAGAATTTTGAGAAGGCACCTTTCTTCTTGCATTAAAAGGAAAATTTAAAATAAAGATGCTCTTAGAAACTGAGATAGCAGAGAGAATGAACTCAGGAGAACTGAGAGCAGAAGTATCACTGATTCTTGTCCCAGAGTTACTTTTAAATTTGGGCAAAATTCATGAGACTTAAACACTTGGATTTCATTCGTTCCCCTTTAATTTTGGTAGTGGGATATAATGGACTGTGTTACCTGAATGGTGCAATTCTGTGTCTCTTGAAAGAGGAGCTTAATGTTGAGAGAAAGTGGGAGGGTGGGCAAGAGGCTGAAAGGAGTGAGGCCGTGGTCGTGCTCTGGAACGCATCTGGCCCTCCAGCACGTGCAGTGGGCAGGGCAGGCAAGTGGAAATAGGCCAGGCTGAAAGGAAATTCATTTCCCCTGTACCTGTGTTTAATGCAAAGAAAATGTCTTTCTTTTGCTTTTTGTGAAGGAGGTTTTTATGCTGGAGCTTGCTGTGCCTCAAGGATGGTCTTTGGCTGATGCTGCTGGATTTTTCCTGTTCAGAACTGCTGCAAGATTGAATGCACTTCCTCAGTATTCAGACATGGCAAGCCCTGGTAATTAGCTGTCCCAGAGCTAGATTATTAGAAAGCTATAAAAATTCTCTAATTTCCATCAACAAATACAGTTTCCAGTCATTATAGTCTGCAAGAGCAGCATCAATTTATTTGAGATTTTCCTCTCCTAAGCATCAGTAGGAAGAGTTATTCCCACATGAATTTAGAAGGATGATTAGAAAGAGACTTTTTCAAGATGGCTTTAAAATGAAGCAGCAAGACCTAAGAATGTAAATCATGTTCTATGGGAAGAAAAAAAGCAGATCAGGCAGGAATGCAAATCATATTCAAGGGAAAAATTCAGATCAATATTAGAATCTGCCTTGTGTGCCTGCAGTAGCATAAAATCATCTGCTGAGCTGCCTGTAAAAATGACTGTGGAGGGAAGACAGAGATTTCAAGCAAAAGATGGCCTGCTGATAATTTGGCACAATTAAGGTAAATTGCAACCCAAATTGGGGGTAAAATATGATATGAAAACAAATTCAGAATACTTATAGGAAAAATCAGGTACGTTCTTATTTAATTGTTGAAGCAAGATGGAACATGAGATGTTTGAGAGGTGAGGAAAATAACTTGACTGGGATTGAATTCCTGATTCTCAGATGTCCAATTAGGAAACCAGCCAGTGACCTCATTTTTCCGAGGTAGTGTCTGTCTTTGAGGGAGAGATCCCAAACTTTGGTAGATGTAAATTATGGAGAAATTTAATTTAGGAAAGGTTTTCATTATGATTCATGACACTACCTGGAATTATTAAAAATTTTGTGGAGGAACATTTAGAGTAATAGATATTAAACCAAACCGAAAAAAACCAATCATACAAACAAAACCTTCCTTCAGCTTCAGTTTTCTGAACTGAAACAGAGTTCACAGACTCTTTCTCAGCCTCCAGTGTCTGCACATCCCACACAGGTCCCCAGACTTCTGAGGGTATTTCTTTCTGTGGGATGGAGCCTCCAGAGACCCTTAGTCCCCCTTTCCTTGATGATCTTGATATTCCTTTTATTTATTTTTTTAATTTATTGTCAGACACGAGATCCTGAGGATCCCAGTGCAAGATTCTGCGTTCCAATTCCTTGCTTTAGAGCTGGGCTTCCACCTCCTGCAGCTGCTGCACAGCCTGATCTCTCTGCACAGGTACATCTCCCTCATTCTGGAGGAGAATGTGTGGTTGGCAACTCTTTAAGTTGTACAGGATTGCTGAAATTAAGACAGAGCTGTGAAACATTTGCTAAATTGGTAATTTCTGAGCACCTTGTGGGTTTTTTTTAAAATCTGTGAACACATATAATAGTAGGAGTGGCAAAATTCAATCAGTCTTGAAAATTGCACAGTTTCAAACAGGAGCCAAAATTGTCAACATATTTGTCTAAGATTTATTAGAACTGGTGTTTAGAATTTTCTCTGTGAAAGGAGTGGAATAAATGATTTGTTTAGTAATGTAGATGTAAAAGAAACTTGTTCTTCATATTAAATATCCTTTGAGGTAGATGTAAAAGAAACTTGTTCTTCATATTAAATATCCTTTGAGGTGTCCTTGTTTTTAGCAATTTAACATGGTGACAGCAGCATATTAATGGAAAAAGATGGTCCTGACCTGTTCTGTGTGAGCATTCAGTGGTTGGTGCACAACTTTGTTCACTAATCATTACTGAAACATCATGGTTACATTGGATTAATAAATCTGCAGATCCTGTGAGACTAAATTAAAAATTTGATTTCCAATTTCTCTTTCATGGAAAGTATTCATATTCCATTGTTTAATAAATAATGTGACAAAGGTAAGTAGCTAAGTAGTTACTTTTGATGGCTTGAACATCATGAAAAGAGTGGGATAGTTAAAAATGTCTTTTGCTGAGCAAAAGGCTGTGCTTTGCAGTGATTTTCATGCACTGTATGTGGTGCATGAAGCAGTGAGCCATCAGACACAGAAAGGAAATTCAGATTGTCTGGCACCTCTGCAATTCCACCCTGCTGCTGAGGGAGCACCGAGGCTGGGCCGACAACTTAGCAGGAGCAACTATTTAAATCCTCGGCTACAGACTGAGAATCAAATCTCTATCTCCTAAAAACTGATTTTGCTTCAGAGTACATTGCTATTCTTTTTCCTTCTTGGCTTGCAGAACAACGTACTTGGATATTCCTGACTATGGCATGGGCAGGACATGGTGGGAGGGTGGGAGGGAAGAGTCCTCTCCCTTCCCCTTCCCCTTCCCCGTGCCC
>JAWWTY010000019.1:859756-872230 GCA_035222235.1 Margarornis squamiger | reverse complement strand
GCTCCAGCCATTCCCTGGGTGCTATCCCTGGTCCCCCCAGAGCAGAGATCAGTGCCTGCCCCTCCTCTGCCCCTCCCGAGGAGTTTTGTTCCATGTCTGAGGCTCTAGCAGACCTTTCACAAAAAGCTACCACAGGATCTGCATTTTGGGAAAATTTTACTTTAGACGAGCAGTGCTGGTACAGAAAGGATGGGAACCACCTTACTGGGGTCAAACCAGCCTTAGATCTCTTGCCTTGGGCAGATCTGTTGTTTGGACCCACGTCTCAGACACACATACATAAATATGAGGCTGGGAATGTGGGGCTGGAGAATCCTGGCTACACCTTCTGCCACCCAGCCCAAATGTCCCCAGTACAATTCTGTTACTGCCAGCACACTGAGAGCAAGATGCTTAAGATTTTGTCTCAACAAAGGAGCAGGTTGTGATACTAAATTTCTGACTATGGGTTATGCTTTGCTCCATAGTGAAAATGTTGGTGTAGAAACCTTGAGGGAACTGATCCTTCCCAAACCCAGAGAAGGAACCCTGAGCTCTTTGCTGTGCTTTAACTGTGGCAACCACATTTAGAGGAAACAAGAAGGAGCACACCTTGAGAGTAAATACAGCAGAAACAAAGGCTTGTTTCAGCTTATTAACAGTTTTGAACATTCAAGAGGTTTTAATCCCTAATTAGCAATAAGAGCTTACACATTTCTAGCATATTGCACGTTCATTTGAGATAAATGGAAAATTTTCCTCTGCTTTTGAGAAGCAGAAGAAGTTCTAGTAGAACAATAGGATATTTTAAAATAATCTCAAAATTTAGATTCCTGAAGACCAAAATTTGAATCTTGCAGATACCTGGGATTTTCTTAAGATTTAATGAAATTTATATGATTTATAAACAATACCTAGATGGCTGAATTATGGGGGTTTGTGCAGAAAACTGCCATTGATTTCAGTCTTGGGCTGCCTCCTGTTGACTCCAGAGAGATGAGGGTGATACCTGCACACTCACATTGTTGATTATATGGTTCATTGATGGTAAAACTGACCCCTCTGTGCCCACTCAGAACTGTTTCTTTTCATGTGCAAGTACTTGTGGCTAGCTCTCAAATACTTAATATTATTTGTATGATACCACGATGGTCCATGTTGAATTAGCATGTTATGAAATGACTTAATGTCCTTTCCCAACATCTGAAGATAATCTGGAATTCTGTTTTGCTTTTCTAAACTGCAGCAATGAAAGAAACAACAAAAACATCTCCAGTGGTGATGGAAAAATTTTGGAAGATCCCAGACAAACTAGTGGTTGAGCATCTGCAGGCACATAGCCACTACTTTCTGCCACCGGAAGGAAGACTGGGGTTAAAAAAATATCTGTGATGCTTCTCAAATTTGCAATTTTTTTTCTGAGTTCTTCTCTCAGTCCACAATAAGCTGAGTGTTCTTCCAGTGAAGTATTGAACTGGGGTCTATTGGACTTAGATAAATAAGAGGAGACTGGAACTCAAGGTCTTGAAATCCTTTTTGTTTAATTTTCTGTCTGTATTCAGAGGAGGAAGATTAAACTCAGTGAACGCAGGCGAATCCCCCGGTATTAGCCTTGAGTTATTTGAAATCCAGGAGTCCCCTTCCCTTCCTAAGAGCACTGTGTAATATATTTACAGATGAGGTGTAACTTTGAAGTCGGGATCTTGTCTTTGATCAAAAGCATACAGCTTCCCTCATGTCTCTCAGAGAGCGACAGGAGTTATATCGCACTGGTGTGGGGTTTTTTTAATGTTTTGGACAGCAAAAATGGCATTTACACGAAACAGTAATCCTGGGAATGTATGAGATAAGACAATTTCAACTATGAGCTGAGAGAAAGTCTCACAAGCAGACTTGAAATCAAGCAGTAGTAATAGAGTGTCATACCCACTCTGCCTCCCTTACGTGCTGTTAATTAAAGGACTGATAAAGGAGGTCTGTCAACATTCACATGATGAAAAGGAAAACGTGTTTCAAATTTTCCTGATGAAAGTACAGTTAATCAGAAAAAAGGTTTTGATTAAATGCTCTTAATTCAGAATGCTTGTTTAGGAAGTGTAAATATGCTGCAGCAGAGCTTTCTACGCCACGAAGGGGAAGGGCACAGAGGCACTGCAGTATTTGGGGGATTCCTAAGGAGGATAGAGAAGGCACAATACAATTAAAAGGAAAACCACCTGAGAACTGCCTTGCTTATTCTTTGCAGTCACTGAGGTCACCGACTTTATCAGGACTGTGTACTCAGAACAATGATATTGTCTTTCAGCTGGTTTTGTATTGACCAGCCAGGGACTGTGGTGTGATTTTTTAAATTTACACATGAATGTGTCTGCCCTGGGGGGAAGAAAGAAATCTGGAAGAATAATATGCTGTGTACACACAGCAGCGAAACACCACAGAGACATCTCTGGACATTTGCTTTCCAGAAAGAGTTTGTAGCTTATTGCAGAGCATGTGGTAGACTTGAACATTGTGGAATGACCAAGCATTGCACCTGCCCTTTATGGACACACAGGGGTCGTTATTCTGGCTAACTGGGGGAATGAGTAGCTACCCTTTTATTTTTGTGGCATGTTCATGTAGCACGGACAGTTTCTGGAATGATTCTTTGAGGCAGCCAGACCTGTGTTGGCAGAGCTGTCAAATACGTACCACAGTCCTAGGGAATTCTTGGAGCCGTCAGGGACTGGTGGGTTTGGGCACCTGTGCTATGGCAAGTGCCTTCCCCCTTCCTGGAGATGGGAATGTGAGGCTTGGCCCAGCTGAGAGTTGCTTTGCCCAGATCTCGGGTTCCCATGTGAACTCTTGCCTCCTGTCCACATTCCAGACTGGAGAGAAAAGGGGACAAAGAATCTTTACCCATTCACATTTCTGTAGATTTAATGCTTTTTTTAACAAGGAGAAAACAAAACCATTGCTTTTTAAGATTACTTTTAATGATTTAGAGTTATTAGATACTGAAACCAAAATGATAGAAGTAGGAAGCCTACCCAATTAAATGGCTGCTTGTTGAAAAAAGGCAAACTAATGTGTAATACCAGTAGAAAAGTGCAGTCAAATAAGAGATTAAGGTCCAGCTACTTAAATATTCTGGAGAAAAATTGCCCATAGCCATGCAAAGAGTGCTTGGATCCTGTTTTTTCCAGTTGTTGGGTAAGATTTCACACAGTAGATTTCTGCTGGGGAAGTTCCTTCAGCAGAACTCGACTGTCTTGCTTTCCACAGTAATGACTGAAGCTTACATGTTATATAAAGTCATATATCTGGAGCTTTCTGCATTACATAATTCTCACCCTTGAAACAAAATTAACTTACAGTTAATGAACTTCAATAAGGAAACGCATTATAAATTATTTTGACAGGCAACCTTGGTCATTCAAATAACACTTGTGCAATCTGTAAATCATATTCTGAACTCAACTTTGCAAAGCGAGTTATCTTTACCTTATGAAGGGGTACAGTCTGGTCTTTCTGCATTTCCTTCCCAGGATCACATACTTCTTTTTCCCAAGGATTTCAGTTTTCACTTTTTGAGTTCTTTGTCCCTGTTACAAGAATCTCAGATAAATAGTTAAACAGAAAGCAAGGGTAAGGGTTTCCCCCCTATATCTGATCGGCAGCACTAACAAGATACTTCTGTTTTCTTCCCTTTTTCCTTGACTTCAACTGTCCTTTATATTTGGAATGAGAACTAGGTCTGTGCTATACGTGCCATAAGGGAGTACAAATCTTTGTTAATTTGCAATAATCTTATATTTTCATTTAGTTTGAATGGGACTTTCATCATCTTGAAATCAGAACTAATTCTGAAGAAGTAACATTGCTCACAACTGTAAGAGGAAATAAGTAACAAAGAGAAAATAACCTTCATGTTATTGTTTATTTTTTTGTATATAATCAAAATAAACAAGTTTTTTTCTGTCCTACAACACAGTCTTCCCTTGAGGGAAATAGGGAATGAAATGAGATACCAATAATGTCAAAACTCAAATTACAATTAAAAAGCTTAGGAGTGTAAGGTCTCAGAAATGCCAGAGTGCTGTTGGACCTTCAGTCTGCACTTCACACACAGAGCACACAAACTCTCCCTGCAGAGCTGTCGCCACCTCTACAGCTTTGTCATGAGAGTTCACAGCTAAGAGAAATAGCTTTTGATATTTTCCCTTTCCACATCAATCCTCTGTCTTTGTTTTTCTTCAAATGCTGATTCCTTTCTGCTTCTGGTGCTCTGAGAAGTTCAGAAATGTGAGATGCAAAAAGAAAACCTTGGAAGTATTTTAACAAAGCAGCTTTGGTGTCTCACAAACTCCTGTCCCACTGTATGGGAACATACAGAGTGAAAATACTGTCTTTGCATTATTAATAATGCTATCAACTGAATAGCATAGTGCTCTATAACTTTATAACCTTCTTCCAGAATTAATCCCGCCTTCAAGAAAACTAAAATCAGCTTAAGTCTGTACCAATTCACTGGAGTCATATATGCCAAATTATTTCTTATTTGTACCAATGTAATTCCTCTTGTAAATTATAATGAAATTTATCTCAACCTCCAGTTGGTCTTAAAATGAAAATCATCTAAGGCCTGTCATAACTGCAGAGTGGTGGGGCCCTATGTCCATCCATCTCCAGAAAACATTTTTTAAAAGAGAATCCAAATGCTTCACAGAATCATAGAATAATTTAAGTTGGAAGAGACCTCAAAGCCCATCTGGTTCCACCCCCTGCCATAGGCAGGGACACCTCCTGCTATCCCAGGTTGCTCCAAGCCCTGTCCAACCTGGCCTTGGTTCTTTCACTTCAAATGTCAATTTAAGCCCTTGTTTGAAATTAGTGCAAGGCCCTGTAAGTGAGTGAAGAACGCACATCCTTGGGACACCGTGACCTGTGCGCCTCCAGGGAGGATGGCTGTTCTGTTTGCCTTGTTGAAGTGTGATATACTGAGTCATTTCTAAAATGGGAAAGGGTTTGGAAAAGCAACACAATGCACTGAGGCAAAAGGATTAGGTTTATTTTGTGTAATTTCTACCAAGTGCATTGTTACAAGAGGTATGCTGGAGACAGCTAGTGACCTATGCACACCTGGAAAATGAGTACAAGGCAAATTAGCAGAGAGGCACAGAATTTGCCAAGGGCATTCTCTTTGAAGATTTCAGAGAATTAATACAAGGGGTAGGCGCTGTATGAATAACACGGGAAGTCAATCAGTGTTGTTTAGTTAAAAATCCAGCTGTCACAGACAGTCTCTGCTCATGTCTAAAGACAATCTTAAAAATTGATGGGTTTATAAAATAAACAAAGCTTGCTTGCTTCATTGGATTTTTATTTCAGCATCCTGAAGGTTTAGGAAGAACCCGAGTTCTGGACCTGGAGCATTTCCCTTCCCTACTTAGCTGTGCCTCCAGCCAGCACCGATGGGTTACAAAACACTCCATATGAATGCCACAGATGCTCCTATTTCTGAGGAACAAGGAGCAATTCTATGGCCAATTCTTGGGATGCTGATTTTAAAAACAGATCAAACATAGAAGTGACAGGGGGAAACAAAAATCAAAGATGCCTTTCCATTTTAATGTAGGCTCTTGGATGGAGTAACCATCCAAAATTGGATTGCAGAAGCATGATCCCTTTTCTTTGCAGAATGAAACATTATAGACTTGTGATACCAGGGGAGAAGCTGGCTCTCTTAGTGCATGCTCTGTTATATAAAGTGCTCCGGCAGCTGATTAATCTATGGGAGTTGGTAATCATTTGACTCTGGATATTTTGTTCAAATGTGTGGGTTTTTTTTTCAGTGATTCAGGAAGCCCTTATCAGAATTCAAACAGCACTTCACGAATCAACTAGGAGCTTAAAAAAAAAAATAAAAAATTAGCAGTAATGAGCTCATTTCCATAGAAATGGAACTAGACTCACTAGTGGGTCAAACTGTTTTCTGCACTTCCTTTTTCCAGTATTTTCCTCAATCCTTCTCCTTTTATTTCATGCATCATCTTCCATTTTCTGTATATCTAAACCTTGCAGTTTGGACTTTTGTTCTCTAAACAGCAACTGCCACTTCAAGGTATCTCAGTGGTGTTAAAAAATTGTCATCCTTTTTCACTTGAGAAAGTTTAAAATTCCTTGTCATATTGAAAGCCATTGCTCAGGACAGTTTCCTCAAGAGATTACAGATCATAATTTGCAGTAGCATTGGGCAAAAATTTATAATGCACCAGCCTTTCTTGCCCGATTAGTAATGTGTTTTAATGATATTGCATTTGTATTCTTCTAGGTTTCTTTCATGAGACATCAAAGAAGCATCAGAATGTATCTTTCATATTCCAGACATACCACAATACTTTTCTGGTTTCAGTTCCTGCTCACCAAGATGAAAGCAAAGGTCTTGTGAGCAAAACCTAAGCCATCTGAAAAGAAATGGCATCCCTTTGAGGCTCTCCATTTGTTGGAAAGAGGGAATTGCTTACACTTTCATACA
This sequence comes from Margarornis squamiger, assembly GCA_035222235.1. Taxonomy (NCBI): domain Eukaryota; kingdom Metazoa; phylum Chordata; class Aves; order Passeriformes; family Furnariidae; genus Margarornis; species Margarornis squamiger. Next base: position 865,734 of record JAWWTY010000019.1, on the reverse strand, counting down.
TCACAGCATAAGACTTGTTTTGTCAGCTTCCACAGAAGCAACATTGTGGTCATGTTCAACAGGTCACACACTGGTGCTGGAGATGCTCAGATTGTCTCATGGATTCTCATCCAGGAGGTAAAGAAGGAAGAACATTTTATGGCTTGAAGTCACATATACAGAGTTCCTACTGCAGGCTGTGCACGTTGCTAAGGAAAACCAGAAAGGATTGTAATACTCAGCAGAGGAAGTGGCCTGTGAATGGGCTGGATCTGGTTGTCTGTGTGTGATGCAGCTGTGAGCCAATGTTGATGTTAATGCAATATCCAGGCACATCTATTTCGATAGCACTGTATGTACAAATGCCTAAATTTCACATATGTAATGACAGGGAAGCTTCTCAGTAGCTCTGTATTGTAAACTACCTGTGATTATGGAAAACAAAGGAGTTGGAATAGGAAAATAATGTTCTTGAAATCCCTTCTATGAAGGAGAAAGTGCTCTTGAGGGAGCATGCCACTGGACAGGCGTATCTTTCCCCTGAGTTGAGTCAGGTGAATCTGCACCCAGAGCTGAAGATGGAAGATGTGTTCTGCATCCATGGCATTTCTACATCCCCAAGGATGAAAACTGCTGGGTTACAGTAAGTGAGTCAAGAGGAAGTGAACTCTATCTCTGCTGAAACTCACGCTCATTTCTGTTCTGGAACAGGTGGAAATTGTGTGCCAAAACAAATGGCTTCAAAGAGGAAAATAAAACCTTGTTCTGGAAATAGACTTTCTACTAAAGATGGTCAAAATATTCCCAGAAATTCTCACAGGGCAGAGATATGTCATGGAGAAGGGACAGGAGGGTAAAACATCCAATGTTCATCTCCTTTTTGGGAGGCAGAGTATTTTCCTAGTGAATATTACAAGTGTATCATAGTGTAAGGCAGCCACTGCTTCCCTTCAGGAAGAGAAAGGCTCTCAGAATCTTTTCTTTCTTTGTTTTCACCACAGAGAAGTGTACATCCAATGAAAATTTGGTCTACTGGCTACTGAATCACATTTTCGATTAGAGTAGCACTACTGGGACCAATAACATGCATATTTTAACACCAGGCAAAAGTGCAAATGGCTTTAAAAAGCAATTAGACAAAAGCAGAGAGCATGAGGTCATTAGTAGCCATTAGACAGAACGGGCAGGGTAAAGCAATAGGCTTAATTCTCCCCAGCCAGTGACTGATGGAAGGGTCCTTCTCTGGGAAGTGTGTCAGAGCAGAGTGGTGCTCCATGCGCCCCATTTCTTGTGCTGCTGGAGAAAGGAGCTCAGCCAGGCCCTGCTGGGGCAGCAGACCTTTGGTGTGTAGGAGACACACCAAAGCCCCCCTTCCTTACCGTGCCTTGGTATGTGGCACAACCAGCATTCCAAACTCCTCCAGGAAATGTATTTTGGTAGTATTTGATTTGTATCAAAGGGTGTAACAAAACTACCTGCCAAGGTGGATTTCCAGGCTTTTGTAATGACGCAGGTAAGTCTTGCTGGAAAAGAATAAGGAATCCCACAACATAAATTAGAGGGCACGCTCTCACCTGTTACTCCTGTGAGACACAACTCTGCTCTCTCTCTCATGATGAGTGGCACCGTTTGGTGAGCAATGGTACTGAAAGTCATGGTGGTGCCTGCGGGATGGATTGGAAATGAACACATGCAACAGAGAGAGGGAAATCTACCGCAGACTACAGAGATCTCGAGGATTTCTGTATTACCAGCCCTCTTTAAGTACTAAGTAGTGATGATAGCAAAGAACACCTACTACTCTTTTTGTGAGAAAGATTTTTACTTTGTGTTTTAGAAAGCACAGTGGTGATCCTACAGGACCTAAGCTGACGGGACTGTGCCAGCTAAACCCAAGCCAAATGATTTGGTTTATTCTTATTTCTTCCTCTTGAGGGAAATTCTTTATGGACAAGATTAATCATACAGACCCGCTGTAATTCCCCCAGGCTCCTCCCTACTACAAATCATCCTGGGCTTTATAAAGGAAATTGGGAACTCTCTTGTGAAAACTTTCCAGTTTTCTGGTTAACTATCAGCTGATTTTTCTGCCACTGCTCTGTAATTCCATCCTTCTGTGGAGGGATTTTTGAGGATGCCTTACTGAGCACAGATGAAGAAAAGTTTCCTTAGCAACAGAAATAACACACAGTACTGAAAAACTCTCTCGTGACTCTGCTTGTTTCTGTACAAGAAAAAAAAGGCGTTTTTTTTTTTAGATACTTTTTTTTTTTTTTTTGGTAAGATGTAAAGACTCAGACACACAACCTGACATTTCCTGCCTACTTTCTGTTTTTCAAGCAAATGAAGGTAAAAAACTTCAGGCATAGTTCAAGTAATTCTCTTCATATGCCCAATGCCTTCATTAATTAATTTGAAAAAGCCTATTAGCATATAGCAAAACCCTGTGATTTAGCCTGACTTGTATCCAAGGAGATGTGTATAGTTAATACCTGAGGTAGTACTTTGCACCTCTGGAACACTTCTGGAGCTGTGCTTTAATAGCCTGGAGGGCTTTCAGGCCAGCTTTTAAATGCATTTAGACATCTACAGATGCAGAGAGGTGCTTGGAGAGTTTTCAGAAAGTGATTTCAATAATCCATCAGCTACCTGCTTGCTCCCTTGTGAGAGACAGCAAAATAACAATTCCACTGGTGCAGGAGGAGAGTAGCAACAACCACAATAAAGCTGTGAAAGAGTTAAGAGACAATCCAACCTTATGACTCTTTCCACTGTGCTTTAATGACTAACTAATGTTCCCTGCAAGGCAAGACTGGGTAATTAATGCAGCTTAGGAAAAAAACACAACATTTTGTTCAAAGCCTATGCCTGAGTGGGGGGACATCACCTGGCTTTGTCCTGCAGAGGTGGCTCACCTTGAACCTTCTCTCTGGCTCAGTCCCCTTCACTCCCATCATGACAACTTCATCCTCACCCCTCCATTGCCATGGCAAGAGACAAATGCTGAACCACAACAAGCCTCGTGGGACAAGAAATCTACTGACTGGCAATACTGAGTAGCCACATGTCAGCTCCTCCCATATCTGACTTCAGCTCCACCTTTAAAAATAGTATTTGGAGGGTTACGTTTCACTTTTCTAGTCAGATATGACTGCCCTCTATAAATAACACTCTTAACCTTTGATTTGCTAAGACTAAGCATGCCAAAGGTTTTATTTGCTACAATAGCTCCTCCATCATTCCAGTATTCCTTGTCTCTGCTTATTTTAGTTTGAATTTGTCTTTCAAGAATGTGAGGTTAAAGGGTATTAGAACTCCAGGAAAAAAAATAAATATTATTTTAGGTCCTCAATAAATAACTTTTGCCTCCTTCTCAAATCGGAGTTAGTAATTTCTACATCTCTAGTACCAGAACAATTGCAAAGAAAGGCTTGGGATTAGGTCTGGTGAAATGAATACTTTTCCTTATTCTACCCCTTGAAAAGGAGTTTTGGTCTCAAAATCTTGTTGGCTAAGTTTTTTACTATTTCCTGCTTTTTGCTAGTGTAGGCAATGATACATTAAGGGAAGAAAGTAGTGATTATGAAGACAAAACCAACAGGATGTTAAATAATACTTGCAAAGCAGTATTGCTGGCTGAGGGTGTGAATTCAGAGATGCTATTCTGAGAGTACTATAATTTCATTGATTCTCTCAACTGGGAAATCACGGTTAAAAATTTCCTGCCAAGGCTCAAAATATCTATTAGATGAAATATCTAGCACTGCAATGAAACTGTGCATATTGGTTGAGAAATATAAATAAAGAAGAAAAAGACTTTTTTTGTGTGAAATCTTTATATCACATATTTTGACTCCAGTTTACATTTCCAAAAGACAACTTTTAGAAGCCCTGAGTACAAATGAGTATACCTAATTACAATTTCTTATACATTTATTTGTACTTTTCACTGTGCAATAATAAAATGGCAAAACAGGAACATCATTATGGTCAGAAGAGATTTAATTGTAATGCAAGTTTAATTGCTGTGAATGACTTACAACCATATTATTAACAACACAATGCATTTGATATTTTTACATATTTGCTGGGTGCAACACTGAAATATATTTGCCAGTAGCTGACAAACTAAATTATGGGTCTGAGACTAGAACAAGTATTGTATCTCATGGTGAGGTGATGAGCACTGAGATACAAAAACCACTGCAAGAGAGTGTTTTACATCGAATCTCTCATGACAAGATGACATTTTCCACCTGTTAAAAAACCCAAACAGGGCATTGCACACCTGCTAAATCTCAGATAAGGAATACAAGACTGACAGCACTGTGGTGAGGATTTCACCTCCTGGGCCCGGGGTGTTTGTTTAGATGCCGTGCGTGGGGCTGTGTTTGGCAGCGTCCTCAGCTCCTGCTGCTGCCATCTCTGATGTGTCTTGGAGGGAGGGACACCCGTCCTGGCAGAGCAGCTTTACACTGCCAAACACGGCCCAAGGATATAAAGGAGCTCCATTGATACAGGAAGGGAAAAGCTGAGGAGAACTTGGCCTGCTGGTGGTTTCTGCATTTCCAGCGAGTCCCTCTCCTGGGAAGGCAGCTTGGCAAGAGCTGTGAGTGCTCGTGCAGGGCAGGGACAGGAAAGCACCTCCATGGGCTGCGGGCCCAAGGGTGCTATTCATGCTGCACAGAAAACTCTGCCTTTACTCAAACATTTCTTTCCAAATTTCTCAAGAGGAAAAGTGGGAGCGCTCTGCAAACCAAAATCTCTTGGGGAGGTCTCCTGAGAAAATGCACCCCTGAGGGGAAGCTGAACTTACAGGAACGGTGTGGGGAGCTTTGGAAATGAAATACAACACAGATGCATCAGTTTTGTAGCAGCTCTGTGGAAAATTCATGGATGAGATTCCTTGGACAGAATTTTCCTTCTTATATGAGTCCAAAGTTAAAGACAGATTAAACCCCCTGAGCTTACCTGGCTCTGCAGCTCACCTATAGCTATCAATGGTTCCACAGCATGGGCAGGACTTTGCTGAGGCTCATCGGATTTTCCGCCTCTTTTAATCTATTTATCACAGGTACCACAACACTGTCACTGACCTGGGAGAGTCACTGCAGTGTGTGACTGCCTAATGGCCAGGTCTATTTTCTTCCCAGCTGGAGCTGTGGGAAGTGCCCCGGTCCCAACTTTTGTGGACAGGGCAGTGTTGGGATTTCACTCTTGTCCCTTCTGCGATGCTGTAGTGACAGGGGTGTGTCTCCTCCATTAATGCAGGTTTTGGATAAGGAGGGAGTGTTTACTAGCTACCAGCAATCCTGGTGGGAATGTGCTTCCTGTAAGTAACCAAACACACATACATCAGGTTGTTATTATGTTTGTTACTATTATTATTTTTATTTGACTGGTGTGCTGAAGGGAGGAACGTGTTACCTGGAGAACTCCTCTGACTAGAAACTCACTGTCACTTCTCTGTCAGCCTACAGGTAAAGGGTAGATGGAGGTATTTCCCAATTGGCATGAAATTGATAATTTGGCCAAAATAAAATTCAACCTCCCCCAGAAGTTGAATTTTCCCAAAGTCTTAATCTTTGTTTGCATTTGTAACAGAAACAGTGTTAAGGAAGGTTCCCTGTCTGACCATCCAGGAGCCCACGGACACCACCGGAGCTGGGATGAGGCCCCCTCACAGCTGCTCCCCCCACACTCACAGTCACACCAGGTTTCCTCACTGGCTCAGCCCCAGGTTTCCCAGAGCAGAGTCACAGATGGCCCAGTCCTTAAAATAATTTAATCATGGTGGAACACAATATAAGAAAAATACTAAGCTATTAGGGACCATGCAAAGGAGGGCAACAAAGATGGGGAAGGGCCTGGAGGGGCAGCGTGAGAGGACACTGAGGGCACTCGGGGTGTCCAGCTGGAGAAGAGCAGACTGAGGGGAGACCTCATTGCAGGGACAACTCCCTGGGGAGGGGCAGAGGAGGGGCAGGCACTGATCTCTG
>JAWWTY010000019.1:829200-859689 GCA_035222235.1 Margarornis squamiger | reverse complement strand
CCCCAAGGCTGCCAGAGCTGCAGGAGGGTTTGGATGATGCTCTGGGGCACAGGGGGTGACTCTTGGGGATGGTCCTGGGCAGGGCTGGGGGTTGAACTGGATGGTCCTTGTGGGTCCCTTCCAGTTCAGCGTGTTCTGGGATTCTGTGAACAACAAAATCACAGGCTGAGCTGGTGTGCCCAGACAGAATCCACTTTGGCCACAGCTACTGTGGGTGTGACACTCACCCCCAAAGTTTTGCTTTTTGTGTTAAACACCTCATTTTGCTCAGCCCAGGATCTTTCTTTTGCGTTTGTTTCCCCGTGGTGAGAAAGCTGAGCTCCCACCAGAGCCCAGCAAGTGGTTTGCCCTCTCTCTGCAGTGATGGGGTGGTGGGCAGTGTGGGACATGTGGACAGCCCACCATGCCCCTGCAACTGCATTGGCTTTGTGCTGGCCCCTTCTGTCCTCGTGTCGCCATCTGGGGAGTGTTATTTATTAATTACACTGACAGTGGCAGTGAAAAGTTTATATTTCAAAATTTTTAGGTTGGAATGTAGCATCTCTTAGTTTATCATGCGCAGACACGGATTCCCACATACCATGCTCACAAATCTCATCTAGTGGTTTCATATCCTATAGCCAGGAGAGGCAAATCAGCAGCAAGGAATACATACTTCTGTTAGTGTATTTCCAATAACATTTAATTTAACTTTGTGTAACACACAAATAAAGCTCTTCAAAGAGGGGAAAACAGGCACAACACAGCAGTTGAATCAAAAGCTCCTTCTCTAGCTGGCTGCCCTGAGGAAAATGCAGGGGAGGTTCCCAGAGCTCTTCAGTCAGCAGGGAGCCTCAAATAGTTGTTTCCATGAACCGGAGCTGAAAACTCCCGGCGGCTGCTGCCCATTAGTGATCAGAGATTTCTGTGCTTCAACGACCTTGTCTTGGTGAATTTTGCATTAGTTTGGTCTGGAACAGAAAAAGAAATCCAGGTAACTGTACAGAGTAGGACGCCTTAGAAAGCATGTCCTTCTCCAAGTGCAGTTCTCAAAATGGAAATGTTTTGTGATTAGAACTTTAAGGTAATTAGTGGTAAATTAATCTTCCTCTTGAGCAGTCTCTGTGTATATGGGTTATGCTGCTGGTGTGGCTCTGATGATGGAGTTCTTTGCTGGTCGACTCTGCAGGATTATTTCCCCTCCCACAGACCTGTCACTACTCATTTGGAGTGTAAGGTGCAATCACAGGTGGGGCAGGACAGATGCTTCATTTCTTTCCAGCTATACCAGGAGGCACAGGTGGATTCTTGGGTCCTTGGCTTGGATGGTGTGCTGCTTTACCCTCCCACTTTAGAGTTTAGGGTTGGGATTTTCTTGGTTTAAAGTATTAGCTTTTTTCTTCTAAAACACTTTAAAATACTTATAAATACTGTTGTAATGCTGAGATTAAGTTGTGATTCTGAGTGGATAAAGATGAGAAATCACCAAAAATGATGGTAAGACCTGCAGCTGGTGGAGGCAGAGTTACCTGCTGGTCCAGAGGAGGGGGAGAAGAAAGTGCAAGGAAGGACCAAGAAGGCTGAAGGCATGAAGGGTCCCAGCCTGTCACAGGGTGGGGATGCATGGCTGGAGTGGCAGTTCTTGCTCTGTGAACAGTCTCTGGCTGATCCTTGATCCTGGACTTTGACGTACAAGCAGAAGAGTTGAGATTATTCAGTCAGACTCAGTCTCCAAGGCAGAAAGGGGAAGCATTAGGATTACTTTTGCCTTTTGTAAGAGAACATAAATCCTAGTTATGAACTCTCTTGCTGCTCTTGCTGCTCTTCATCACTAGTTTAGAAAAAATGCACAGCTTTTAGAGATGGGTCTCCCATTTTAGAGCCAAATTATCTGCTGGTATAAACTTGTTACTTCAGTGAAGAAGTGCCAATTCTGCTAGTGACCTTCTAGTCTCTACCATTATTTTGCTGAAAAGCAAAAGCAGCATTGTCCTTCCAGTCCCTCTGGAATCTTAAAATTTTGGTCCTAACCCTTTTTAACCTTCCTGTTCTTTAGTGAGGGCAGTGTGGTTTTCATCCTGAGTTGAAAGGGTCTATGCTGAGTGGGGTTCAGTAAGGCTCATTTTCCTTCAGAGTTACAAAACCCTTTTTTCAACATTAATTGTTGTTAACAGGTCTCTCAAAGAGTCAATTTACATAAGCTGTTTTAAAACATTTTTAATGCTATTAACTGACTATGAGATTGTTTTCAAAGTGAAAACTGCATGTTTTTCTGGTGCTTCAGCTTCCCAGAATGAATGAGCACTCTTCCTTGATTTATTGCTGTGTTTCTCAAACACATTTAAAGAAGACAGTGCATGTCATTCTGTCAGCTGCTGGTCTGAGCTGTTGTTTGTTTTGTTGAACTACCCTTCTATTGCATAATTGCATTTGCCAGGTGGAAGTGAAAGCTGTCTTTTTGAAATCACAATTAATGGTGTCTTGGGAGTTTACTCCAACTAAATACTGCTCCACTTTATTCATCTCTGGGCACCCAGTACATATCAGTCAACTCCTACAGCAGCTTTCAAGGTTATCAGTCTGCATGCCCAAGGATAGATGGCCTGCTTAGTTATTAAAAAAAAGAGATTACTTTCAGTGAGTGACAATAGATTCAGTGATGCTGGGGCTTCTGGAGGAAAAATAATATTTGAATCAGTAAAAATAGGAGGTAGTTTATACAATGTTAAAAACCTAAAGCTACACACAGAAAACTATGTCTGTGAAAGAATTTTTTCTAAGTCCTATTAGGATGTAAATGTGATTTAAATTAAATCAAGGAAAGTGACCAACAATTATGAAATCCCATTTCTGAAAAATGGAATTTAGGATTTGCACTATTTCTCTATCAGGCCTTTCTGCTATCTCTGTAATAAAAGGTGAAAAGGTGACTCATGCTATTTAAAAAGGAGGTTATTGCAAATTGAAGCTGGAGCTATAATTGGGTCTCCTGCTGATGCAAGTGAAGAAAAAACAATTAGTGGAACACTCTAAGAAAAAAGGCTAATCTCAAAAAGTGGTTGGAAAATAGCAAGTTCCTTCATTGGCATCCTGACACGGCTAATGACAATCAAGGCTCTCTGGCAGAAGTTTCCAGGCTGGACAAATGTGCTCCTGTGAGAGACTCCCCTGCTAAACGTGGGGAGTTTGTGCATTTGTTGTATGCTTGTGGCGTTCCAAGGTTTATCTTTTTTATTCACTATGTTTGCCATTTAAGAATTTTGAAATTTTATCTGTTTTTTTCCTTTGTTTTTCCAGTAGCCTTCTTGTGTACAAATTGCTCGAATGGCTACATACAACTGAGACAACAGAGCAGCTTCCTGGGCGTTGGTACCTGATTTCACCCAGGCTGAAGAGCACAGGTTTTGTACCCAGAGCATCTCAGGAGATGATCTGTATGCTCTGAAATTCTGTCTTTGCTCTAAAGGTAGAGCACATTTAAGTGCCACTCAGAATCTACCAGAGAAATAGAAGGATGAAAGTAACTATTCTAGGTGTCCTCAAGCTCCCTTCAGTTTGGCTAGTGCTTGAAATGTAGCTCTTGCAGCACTGTGGTGGTCTGGTACCACATGGTTGGGTGGTCCTCAGGTCCTGAATCAGCTGCCCCACCCTGAGGGTGTGTTGAGCTGAGCTGCCCTTGGCCACTGTATTGCAGAACAGACAAGAGCACCCCAGACAGGCTGCAGTTCTGAGAAAAACCTGTGCTGTTTGTCCCTAATAAACCTGTGCTGGATTTATCCCTAATAGTTGGTCTTATTACTGAGGTTTTGCTAAGCCTTTGCAAGGCCTGCCTTATCAATATTGTATAGAAAATGTTCTTTCCTGAAGTGTCATATGAGTAGCAAAGGTCAGGTACAGTGGAAGTCTTAAAATCCATGTTTTTATTTGACCTCTCTATGCTTAAGAAGTGTATCATTCTCTTCCCACCCACCCCATCCCTGAGCCCATGGAAAGATGATGAGCTGCATTCATGACACCAGAGTGTCTCAAATTATCCCTCCTGCTTCAAACTCACTTTTGTGAAATGCTCCAGTTGTGAGTCTTGTCCCTCTTGGGGCTGACACGTCCTTTCTTTGTTGTTGTTTGTAGGATGGTGTTTGGGGAGGGGGAATCCTCAGCATTTCCAGCTTCCTTCTGATTTAGAATAAAATTGTTTTTGAAATATGACCTTTCCTGGAGTATGGAAGTAGTTGAAACTTTAATATTGAATTAGTGCTTGTAAAAGCTGTCAGTGTCAGGGCTGTTTGGCAAGCCTGCAAGGCATTTCTGTCTCCTGTCGGGACTCTGAAATTGCTGGGGTTTGACAGACAATATGACAGCTCCATGCACGCAAGGATGAGGTCATCTTCCCCTTGGATCAGGAAGCAACACCCTTATGAACCCTGTGTGTCCTGCATTGGAAGGGGAGCTGCACCTTGGCATGGGGGGAATTAGCAAAGCTCAGCTCTGGGATGTGCTGGTGGGAGCTTAGAATTGCCCTTTTCTGCACCAACTTGTCTCAACTAAGGCTTTCTGTGAGTGACTCATAGGTGACAGATAAGCCCAGAATTTATAGAGGGTGAATATGTAATGAGGGGAAACAGAAATCTTTGTGTTCCTCAGTGCAAACCTACGTGGAAATTACAATTTGAACAGGGTAGATGCAGCCTGTCAGGATATTGCAAATATTCAGGCATTTTTTCAGCCCTGCATGTGTCAGAAAGGGTTTTTTATCATCTGAGCAAGTGTTGATCCTCACACTGGTACATCTTAGATAGTGCTTTAGTTAGGTGAGTTCTCTGGCTTGGAGCTGATTAATCTTTGATTGCAAAGTTTGACTTGAAGAAGGAAAGTCTCAGAAAGATATAACTTGGTGAATGAGGTCTTTTGGGGTTTTTTTGTTACTTTTGTTTTCACTCTTTTTCTTTCTTTTTTAGCAATATGAAGTAATATTTTGGGCTGCTCACTTGGCTCTTTTGGACTGCATATTGTAACAAACACATCTTTAAATGCATTAATTTTGCTAATATTGCTGTATTATTACATACCTGCTGGGTGTTACTTTCCCTTTTGTCTCAGTTTCTGGGTTTTTAGTAGCTTCTTTCTTGTACTTTGTAGGCTGGCATTATCAGTTTCTATGGGTTGGAAAAAAATTTGTAATTGCTGGTAGGTCAGTACCACAGTTGGTTGCTGCATCTCCTTTTAAACAATTGCTTTTGTGTTCATTTCCATGCACATGCATATATATTTCTAAAACGAGGCAGCCAATAATCATCATATCATTTGAATAATGAGCCAAAACGCTTAGATTTGTTGGGGAGCCCTTTTTGTGTGGTGGTTCTTCCCAACATGTTTTTGTCGTGGTTGAATTGGGTGTTCTGTCTGTGTGTGCCCCTTGACTGTTTTGTCCTGATTTTTGCTTCAAGAAAAAGGCAATAATAAAATTCTAGTTTTTCTTTTCTGTGAAGATTCTTTATAGAAGAAATAAAATGATCAGGATGAACAAGTAAATGTTTTATTCCATTAATGTCTCTGGTTCATAACAACCTGTACAAATAGATCTGCTGAACGGGAGCTCTGTCTGAACAGCAAACTGGGGGCTGATCACAGACCTTTGTGTCTCATCACTGCAGCATCTGGTTGGTTTAGAGCAGCAATTGTGAGCTTTGCTTTGCTGAAATTTATGCCACAATTTGAAGTGCAACTGTCACTTACAGCAGTTTTTAATAACAAGCTTAAATTACCATTATATTTTAAATTGAGAGTTTTCTTAGTATTAGCTGAATTCCCAGAATGCATTGTTATACATTTATCTTTTTTTTAAAATCCAAAGTGTTTATAAAGTTAATAAAAAAAGATGCATTCCTGCATGATTACTTAAAATCAGGATTAAACAAACATTAACCAGAACAGAATTAAAAGTAGAGATGGTAGAAAGGCTGAGTGGTGATACATTCTGGATAATAAGTCTGATCCTGAACTACAGAAAAACTAATTTTAAAGAATCCCATAATAAGCTGCATCCAAAATAATATTAGAACTTGCAATAAAAGCATCTTGTGGGTTTCTCCCATCACTAAAATTAAGCGGAAAATGACTTTACGTGTGATTATATCTCCTAAGAACTCTCTGGAATGTTCATGCATCAGACTGTCAGTGGCTGGCTGAGGGTCTGTGTCAGTGAGATCACTGAGGTCTGATTTCTGACCACACAAATCCAGCCCTCCCGCCCATCCAGCTGAGCTCAGCCTACCTTTAGGCTCTGCTGCAGACCTGGAGCAGCCCAGGGTGAGAGGCTGGGGGTGCTCCCCTGTACATGTACAGAGACACAGGACATGCAGGTGGGCTCAGTTGTTACCATGAAGTCCTTTATCTCTAGATTTAGAAACTCCAGTTTTTATGTTGTTTCAGAACTGTATTGATGGAGATGATCTGTCACTGACAGGAAATTTTTGTGTATCACACAATATCTGTGTGATATATTAGAGATATAAAACTACTGGAAGTGAAGGTGTGGTTGGGTTACTGGTGTTTAGGGCAAGAGCTGGGGCTGGAATCTGTGGAATAAGAGGGAAAATGAAACTTTTTGTCTCTTTACAAGATATTTTGTTGCCAAATCTATTTTCGGCTTCTGACTGAACTGATCATCATGCCACCAGGAATTTTCCCAAGTGTAGTAGTTAAAATTTATGTGAAAGTGTTTCCCCCAAAAATGTGGCCTTTGACAATAAAATAAATAAAATCCCAGATGTTTTCTCCATCATTGTGGAATTTTTTCTGAAGCTCAGTGAGACTGGAGGGGTTGAGGGTTCGCACTGCCCACGTGGACACACGCACAGGAGCCAAGGATTTGGAGTGAAAGAGAAGGAGGGAAGGGAAATGATGTCCTGGTCATGCATCTTTTTCATTCTTGAGCAGCTGCAGCATTATTTGCTCACCAATATTCTCTCTCCCCTTCCCTCTGACCCCTTCTGTCAAGAGGATATTTTAAGCCTAAAACACAAACGGGGGATTTGAAGTTCCTCTAAGCCACTTTTTAAGCTTTGGTTTTGGGGAATTGCTTCATAAACAGTTTCTCTAAGCTCACGTACACTTAGGATCTCTGTCCCTCTTGTGTGAGCTTGGGCTTCTGAAAGAGGTTTTTGTTAGGTTTTAGGACTCCTGTGGGATAGATCAGTTTAATTTATAATCTCTAAACTGTGCTAAAGAGAAAATGAAATAATTAGTAATAATATTTAAAAACTAGCAATTATATGGTATTTACAAAAAAACCCCACCAAACTCCCCAAAAAACCAAACCAAAAGCAACCCAAAAACCCCTCTGTGAAAAGGACCATCGGGACTCAGATCAGCAATCGTGCCAACTTTAGTATGTGTAGTTGCCAAAAAATGATTTATACTCTGCAATAACAACACAGCAAAGTGCCATTCAAATACCATGAATTTGAACAAACATATCACCAGGGCTACATGGAGACCTGAAATTCTATTTTATGGAGGTTTTCAGGTTTTCCAGAACTCGTTGCAATTCAAAACTAGTGTGAAGGTAAAGTTACTTTGTTTCTTTACAGTTAAAAATTTGCCAAAACATTTGGTTTCACTTTATATAATTCAAATGGACAAAACAATAAGAAAAGTAAAGCTCTGATGCAACAGCTTCCTTTCCTTGTGTTTCTTCTCAATACATTTGCAGTGACATTAGTGCAATTTGATAAGATATCCTATGGATAGATAGGTTATCAAATCTATTTTGTAACAGAAAGCTGATGAATCCTCTTATAATGCTTTTACTCCAAATGGCAAATAATACGCTTTCCTTGCATGCACACATTGCATTAAATGACTCCACAGCTGGTTGACAAGGTTTGAATAGAATTCCAGCTTTGATTTTTTATTATTTTATTTGTGATTTCAAACATGCTAATGGGCAGATTAGCAGCATGCACTGAAAAATCAGTCCAATACTGAAAAAACACACTGAGCATGTTACAGACCTACACACATTTGTATGTGTCTAATAAACGAAAATATCAATGTGGTTTTTCTGTCCTTAAAAAAGAAATGCTCTTATTTAGGTCTTGAAATAAGGTACACCTATCTAGTTATATATAAGCTCTGTGGGAGAATATAATTCTAGAGCAAGATGTATCATATTTATATAATCATCTCTTTCTGAGGTTTTAAAGCACTTGCAGTGCTCTTTTGCACTCAGCCTAGGAGGCTTCAAATTTCTTTTAAAATAACAGTAAAGTAAGTAAAGTTATAATGTTTAGACCATAAGATAGGAGAATAAAAGGGCAGTTAGCAGAAGATGAGGTCAGGATTAATTTTATTATATTCTTAAGATGGTGTTTTTAACCATTAAGTGAGCTGGACAGATGGCGGATGTAGCAAGACTTCCTGGAGAAATGCATCCATTTGCTACCTTCCTGCATTCCACATATTCCTCATAGATCTTGCAGATCCTGGTAACTGTCTATGTATCTCATACCCTGCACATCTATTTCATTAAGTGCTTTGCCTTTTGTGCCAATCTCCATCTTCAGCATAGAACAAACACTTTCCAGGGCATTCTGCTGCTGTTTGAACCTGGAGCAGAGATGCTGATTTGCAGTGATGAATAGTTGCTGCTTTAGACCAATGGGCACAGGACGTCAGGTCCAAACTCACATTTTTGTTACATCTGATTGATAGTGCCACTATTACGGTGTTCAGTCTCATATGAAATCCAATCTATTTATGCTCTTTTCAATTTTCATTGTATTATTGAAAATCATCTTTAGTGAGCATGACTAACGAGACCACTACAAGGAGAAGGTAATTCATATTCTTCAGAGTTAAGCTCAGCTCTCTGCGTGCTCAGAGAGGCTCTTGATAATCAGTTCACATTCTTGAGTCTTTCTGCTCTAAGTGAGATTTTATCTAAAGGAATAGGCATAGCAAGAGGGCTCATGATTAGAAAACATCACTCTATATGTACCCCGTGATAGTGGGGTTTCCCAGATAACTTAAACTTCTGCCTCCATGTTTGTTTGGTACGTGGAAGGTTCTGTGGGAGATGTCAGAGCAGCCCTGTGAGCTCAGAGGGTGCCCCAGCTTAGACCAGGAAATGTCCATAGCAGGTGCTGCCAAGTAGGAGCTCTCCTTGTCCTCCAGGATTTGCTGCAGGAATGCAGAAAACTGGGGGCGAGAGCCTGGAAAATATTACTTCCATTTCAAAGGGAGGGTAGCATCTTGCCTAAGGACATGCTTAAGGGTCTGTGAGAGAGACAAGAACTTAACTCAAATCTCCAGGGTTCCCATCCAGTGCTTTTCTGTGAAATCACTCTTCTCTTGGAAGTGAGTTCTTAGGTTGATGTGCACAAACAATAAACTTTCTTCTCCCCACCACCCCGGGAGGCCTCACTCGGTTGCTGCTGAATGAACTGAGAAACTTCTGGGGCAGCACATTCCCACTTTTTAGAACTAAAGTAACTGGACATTGAGAAGCTTTTCCCCTTATTTCCAGGTTCTGTATATGGTAATTCTCCAGAATCTACTCGTATTCCCTACAACTGTGGGGTTTTCATCCTTTAGGATCCCTGTTTTGGGGGGTTTCTCTTTTTCCTTGTGCACGTGCCAGTGGTGGCACAAGGGAGGCAGAGAAAACACAAGAATAATGTTTTAACTCAGAAATATATGAAATCTCTGAGGTACAGTGTGCATGAAAGCGTGTTAAGGTTTTGCCTGGGTCATACAGCTGGAATCTGGCAGCTGTTCTAGTGCTATAACTCTTCCAGGATTCTACAGTGGGTTTATTTTAACTTAATTTTAGTAAAATATAGATGGTTCAGAGAAAACATTGCCTTTTTTCAGTAAGTACAATGACAGTTTTCTCCTGTATCTAAGTCCAAATTGGGGCAGCGGGGAGAGGGGAAGTGAAGAATTATGATTGTGTTGCTTTTTCATAATCTGCATGTAAACTCAACTTTCAGCTGCTTATCTTGCCTTGCTTCCACTGACTGAAACAGCGTGATGCTGGTTTGTGCTGGCTGCTGCACTGACCACTTTATATCATCAACTTCATATTTTTCATCAGGTGTTTGTTTGTCAACAAAAAATGTTGCTTCTCATTTCATAATGACAGAGAATGTGTTTGGGAGGTACTGATGGCCAAGCAAACTGGGCCGGCTGAGATGGCAGCTGGATGGCCCAGAACATCTGTGGCAGAAGCTGAATGGCACAGGAGAGAGCAGAGAGGCTGCAGTGAAGGGAAGGAGCAGTGTCTGCCCCAGCAGGGAGTGACCAGACTGCTGAGCAAACAGTTCTCCCTGCCAGGGAGGGCCCTGGTCTGAGAAACTCCAAACCACAACACTGTCCTCTTGTCTTCAGTGGCATTTTGCACATGTTCAGTGCTGATGAAGCTTTAGAATGAGATTTAGTTGAAATGGATTTGTTCAGGGAAGAATACAAGTTTTTTCTTTTCCTTGTGTATTTTTGCCTTTGCTTCCTTAATCTATTTCCACTTTTTTTTCTCCACCAAAACTCTGTGTCCTAAATCTTTTATGCTTGCCATTCCAATCTCAGGAATAGTTCCTGTATCTTTTCAGGTGTTGGAACCTCCCTTAAAATGCAGTTACTAACCCTGAAAATAAATTCTGGGAAAGTCATACCCGCTGTTTAACCTTACCATAATTTTCTCAGTGTTGGCCTATGATCTTTAATTACCTGTAGTGAGCATTTTAATTCCCTTTTTAAAAATGGCTTGCCCTTGTTTCCTGGAGATGATCCGTGCAGGGAGGACTGTCCATTGCCAAGGGGCCCTGGCTGTTTAGTTCCATTAGTTTGGAATTGCACATTGTGATCTTGTGCCAAGGTGTTCATTTACACTGGTCAACAGCGAAGCACGAGGTAGCATTTGGTTTGTTAGCACAATTAAAGATGCACAAAGGTTTGTTAGCACAATTAAAGAGGCACAAGGGTCTGTTAGCACAATTAGAGAGGTACAAGGGTTTGTTAGCACAATTAGAGAGGCACAAGCATCACAGGGTGCTTCATTCCTTATGCCTGTATCTGTTTGCCCAGAGTGCCATGACTTGGAATGGAGAGGATCAGGCAGAGCCTGAGATACCTGTTTTATTTCAGAATGCGAGTCCAGGTCAGTGTGCTTTCCCTGGTGAAAAGCAAGAAGAGGGAGCAGGAGTGCCTGTTGTTGTGTGCTGTGACTACTTGAGGCTTCCACAGCATCTCCAATGAATATTTCCAATGAGCTGGGATCCTCAGTGGTAGATGAAGTGGTAAAGTAGTTGTGTCACTTATGTCCCCATCTCCCACCAGTCTGCCAAACTCCAGGCATGTTCACTGAGGAAGTTATTAACCTTTGCCTGCTGGAGGAAGCAGATGCTGTTGCAGTCAGCCGAAACCTGAAAATTCATTTAGGTAATGTCAGCCTGGAACTTGGTTTATGGCATCGAGGTTACCTTTGTAAACTTCAAGCGGTATCTCATTGCTAGAACATTCCTGGCTGATGTGAAAAGCCTGGCTTGCTTTGTCTCCTGCCACTGTGGCAGCTGATCTTTTGCTTGGTTTATGCTCCCTTTCCTGGTGGCTGTTGGAGGTTTTAAATGCTCACCTGGTTTCTTGGGGGATGCTTGCGCCTCTTAGGAGATGAAGCAGAGGAGGTTAGAAGCATCCTGGGAAATTCTCTGTGGAGGCACCAGTGAGCTGTATCTACATGATAGTGTATTTGTTTGTTAAGAGGTGATTTCTGTATCTCTGAGATGTTTACTTTGGGGAACTGAAGTTCCCCTGCAGAATTATAAACAGGATGGAAAATATGAGTCTTGGCAGGGTTGGATTACGTTGGTATCGACCCTTCAGTGTTACTCAGTTGGGAGATGTGGCTCAGTGTGGACTGGATTTGCACAAAAACATTTAAAATAGGGCATGTTTAGAAGAGGGGGATTATTGAAAAGATTTGTGCAGAAAATAATAAATTCTCTGTGTCAGGAAGAAGAGAGTTGTATCTTTCTCTGGCAGCATGTTTTTATGTAGGTTTGAATATCTTTCTGGCTTAATTTAAGTTATTAATGCCATGACTTTCCTTGAAGTGGGAGGAAATTAACATTTATTCTCAAGAACTTGTTCCTTAGCCTAAAAAATAAATGGAGATAAATTTGAATGAAGATACATGGCCTATCATCACTGTGAACAGAAGGTCAAAATCTTACTTAACACCTTTTTTGAGAAGTGTGAGGAAATGGGGTGGAAATGGGCTGTTTGAGGGGGTGCTGGTGCTTTATACAGCACATCCTAAGAGCTGCCAGCCTCAAGCCTTGTCTACTGTGCAAAGATAAAGGTGGAAAATAATTATTTTTAGTTTCTTGAAGATTTTTTGTTTTAAGGGAAGAAAGCCTTTTCCAGCTTCAGCTGCAGTGAGGCTTCGTTTGGGGATTGGTGTGTGTGTCAAAGTTCAGGATTTACCAAAAAGAAATAAAAGGGAGAAAATAACCATCTAATGCCTAAAAGATACCTGTTGAAAAACCACCTTTCAAGGAGAACAAATACTTCCCTGTTTGGTTCTGCAGCGATCACAGCCTCTGTCAGAACTGGGAGCTGGAGGAAGATCTTTGGAGAGAGGAAACTGTCTGGATCTAGGGAATGTTGTGTCCCACTCTAATTGACCCGTGGCACTCTGAATCTACTATCCAGTCTTCTGGGAACTTTCTACTTTTCATTTAAATGATATGAATATATGAACCAGAAATCAGGCTGAAGGCAAACACACCTTTCCCATAGCCTGAATGTACTTTTGAGATTTGTTTGCATTCACAGAAATAATTTCAGTGAAAACTGTCAAAACTCTTCATCTGATTTAATGTTCCTGCCCTGGACTTGGATGGTGTAGTCTCAAGGAGGCAAATATTATTCCAAGTGTATCAAATTAAGTCTTTGAAAATAATAGTTTTCAAGTCTTTGCTTGCAGACATCATGTATCATCCCATCTCTGCCCTGCTCTAATTGATTCCGAAGTGCTAGGCGTTTAGTGAGTGTGGGTTTATCATTTATTGAAATCAAGCTTTCTCTGCAAGCTTGCTTGCTGCTCCCTGGCAGCTCAGCCTGTCTCCAAACCCTGGATGGCTCCAGGCTGGAGGAGCCCAGCCTTGACTGCATAACGCAGAAACACCCCAAGCTCTGCTGTTGCAGATTGACCTCGTGTGACCTGGAAATGCCAATCCATGAGGGAAAACAGCACTGGCCTCTGCCAGCAAATAAATGTAACCCCTGCACAGGGGCAGAGCAGGCTGGGGAACAATGAAGTGCTTTCCCAGGATAATGGTTTCACAGTCCAGAGCACAAATATTTTGAATGTCCTCTAATGAACAGTTGTAATTAATATGCATGTGGTTATGTTTTAATAATAGCCATAGCTCATAAAAATGCCACGGTGATATTCCTGTACAGCCTGTGAAGTAATTATTGTATGTCAGTGCACTTAGTCTGTTATGCATTAAAAAGCCACACTGTGGCACATCATCTTCTCCACTATGTATTTTAAAGGAAGCCTGTGAATTTAATGAAACCTGTCTGATGTTGGGGAAATTGCCATATTAACTACAATTTATGGTTACACAGAGCCAAACAAGGAATGTAAAACATACCAGGAAAGTTAAACAAACAAAAGCTGTGCTGGGGTGGATGGATGGGACTGTGACCTCTAAGGAAACGTGTTGAACTGTCAGAGCTCTCTGAACTCCTGTATTCCAATCAGCTCCAGGCCCGGAGAAACTCAGTCCCATTTTCCTTGTGTTTGGGGGCCAGTCATGGCAAATTCACACATCTCTTGTCAGCAGTGAGCAGCAGATGACCAGGCCACTGTACTGCACATGCATTTTCAGTACAGGCTAAATGGCTCTATGGGTAGTGTCATGTCCTTAATTTTGGTAAGTGCTTTTAAAAAATTGGCTTTAGAGGAGAAGGGGAAATGAGAGAAAGGTCCCAGCACAGCATCACTCTGAATGCTGGTATTATGCAGAGCAAGAACTGTATTCCAAGAACACACTAATAGCTCTAAAAGCTCAAGGATAAATCACTGGGTTTTGCCCTTTTTTTCTTCCTTTTTAATAAAAAGAAACAAC
Source organism: Margarornis squamiger (assembly GCA_035222235.1). Classification (NCBI taxonomy): domain Eukaryota; kingdom Metazoa; phylum Chordata; class Aves; order Passeriformes; family Furnariidae; genus Margarornis; species Margarornis squamiger. The sequence continues at coordinate 845,575 of JAWWTY010000019.1, read as the reverse complement.
ATAGAAATACTGCATATGCTACAGAAATACCACTGATGAAATTTTTCCTGGGGCTGCATTTTTAGTTAATACGTTGCTTTTGTATCTTCTCCTTGTTCCCTCAGGGTGGTCCCTGGCACAGCTGTCTGGCACTGAAATCCCCTCTGCAGTCACCACGGGGTAGGTGGTGGTTGTTCCTCTTGAATCCCGATAATCCAGTTCTGCTTCAGTGCCTTTACATTCTTCAGGATAACTCTGCTCTGTTTCCCCATGTTATGCTTGGGCTGTGCAACATTTTTGTTTTTTCTTGCTGATTTATCAGCTAGTGATTGGTTTCTGTTAGACCACAATATCCTTATCCATTTTCTATAGAGTAGTTTTAAGTAATTTCTTCTTCTCAGGTTGCTGGGTCTTTTCTGTACTGGTCCTCCAGGAGATCTCTATTTCTGGGTTGCCCATTTGCTAGCAGAAAAGAGAAAACACCACTCCTTCTTTCTGCTGGCTGTGCATTATGTAGACTGTCTCTCCTATCTAGGTGGCTGAATGAGAATCAACCCTGCCTGTCTGTGAGATTCCACCAAATGAAATTCCTTGGGGTTTTCCGTACAGTGTGATGGAGGTTATTACAAAAATGTCTGCTTTTCTAGCTGTTTGGAGGGGGGGGGAAATGGCCTGAGTACTTCAGAAATGTTTGCTAAAGGTAACTTTCTATATTAAAAAATAAAATAGGAATATCTATAGATGTCATTAATGTACCAGCTGCACCTGGATTAAGAAATTTCTGAGCTGAAAATATAGAAACATACCTAAGATGTGCTGTGACATCCTGACATCACTGCCTCGTTTCACATAGTCAAGCCAAGAGCTCTATTTTTCCTTCCTAATCATTGTGTTCCTTTACCTGCAATAGATTTTGAATTCCTTTAATGAACTTACGAATCTACTTTGCATTTCCCATCCCGGAGTTTCGTTTTCTCCCTGCAATATGGACAGCTCATTACTCAGGTTATCAGGGAAAAAAGTTTGCTCCATCCCTTCATTCCAGGGGTTCTGTCTCTCAGTATTAACACTGGCAAATGTTTCTTTTGGTATGTTAGTGGTCTTTCTGAGATGAAATGTGCAGCTGTGGGCTACTGATACCACGTTTAAAAATTCCAACCTTTTCTAATGGACGAGGATTTGTAACTTTTCCTTTGAAAGCCTGGTATTTGGAGGAAGTGGTGAAGAATTCTTCTCTCCAGCTTGGCTAATCAGGACAACCCAAAGCACAGAGGTACTTTGACAGTGACTGCTGGAGTCAGGGATGGAGTGCTCACAGTGTACTCTTGGCAAACAACACTGAGCAGATGCCGATGTAATTGTGAGGCTTGAACTGTACCAATAACTCATTACAAGATGCATTTTGGGATTATATTTTTGAAATATGAAGTGCTTGTCTGTGTACGGAACTTGCCATCTGAAAGCACCCCTCTTGATCTCAGCTCTGCGTTCCCTGTGTTGGAAGGCACTGGGGTGTCCCATGGCCAGGACAAGGATGGGGGGCCCTGGTGCTGCCCCGAGCCTGGGAGGGGATTTGAGATGGATGCTTTTATTAGGCATAATGCAATTTGCTGGGACATGCAGGAGCAAGGAGGGTAAATTTGAACAAGAGATTTAACTTTAACTTAACAGGATTATAAAAGGGGAAATTGGATCTTCATCCAATGATTTCTATTGACTGTTCTTATAGATCTATGCAGACAGTTTATTTTAACAGTGTCAAAGAGGTCCCTTTGTGGTCACAGGGGATCTAATGCTGACTTACCTAGTACTTGATTTGGGCTGGCTTTGTGGATTTAATTTTGTCTAACCTTAAGCACCTTTATAAGCCTCCCAAATTAGGAGTCCATTTGCTCTGGGAAGATGGTGGTGAGAAATATGTTTGGTCAGTAGTTCCCATGGGCTGAACTGCCTCTTGGAGATGATGGTTTCTGTGATTTAGCTCTGTAGGGACCCAAGAGTGACAGATTTATAACTTTGGCTCCAAGTACTTCAGGAATTATGGATGTGACTCTTAAGTTGTGGCAAGACTTCAGGGCAAAACCAGATGTGAAGTGTGGTCAGAGGGCAGGATGTGCTGGCCACAGAGAAAGTGCCAACTTCAGCCTCTCTGGGTTTCCTCTGCTGGATTTCCTGGCTGAAAAACAAGCAGCATTTATTTTACAGCAAATATTTCAAGCAAATGACATCAATCCCCATCTGAGACTGCCCTGGGGCATGAAAATAACATAAGGGAAATGTTTGACCAGCATCTTTCCTACTGAAATAAACAGTATCTAGGCAAGTATTCCTGTACTGTTTTAAAGAGAGGCTCTGCCAGGGAAGTGCTGGGATTGGGGTGCTGGAAGAGGAGGGAGGCAGTCTGGCACCTGGGGCTGCTCCTTCTGGGCTGGACGGGAACTAAATGTAAGCGCTGCTCCTCTTTTCTCCCAGCAGTGTTTCCAGTCCAAACAGGCAGGGATTGTGAACCTTTCTTTGCAGTGGGGCCACTGAAAATACACAGCTGACCTGGTTCTGAGTAGGTCAAGCTTGTGTCCATTGAATCTGAAGCAGTTGTTCTGTCTTGTAAAACAAAAATTAATATTTTTTTCTTTTACAACTTTTGTCTTTACTACAGGCACTTATAGACATTTTTAGGAAAGTTGGCCATGAAAAAATATTCTGTATTTGCACAATGAATGGGATGTTTATCTTTTCAAAATGTTTTCTGTGAACAGCTTAAAAAATTGAAATCACTTTTGCAATTTAGAGGAAAAGTGAACTATTTATTTAAGTACTTAATCCGTTGTGCATCAAGGCACTTTAATGAATCAGACAAGAAACAGACCTGAAACACGACAAATGTGGTGAGAATAATATGTGAGGAAAAACTGGATCTCATTTACTTTTATTTGTGAGGTGGAAGGAAAAAAGTGGCTGAAATCTTCTAGGTTAATGGAATTCTGAATGTTATCTTATGTGACCATGGTATCTTGAAGAACAGATTAGCAGTTGGCTGGATCAGTTTGCTGGCAAAGCTGCAGAATTCTTGAACTTTGGATATCTTTGGTCTCATACCCAGAGGAGACACATTCCAAGCGCAGACCCCCAGGGTCTGTCCTTTCACCACTCCAACAGGCCAACTTCATTAGCAAAAAATTGATGATAAAAAAACTGTTTTAACAGCAATATTAATCATCAGCTTCAGCAAACATTGTTTGGATTGGGGGGAGAAATGCTTTGGTCTGTGCTGTTGCAGTTTTATCCACTTGGGCTCCCCACGCTCGTTCCGAAGCCGTGCAATTCCTGACAGTTTTTTCTGAGGAGAGTTTGCACTGAAAGCCTTGTCTGCTTGGTCACCCCTCAAGGAGAAAGAATGCCTCTCCATATGTCTTAAGCAGAAGGCAGCCTGGGCTGACAGATAGGAATGAGATGATGTATTCCAAGAAATGCTCAATCCATGGCAATATAATGAATTTAGGGGGAAGAGGGAGGGGGACAACTAAACAAAACTCAAGAGGGATATGAATTCCAATGAAAGACACGATGGCTGCCTGTCCCCAGAGATGGGGATCTGTGTACACATCAGAGGATTTAAAAAAAATAAAAATTTGAGGAACAAGAAGTTGAACACTTTTAACAGGGAAGTTGTTGATAGTTCAGTCGTGTGAAAATTGACAGTAGTTTTGCTGCCTCCTTGTAAAACAGCTCAGAAACAGTCAGGAAGTGGTAGATGGAGCAGAAGACATCAATAGAATTTAATGGGTGGGGCTAACAAGATTTGAGATCTAAAGCTAAGGAAAAGTCTGTTTGGATATACATGTGCCAACTCAAGTATCTGTGTGAATGCTAATGTATTGGCCTATCTGGTACATGACAAAAAGGACTTTGGTTAATGAAATTCTCTCTGTGGTACCAGATTATTGTGGACAGGGAAGTGACCTGCAAATAACTAATCAGCTGCAAAGCAATGGGCAAAGTCACCTGTGTCATCACCACTGTCCGTCCACCCAGAGATGCTGCACCTCCAAGGTGTCCCCTGCCCTGCTGTGACTGGCACAGGTGAGAACTCCTGGGCCTGTCTGACAGACCAAGAGGGAAATCTTCATTCCTTCATTCTCTCCAGCACGTTGCACAATGTCTTAGCTGGCAGTTTATCCCACAAACCTGCACTGTTGTTGTTTCTGGCCCTCTGAGTCAGCAGCAGAGAAAACCCAGTAGAAGCTCTGGTCCTTATGTAACTAAAAGGAATGACACTGAAGGCGGGCTGCTTCAGGACACCTCATTCTCGAGACAGTCAGATTTTGTTTTCTTTTCTTCACTGTTTTCTACTGATAAACAGTATTTCCCATTCTTCGGTGTTGTTTTCAGCCTCATTCATGCTGCATCCTACTTTTTACCTGTTTTTTGAGAATTAAAATCAGTTTCGAGCTGTATGACCTTCATCTTTGCATGGGATTTACGATGTTTGGGCTCAGTCTGGCCGGGAGATGCTCTGGTGCTGTGTTTTCACCACCTTCTGTGTCCCTCAGCAAACCAGTTCACACCAAATGCTTCCTCCCCAACATCAGGACAACTGCCCAAGACACAGTGCTCTGCTGGGTTAACGAGTGCAATTAGCTCTGTGAGCAGGAGAGCTCGGTGGGGCAAAGGGCTTCACGGAGGTGTTGGGAAGGCACAATTCCACGAGGGATGGAGGACACAGACCCCCCCTTTTTGGAGGCCATGCCCTGTTACAGCCACGTATCTGAGTCACTGACTTTTGTCCTTATCAGCAGTGCATTAATTTTGCATTTAATTGAAGTGGAGAAATCCATGACCTAATTACTTTGCACCAGCAAATGGCATTTCCAGGCGTTTGTACCCACTAGGACTGGCTGTGATTTTGTAGGTGCCTGTAATTCCTTGGGTTCTGATCACCTGGGTCTGGTCAATGCAAGCAGATGGTTTGTGCTGCAGACACAATATGGGCTACAAAAGAAAAGTTTGACTTTATTTGGCAGGTTAAAAAGACAGGACATGAGAATAAAGTTAAGATCCCACAAAACTAAGTCCTCAGGTATTGGAGAGGGAAGCAATGCACACTGCTTTGGACCCGTCTGTAGTCTGTCAGCCAGGAGTTCTTCTGTCCTTCACTGTTTGGACTTGGCTTGGGGGAGCTTAACTTGCACAAGGGAAGAGGCTATAGATTCACAAACCCACCAGCAGTTTTTATTGCCCATGTGTCTATTGCTCTGTTGTTTTCCTGGATTATTTTTTCAGGGTATTTTTACTGAAGGAATATAGAAAAGGTGATTTCACACTTTCAAGTCATTTGATCATCCTTCAGTGTCCCAGATTAACTGTTCTAAATTCTACTGGACTTTGCAAAAACGCAGGTGTTGGGAAATAAAAACGTTCCGTAGGCTAAACCAGATGTCTTCCTCAAATCAGAGGGCATTCACTGTGAAAAATACATTGAATGTGGCAAGGTCTTGCCATCCTGGGAAAAGCTAGTAAGAAAAATCCCTCTTTTCTCATGGGTTCACCATTATTAAAAGTTTCTCATATGTTTTTATGTAGTAGTACTAACAAGCCAGTTGTATTTTCATTCTGTCCCCTCTCTGATTACATTCAGCCCTCGGGCAAATCTTTATGTGCAGTAAGTCTTCTGTCATACTATAGAAATCTTTGTAGCAATAGATTGTAATGAAGATTAAGTTGATGGGCTCACGAGTGATTTATTATAAATTACTGTGCAGTAGGATTTTTTTCCTCCCCCTCAAAATACTCCCTGGGTAGTGGAAGAAATATATGAGTATGGTCTCAGGGGAAGCTTTCAGGGAAACAAGGAGGATAAAATAAGTCAAGTGTCCTCTGCTCTTTGATCCTTTTTTCGAAGGCTTGCTCAGAGATGGTGGGATTACCTGCTTTGAATCCCAGAGAAATGCATTCCAGCACAGGGTGCTGCAGACCTATGCAGGAACTGTACATAAGTGAAAGAATATAAATCAGCTCCAAGATGAAAGCTCTTAAACCTGTTCTCTGCCTCTCCTGGTGATTACCAGGGCCCCAAGGCCTAGTTACAGAGGGATGCACTCAGGAGAGTTACCTCAGCATTCCCACAAGTCATTACTGATTATGTATCTGTATTTTTAAGTGTTTATAGGTGGATGATTGATACGCTAATGATGGACCTTTCAGAGTTGCGTAAAGAGGTACCAGACTTGCTTTGCACATGGATTTTCATTATTTTACCTTTTAGAGAGCATGTGGCTCCTGTTCTATAAACAGGAGCTATGGTAATGCATTTAGGAGGATTTTCATATTCATGTATACATATATATATATATATGCATATTTTTACCAGATAGGCACCTTAAAATTTTCCAGTCATTACTATGAAATACAATATAGCCTCTAAAGCTCCTTCTGAAAGGATATCTATAATCAATTAACTGACTCTCTGGAGCAGCCTTAATTAATTGGAAAGCAGAGTGAGGTGCTGCTCAGCTCTTGCAGAGTGGCTGCTGTTTGCAGGTAGTTCCTCTCTGGGTGTGGGGATGCTTTCAGTGTACGACTGTGTCACCATTCCAATTGTACCTGTAGGATCGAAAGGGGAAATGAGAATCCTGTTTCCAGAGAAATGGGGAGGACTGTAGAAGATTCCAAGCAAATAAGATGAGAGATGCTGATGTCCTTATAGCAAAGCCAAGCAGAGCAGTGTTTTGGGACTACCAGAGACTTCCAAGGTCTGTGCTTGAGCAAAACCAAAGCCAAGACATGCACAGTGGGGAACATAATATTCAGCAAGAGTAGCAAATAAAAGCAGTATTGACATGCACTTATTGCAGAGGTGTCTGTTCAAGATCAAGCATCAGTGGAATCACTGTTGGTAACATCCCTTTGTCAAAAATAGCAATTCTTCAGCTGAGATTTGATAAATCTACATTTATTGGTGAGCATTTCAGTGGGGCTCATTTGGCAGAATTTCATTACCCTGAATCTGCTGTGCAGCTGTTGAAGCTCTTCACTGGAGTCAATAATTTACACCAGCAAAAGCTCTAGCTTTTCTATTTAAAGCCTTATGGTGGTTTATTTGTGGTTCTGGTCTTTTCCCTGTGAGAAAGCTTGTGCCATACCCCCCAGTCCTGAGCTGAGTTTCCGTAGTCATCAGCTAGAGGATTTTATTTTGTTGTGATGATAAACAGAAATGATTTAGTGTAGATAAATACTTTAGGTACAAATTATCCTGTTTGTCACTCTCATGATATAATTAATTTTCATTTAAAGAAAGATATATCCTGTTAGAAGTTGATAATCCATTTTTCTGAGTTAATTTTTTTTAAAATTATTATTATTGACTACATAAGAAATTTAGAAGCACTGATTTAGAAACACTAAAGCTTTTCTGATTGTTTGGGGAGTTGGAGGTCTTGGAGATGAAAAGGAGACACACCTGCATATGGTTCAACACATGAGCCATCCAGTGGTTTTAAAGGGCAGTGACTTTTTCTCCATAAAAACAGATACAAATTCCTAAATCTTTTTCTGGTGTTGAAGAGTCGCATTCAGCAGCTTCAGTAGCAAACTCCGGAAACAAATCTGCTCTGAAAATGAGATCAGAACACTAATTATTTAGCTATTTAAGATGCATATTTTCATTTGTAGCCTGGCATTTTAATTACTCTTACAGTTTACTGAACAGATTCCTTTGGATAAATGATAGAAGTGAATAACACTCTCATTCTTAGGCCAAGAGTTCATTTCTAGGTTTCCTTTCTGGGGTGGCAGAGCACAGTTTGCCACACAGATGCAGGGGTGCATTTGTCCACAATGAAATTCCCTTTTGCTGGGCTTTATAAAATGGCCAGAATTCTCCTGCTTGCCTTGGCTGCCCCTGGACTGGCCAGGCTGTGGGAGGAGGTGACAGCACCTTGTTGCTGTGTAGCTGCTGTGGAAGTCGACCCAACAAGCCTGAGTGAATCAGGAGAGTGATTAAATTCCTGCTGTGTGTAATAATTGCTGTATTGATAGAATAATGGAGTAAGTGAATTTGTGCTTAATCTGCTGTGTCAACCTGGAAAAAAGTGCTTTGGGAATGAGGGTATTTTTGTACTTATATTTAATTTCATACCACTCTTAGTAAATGGGTCAGTGAGCTGAGGTATTGTATTTTTGGCGTTAAGAGAAGTGCTGTATATGCTCTAAAATGCATTAGCTTTTCTTCCCATGAAAATCACTCCACTTTGTTTTCCCTGGCTTGAAGATGATAAAATCTGTGGTGGTTTTTTTTGTTTGTTTTGGGTTTTTTTGGGGGGGTTTTGATTTGTGTTTTGTTTTGTTTTTTTCCTTTATTATTTTATTTGAGAGACGGGCAAAGTTTTGGTCTAGGACAGGCAGGAAAGAAAGTGAAATAACAACCAAACTACTCTTTGAAAATACAGAAATAAATTGAATAATAATAATAAGTTAATCAAATGGTTTGATCTTGGTGGGGCTCTGATATGTCCAGCAGAGCCTGGGTTGTACTGACAGGAGCCTTCCAGCACGACGTGCTGCTTCTGTGGCAAACACTGGTCATCTGAAAGTGAATTCTGTGGGAGGGGAATTGAGGAATGCTCAGAGATTTTGGTGTGATGAGGGAAAGTTGCTTTAATGCTTTATGTGCAATTATGTAGACCAGGGAGTTCAGGCATCTTAAAAATAACTTCCAGATCAGTACCAACAAACACCAGCTTTGCTAAAATATCCACATGCCACCCGGAACTGGGGCATTTTGAGCTAGATGCAAAGAAAGTTCCTTGTAGGCTATTGGAGTTAACGTGTTTTGTTAAAACAAAACCACTGAGATTAAATGATGTGGTTTCACCCTCATTTGGGACTTTAAACTTTTTTGTGACAAATGATATTTCAAGCTAAGCAATATCATTTAGAATGGCACAGGGCAGGCGTGAAGAGCCAAAGCTAAAGGAAACAAGCTCAGTGCTAAGCCTGGTGCAGTTTAGGCAGAGCAGTTACATATACAGCTGGAAGGGAGGAAGGACAGGTACCAATCCCAGGCAAGGTGGCAAGTTGCCTCTTGGTTGCCCTCCGGCCCATCCTTTCTCCATGTTTCTTCAGGAAAACTCCTTTTTGTCCCAGAAATGAGCTGGCAGAGAAGGGCTGCCTGGGTTTCTCGAGGCCACTTTAGCTGCCTGACCCCGCTGGTCGCAGGGCCGGGAGATTCATGGCTGGAGTAGGAGCTGGGAGTGCACTAATTATGTAGTGATGGCAGGCTCTGTGTAACTGCAATTTTCACTCAATTACTCACTGCACAGTGTCACTATTATAACCCAATTAATTTTAAAAAGCACTCTAATTTAAAGGAAGGCAATAGGTTGCATTTCCACAAGTTATCTATACTGTTGGGGTGGTCAATTTAGCTAACTGTCTTTAGAGTTGCATTATAGAGGGATACAAACAAAGCAGTAAAAACAGCATGACAAAAAGTGACTGTCTGTGGTTGGGTATCCTGTGGCTGTTCAGGGTCTGTCTCAATAACATGCAAGGCTGTAGAGGATATTTTAAGGCAATATTTAATTGGAGGGTAGTGGTCTGGTATACTTATTATTTAAGGCAAACAGAAATGAAAACTACCAACTAGTGTTAGTAGACCCTTAAATGGAAATTCAGTGTTCATTTTCCACTGGTGATTTAGGATTGCATTTCACAGAATCAGAGTCACAGAATGGTTTGGGTTGGAAAGGACCTTAAAGCCCATCCAGTTCCACCCCCTGCCACGGGCAGGGACAACTTCTACCAGCCCAGGTTGCTCCAAGCCCCGTCCAACCTGACCTCGGACACTCCCAGGGATGGGGCAGCCACAGCTTCTCTGGGAAACCTGTGCCAGGGCCTGCCCACCCTCCCAGGGAAGGATTTCTTCCTAACTCTCTTCACTCATCACAAACAGGGTTTTAACTAACGGTCTTTCCTGAGGAGACACCACCACAGCCATGTGAATATTAACAATAGGTTGCTAATTTTCAGCTTCATTTGGTCTACGGGAATTGTAAGCTTCTGGTGTAGCATTTAAGTCAACAAAATATATAGCTAAAAAAGGTGACTAGATTCTTCTAAATGGCAAAAAAATATTGATTTTGGCCTGAGTGTGAGGCATTTACTAAAGCAGCAGTGGCTGAGCAGGCTCCACACTCTTGCCTGGCACTTAATCCAGCTGGTGACGTGCACACCTGATAAGCCCAGATATCCCAATGAACGTGTGTGTAAGAGCTGGAGAAAAGGGAATTGTATCTTGTTTTGGGAGGAAAGCTCTTCCTTCAGCCTTGGGTGAAGGCAGAGGATTTGCAGCCCTGGCAGCTCTGCTGTACCTGTGTCTGACATGAGGCTTTGGGGTGAACGGAGATACTGCCATGAGAGCGAGTGTCTTCCCTCAGGAAGAAGCAAAGAGCACCTGACAGCCTGTGGCTATGAAGAAATTAATTGGGAAGTGAGCAAACTGCTAACCTTATGACTGGCCTTGATGTAAGCAGCAATGACAACCTCTTTACTCCCAGATTTTGCTGTCACTTGGTGGTGAGGTTCCATCTGGACTGCAAGAGACATTTTAGATTTGAATCGACTGACTGGAAGAATGTGGTGGAATAACTCCATTTGCAGTACTCCACAATGCACAGGGCTGTTACCTGACAAACCATTTAAGAAATGCTTATAAATGTGGGTTATTTGTCATTGTTTGACTAGAAGAAAAAACCTCACCTGTTTTCCACTGCCAGGATTTGCTTTCCATGTTATATTTTAAGTTATTTCCGTGGTAAGGTTGCATGATGTTTGTGTTAGGATATGATGGGGCTGTTACCAAACTTCCCTTCAGCTGGGAAATACAAATCCAAGGGGGTTTATAGCTGCTGTACAAAATCTCATGTCTTTACTCCCAGACCTCTCTGCCAAGGGTGTTCTGTAGCATCCACCACTGCAGTCTGTGTTCAGCTGGTGCTGTGATGATTTAGGCATTTGAAGCAAACATGTTTAAAGCACACCCCATGCCCAGAGAGTCAGAGACTCATTAACAGTATCTTCCCACCATAATCAGTTAGCCTTGGAGAGCATGTTTTATCTTGCTCTCGGCCAACCTTTCTGCCCACAAGTGATTTGCACTCCTATTGAGCAAAGTTGGGAGCGGAATGGATAATAGCAAGGCTGAAAATGCTCGGAAAGTCCCTGAGCTCAGGGACAGCAACCCTGGAGTTTAGAGCAGAAAGTAAAGAACATTAAAAGGTCAGGGATATTGAAAGTTACAGCATTATGATTATGTCACTGGATAATAAATCTTTATTGCAAGAGAAAAGGTAGGAAAATATTCCTGGGGCCCTTCTACGTGCTTTCTCTAAGGCAGAGATCTGTTTACCCTGATTACCATTTCTTAATGGCAAAACACACTTCATTTATTACCGTGGAGAAACAGTGATTAGAGGAGAACGTAACCACAGTGTGAGCTGCTGTCACACTCACAGCACCACGGCCGGGCTGGAGCACCCTGGGCTTGGATGGTGGGGCAACTTATTTGCAGAGAGGAGGTCCAGGGGGAAGGGAAGATCCAGGTGGGAGCACTTACTGACCTGGTGGAGCAGGCACATGGTCAGTGGCTGTCCATGGGTTGGGATACTGCTCCTGCTTCATAAACCCCTCTTGGCTTGCACCCCCTGTGTTTCTCATGAGACAATTCAATTTTAGTATGTTTGAGGATTATTTATTTTTAGAATAACTTGAGCATTAGTTATTTTTATAAATAACCTTAATATAATAACTTCATATTTATAAATAACTTCTATGTAATAACTTCAACTTTATAAATAACTTTAACTTTTCAAAATAACTTTAAATAGGTCCAGCATCAAAATGGCTTACTAAAGTGGTGAGTTCTCTCAGTTTAGTGATGTGAGAATGCACTGACCAGGCAATGCTGTGTGGATGTGCAGCTCCTGGGGTGGATGCTGGAGCTCTGCGGTCACAGCTCTCTGGGGGCAGGAAGGCTGGCACTTTGGGCATGGTAAATGCCCACTTGTTACAGGGTGAATTGGCCAGAATTGTTCTTCAGTCTCATTCCAGAGTTGCAGATCTAATCTAAAAGAAACCACCTCGATCTCCTTTTCTCCCTGTTGCGTTCAGTCCATATTTGATGTTTAATTCTATTCATTCGTTTGCTAATTTTAATAACAGCTAATTTATATCTGAATTTTATTAGACACAATAGTGTTTACATGGAAAATGTTGTACAGCCACCACTGGATGTTTCTCTTTCCTTGGCTTTATAATTTGCCTCCAGTATATTACATTTCCAGGAGAAATCAATGATAGCACAACATACTCTTAACAAAATAGAATTTCTTGATTTTTCTATTTAAAATGTATATTTTAGGAATTATATTTTCACACTTTAAATAATGAACTGTAAATGAGGGCATATGCATCTTTCTCCTGTGATGTTTTATTGGCATGGTTATCAAGTTATATTTAGATATTCTTTGTTGCAGAGCATGAAGTGGAGCCAAAGTTAGTAAGTAGGAGGTGGATTTGTGCTTGTCAACCATTATTGAGGGCAATAAAACTATCCATAGTGGAATTGCACTGTCAATGAGTAAAAGCTGAAGGGTTTCCTAAAGGATATACTTGGATTTCACCAAAGGAAAAGTGACTCAGGGCATCCTCAGGATGAGATGTAAACATCCTGTGCCTGAAGCATACAGTCAGCATTCCTTCCTGCCCTGCCACTGTAGGGTGGGGTGTTGGTGGCTGTGGTGGGGTTTGGGTTTGTATTATTTTTAATTTAAATGTGGCAGCTCAGAGCTAACCCCACTGCCCTGGAAGAGGAGAGCCCTGGGGGATACACACACAAGGGCTACGTCTGGCCAAGCTACAACCCTGCATGACTTCAGCCCTGAATAACTGGAAATTGGGGGGACCTGGCCTTGTTTGTTGACGATATAGTTTAAAGAGAAGTTTAACATGCTTAGTTGATGTGTACCAGTGCTGTGCTTGACGTAACTAAACACTGCTATTTAACTGAGTGAAAGCACCTTTGACAATACTGAATCGGTACTGTCCCCTTTAACTAGTATTGTTGAAATGTCAGCTTTGATAGACATGTCAAGTTTTGTTCTGTTTCTGAATGTGAACTGAAAGATGACAGTTATTGACTTTAATATGACTTATCTCTCCCTTCAATCCCAAGCTTTGAGTATTCATGTTAATTAAAATGCATAGTAATGTCAAACTGGTGAATAGTTAGAATGTAAAATGTCAATTATCCTATTTTTGAATGCATTTGAAATAATAAGCGGATTCATCAAGCCACGAGTCTCCAACTAAGCAGATGTCTGTGATGTAAATGGATTGGAGGAACTAGTGCCATGATTCCTACAGACATTTGTCAGGCCCTAAAGATCTCTGTACCTTTGCTGTTCAGTCTGTTGAGGCTTTAGATTTGTCCAGCAGAGCTCTGCCAAGTGTCAGCTCTGGTGGAGTGCTGAAGGAGAGGCTGCTTTAGAGCTTCCACCTGCTCCCTGCGTGTGGAAACACAGAAACTGCTGCCAGTTGTAAATTCAGGCCCCCGAGGTGGAACAGGATATTTGAGGTTTGTGGGAGTTTTGTTGTGTTTTTTTGTTTTGTTTTGTTCTGTTTTGGTTTTTCTTTCCTTGAATCTATTGCTCTATCTAAAGTCCTAAGCAGTGTTAATGATTTTCTCTTTTTTCACAGTCAGAACTGGAGCGTTTTTAATAAGGCAGAGATGAAAACGAGTAGCTGCAGGAGAGATTTCTGCAGTGAGGGAGTTCTCTCTCTTGGTCAGTCTCCACCAGCAGGCAGGTAGGAAACTCACCCTTTGAGCAAATTGGGATACGTTTACAGGCATTTGATCTCTGCTGAACTGGTGTAACCATATGAAACCTCTTCTATTATTCACTCTGCTTCAAAAAATTCAGGCCCAGTGGTCTCAAGCCACTTTGTGCTACAGCTTGCCTACAATATTAAATTTTCAGCAGCTGCATTTGAATCAGTTGACAGTTCAAAAGCACGGTGTTGGTTTGTGTTTAAGGCATCCAGATTTGACTGCTTTAGAACTACCTTGTGCTTGGAAATGCACCCACGCATCCAGGCTGTGATCGGATAATCTAGATGCACTTCCTTGCCCAGCTGATGCACTCAGAGAAGGGTGGGCTGCCTGCCTCCTGCTCCAGAACTGAGGCAGGCATGCATATGTATGGCCGTGATTAACATATTAAAGTGTTGTGCTATTAATACCAGAACTCTGGGAGATTTGGGGATGGCTGAGATGATGTCAGGAGCAACTTTCAGCTTTGGAAATGGGTATTTCCACACTGATTTCTTTTTAGGAGTATTCAGCTTCCAGATTGATGAATGTTTTCAAGTGTTTGAATGGTTGGCTTTATTCTTCTCCAGGGATGTTCAGACACACTTGTACCCATCAGGATTTGGAAAATGCTTAGATATACAAGGTGTAGCAACAGAGTGGCTCTTTATGAAAACAGGCAGAATTTTGGCTAATGTCTAATCACACGGAGGACTCATTAAAAGCTCTATCCTAGGTTTGAAAAGCCTGGCCTGCTATGGTGATGGGAAAGCACTGCAGGGGGAGTAAAGGGGATATAGTGCATGTTACACTGAAGACCAGTGGCACAGGACAGAAGGGAGTGGTATTTTTTGTTGTCTTCTGACACACATCTGATATGTGCTGACCTGGGATCAAATCATAACTTAGAGTAGCTTCAAGGGAAAGGTGTAGGTGTGTAAACACACAGAATAAATCCTCAGGCTAAAGTTAAGGCCCTTTACAAATGCACTGTTTTGTCCTTAAAACCTGAAAGGCATTGTGTGAGCAGCTTAGCACAGGTGCTGCTATTCTTAGTCAAATGTCTGGTTAATGAGGTAGGTAACTATGTTGTTTAGGAACTTTCACTGCCTTTGGAGAAACAGTTGTGCAGTTTTTAGTTTTTGATAAAGTCTTTGCATAGCACTGAAAAAGTCCCTTCTAACGTTTTGCTTTGAGCAGTAGGTGCAAACAGTTGGCTCATTGATTTGCTGGTGTGGTTAAGCTGCTGTTGGGAGGAAGGTGGAGGAGCTGAGAACCAGGGGAAGATGATCTGGACACACTGGGAAGAGAAAAAGAAAGTGCTTGCACTCTGAGAAAAGGACCCTGCCAGGAATGTAAAAAGTCTAAAGTCTAAAATATTGGTGGCTCTCAACTAATCTGTACAAATATTCTTGATCTTTGGGGTTTTCTTCTGCTTCATTTATGTGCTATGTCTCCAGTTGTCTGATATCTGAGAAAGAACAGCTGTCAGAAGTCAATGATTAAGGCAACAGAAATTTTTGCTTTGTCTGTGAAGTCTCTGCTTTCTGGTAAAAGAACCCTGCTGATTAACTCCCCTGTTATGATATGTGAGTGTGAAGTCTAGACCATGTTATTAATCTGTCCTCATCTACATGAGAAGTCATAGCAAGAATAAATTTTACCCATTCCTTAAAAAACAAAACCACAGACAAAACCCAGAAAAAAATGGAGACAGTCATTAAAAAACACCCATAAAAAGTCTAATTTTAACTAATTGACCTTTACCAGGACTAGAACAAAGTGCCCCCCAGCACTCGGTGGGACACAGAAAGAGTGCAAAGGCGACTGTGCTGCATTAAAAATGGATGAACACACAATCTGCATAGAAGGTCATAAAGTACTGTTCAGTGAATAGTGAGGATTTTACACACTTCATGCTTGGAATTGGGTTTCTGGGGTTTTTTATTTGCTGATAGAAATGTGTATGTTCTCAAGGAATCATCAGCATGTTTTTGCTGTCACTGAGGTGTTACTGACCCCACAGACTGTGGCTGTCCCTGAGCTGCCAGTCCTGTTCTCCTTGTGTCATGGCTTGGTGTCACATCCTGTGACCACTTGATATGTCCGTGCTTGCTGACTGTCAGAAAACCAGCTCTGCTCCAGATACTGCAGGGTATCAATGAATAATCTGGTGGGAAAGGGGTTTTTTTAATAAACTTGTCCTTACAAACACTCCAAATGCCCAGCAATAAACCACAATGAGCCAGTAAACTGCTGAGGCCCCAGAAGGATGTGCTTACATCTGAAATGTGTTTGTGGCTCAAGCAAGAGGCAATTAGCAGGTTTGGACTCCAGGTATTGAGGTCTGTACTTGGCAGTGAAGCAGCGCTGGCTTGGACAGCTCTGGTGTCACAAAACCACAGAAAGTGCTGAGCTGGAAGGGACCCAGCAGGGTCATCAAGTCCAACTCCTGGCCCTGCCCAGGCCCATCTCCAGAGTCACCCCCTGTGCCCCAGAGCATCATCCAAACCCTCCTGGAGCTCTGGCAGC
>JAWWTY010000019.1:796388-828682 GCA_035222235.1 Margarornis squamiger | reverse complement strand
TGCCCTGACCCAGCTCCAGCCATTCCCTGGGTGCTGTCCCTGGTCCCCCCAGAGCAGAGATCAGTGCCTGCCCCTCCCCTGCTCCTCCCCAGAGAGTTGTCCCTGCAATGAGGTCTCCCCTCAGTCTCCACTTCTCCAGCTGAACACCCCGAGTGCCCTCAGTGTCCTCACACACTTCCCCTCCAGGCCCTTCCCCATCCTCATTGCCCTCCTTTGAGCACTAGATAAAGAAGAGGAATTTATTATCCTTGTGTGTTCTTTTGTACTGGCAGCTCATCCCACTCACATTCCTTAGAAAACCCTGAGCAGTATAACACTGAGCTTTGCTGTTCACTCACTGGAACGTTGTAGCCAAATGCCAAGTGAAGAGGATTTCAGAAAGGAGGACTTTCAGTGGGTAGTTTCATAGCATGGCCCTGCAAGTGAAATCAGAGCTGACCCTCCATTAACACACAAACTTCATTAATTTCTCCAAGTAGTTTGTCTTTAGACATTGGGAAGGCATTGGGATACAAAAAGAAGTGGAATTTTGTTTCATTTGAAGTATCAGACTTTGCTGAAAGTTGTGGCATTATCAGTTCCATTTGTGCTCACTCTGGGCAGTAGGTTTAAATACACAGGTAATGGCTTGCTGTACTGACTGTGTGTTTCATACAGGTTCTCACATAGAATTATTGTTCTCTCTTTCCAAGGGGGTGTTCACAGCCATTTATTTTGGTCAGAGGCTTCAGTGCTTCTCCCAACACTGTCAGAGCACAGCCTTTCTGCAGGTGATGTGGTCATTTCTTGCTGTGCCCTGAGAGCTGGTGGCACAGCAGGAGCCACAGCACAGACAGGTACAAATGTGCAATGCAGGAAACTGGAGCCTCCCGGGGATGCCAGCAGGAAGCACTTAGTTAGCAATTGCTGTTTTCAAATAAAGTTTTTTAAATCTCTTCCCAGAATAGATCACAAGTATCCTAGTTCAGTAGTTGCACTGAGATCAAATTAACATGCTTATTTATTTTAATACACATTGCACTTCCAATTTAAATTGGGAAGAAGGGGAAGACTATTCAGAACTTGAGGTAGCAACAGCTCAATTGGACTCTCCCCTTATGGCAAACTAGACTGGTCTGTACTCTTTTGAACTTCCAGATCGTTTGGAGCTTGTATTTAGCAGCAAAAACTATTTAAAGACCTCATGGTTTGGTCAGTAGTTCAGGCTTCAGTCACCTCTGATTGCAGTCTAAAGGCAGAAACTTCATTTTCCTTAAGCTATGGTTAACTACTTTGTCATAATAAATCAACTGATCCCTCATATGTATTAAGAATATGAATGTTAAGTTTGAACAGCATTGTTTATTTTTACATAAGAAATATAGATAAGAATGTAAGAAAATATATATAGGAAACAATTCCTTATGTATTTCATTTCTGTTTCCTCAATCATCACAGTGTTTCTGCCTCAGTAATTTCTCCTAATAAACCTTCCTCTGCACTTCCCTTCTCTGAACAAGAAATTGCTTTGAGCTATTAATTATACATTTCTTTCTTTTTTTTTTTTTTTTGTCCAGTTCTCTCTCTTCACTCTATTATCTGCATAGAGCAGGAAATAGCATCTCAGATAGATGTGTATCATTACCATCTAAAATGTTGTAAGATTCAGTGTTTTTCATAACCACCTCTTTTGTTAAGGTGTGTAATGTTTTTGGATTGTTCAGTGCTGGCCAGCAGTCCTAAACAGCAGATCTGACAAAGTGCTCCCTGTTACCTGTGCCCTGTGTGGGGCCTCTTGCATTGGTTTGCAATGGATATCCCCTGGGAAGTCTCCTGATGTGCTTTAAAACATCTAAAGCCAATTGTCAACTCTGCCACTCACTGCCCGCTGCTGCCTCTGTGCCGGGTGGGAGTCCAGGCCCATCCCTGTGCTCTGCTTCCCGAGTTTCCATGGGATTTCACTAAGCTGCAGACAACAGAGGAACTGGGGCACCTGCAATTAGCAGTGTCCAGTCTCTTCAGCTTGAGAATGCCTGTCAAAGCTGTTGGGTATTTTGCTCCAGCCTGAATCCTGCCACCCAGGATCTGCCTTAAACACCTGTGTTTGAATTTTGCCTGCGGTGACACAGACTTGTGTTTGGTTGCTGTTCGTGTGTAGTGTTTCCAGGCAGTAATCTTTGCTTCCGTTCTTGTATTCAATATGGGGTGTTTTCTCCCACTTTTTAAATTTGAACATTGAATTCCAGGTGTCAGCATGCAGAGGGAGGAAAGACGTTGTCGTGCTAGGAGTTCTAAAGATAATGTATCCAGAGAAAATCTTTAGCAGAAAGGTGAAAACAAGTAAGCCAGTGTCTAGAGCAATCTCTGTGGTCTGGTTTGGGACTGAAGTTCCCCCCCTTACTGCTGCCTATCATAGAATTTGCCTAATTTCTCTATGGTTTGGGCAGGAAGTCTCTAGGGAAGGTACAAACTGTGTGTCAGTTTTGAACTTTCCGGGTAAGACACCCGAGAGCACGCGCACAACCACGCAAGAGTTGTCCTTGATGAAGAGGGCCCTGAGTTGTGATGGCTGCAGCTAATTCCCTTTTGGAATTTTGCTCATATGGTGAAGCAGCCGTAAGATTTTGTCCTTAATGTGTGTTACCTGGAAAATTTCAGTACAAAAATGCAGTACATGGTTATCAAAAAGTGGTTCTAAGAATCATAAATTTCTTTTGCTCTGGCCTGACAAAAATGATGAAATTTCCCAATGCGTTAGTGCTTTCTAAATTGAGAACTTAATCTAGCAATATTATGAAGATGACTTTAAAAAAAGAAAAGATTTAGTAACAGATACATTTCCCTGGATTTATCTCCTATTTAATATTGTAGCAGCCAGGACTTTTATGTCAGAGAATCCTAAAACTAAGTTATTGTTAGAATTAATCATAAAAGAAGTTGTCATGCCTACCAAGCACCCAGAACAAACCAGTAGCATTTCAATCCTCGGGTTTAAATCTCATAAATTTCTCAGTTGTTCATGTTTAATATCCTACAGTCTGTTACCAGTGCTTGGTGCCAGTTGGGCATCTTACCTGCCCACCAGGGAAACATCCTGGGAATGGGAACTGAGCACGTGTCCAGTGCTGCATTTGCTAACAAATGTGTGCTGTGCACACCCCAGGTCTGCTATCAGACCCCCTAGAAGCTTGTCTGTAAAGGAAGTGGGTTCACTTTTGCCTGTTGAGAGCTCAGTTTATAAGTGGGTCAGTTGTCCCTGGGGGAAACCACAACCCAAGGAGAAGCTGCAGCAGAGGCAGGGCCTGAGTTCAGGGCTGGTGCAGCAGATCAGGGGCCCTGGGAGGCAGCAGAGAAAGCCATGGGGGCCCAGGGAGTGGGGAAGGAAAGGGGAGCAACTGGATGAAGACCCAAGGAAATCTGCCAGCAGGGAGGGAGGATGGAGTGCAGTCTCAGGGCTGTAGCTCTTTGTGTGTGGCTGTTCCCCAGCTGTGAGAGGCAAAGCAAAAGGAGGAATTAGCTCAGCAGTTGTCTTGTTTTGCATGTTTTTCCCCTGCTATTTGCAACAGTCACTACAGAAAACACCTTGAGAAGGTTGATCAGCATGTCAGGTGTGTAGACTCTTCCTATCTCCCAGAAATCCTTCATGCAATTTTAAGCTGGAATTTTATCTGCAGCGTTGCTGTGGATTTCCTGGTCCAAAATTCCCAGGAAAGAGATGTTAGCACTTAGGTGTATTGGATTCCTGTTTCTGTGCTCCTTCCTAAGCATCTGCTGATACTACTGATTAATCCTCTGAAGCTCCTTTCAAATCTAGTCCTGAAGGAGCTTCTGACTGGATAGATTCAGCACTCCACCATCTGTCATTCCTGCAGATTTCTTTGCAGAGCAGGTAGTGTCTTCCCTAAAAATGAAAAAAGATTTTGCAATTTTTATTATGGGATATAATACATTGCACAGTATCTGTTGTGTAAGACTTCCTGATAATGGGATTGCTGAAAAAATAAATCCCCCAAATCCACAACCTCCTGAAATATCTCTCTCAGAAAAATTCTGTCCATAATTACTTTATGCTTATGTTTCTTTGTTTGATCTGTGCTCTGTCACAGGATTGCTCAGGGATCAACCCTAGTGATCATAATGTGGAGCTCCATAGTGGAACACCTTCCGTTTTCCATGGTCTTTGTTCTGTCAGTTTTTTCTCTTTCTTTTTCCCAATTATTGCATCTTTTCTAGATCCCCATGGATGGCAACTTCAGAAGCAGATCTAATCAGAGTTTTGGTGAGCAGGTGAAAGCAATGCTGCAGAGCTTACAGGACACCTTGAGCCAATGCCTTGAGGGTGTCAGGGGGGTCCTTCCCGCTCCAGAGGAGTTTCCCATCAGGAGCAAGTGGTTCCCCTCAGCAAGAGAAGAGTCTGAAAGAGTAAATGTGCTTCAAAGTGCCCCATGGAGGAGTCTGTCGAGGTGCATGTTGGCTGTTCTCCAGGTGGATCAGTGGCACAGAGACACTGGGCAGGTTTGTACCCTTGATGTCTCAGTCCAGCAGGTCTCGATGGGTTACGGGCACCAGTGCCTAAAGTTGAGCTGTCAGACAACACTGAGAGGACAACGAGGACTCTGCCATGAGGCTGCAGCAGCTGGCCTGAAAATTAAGAAATAAACGATAAATTAGATAAAATGAGGTCCTGATTTTGTTATGGGGGTAAGAGGATCTTACTGGAGCAAAATTTGCTAAATTCTTCAAGGAGCAGAGGAATCCACTAAGAATTCTGATGTGTGGGGCACCAATGCTGCTGCTAAGCAGGGACATGGATTTGTGGAAGAGGTTTACATCTTTCCATAGCATTTTATAGTTGAAAGGTGTTCTCTTCCCTTTGTCCTGCCAGGTTTCGTGGGCAGACCTGAGTGTGCAATACTGTCCTTGCATAAGATTTGCATTTCCCCTCATAGTTTTGAGTGACAGGTTGAACAACTGAAAACAAAAGTATTTCAAGACTTTTGTCCTCCTTCAGATTTGTGATAAAATACTTTATTTATATTTAATCTGCCTTTGTGGGATTTGATTTAATGTAATGGCTTTGGAAATCTGGAGGGTATGGGATCGCATACTTCCACTTGAACAGAAATTGAAAATGTGACAATGCTGTGAACTCCTGGATCTCAGGGATTCTTGGTGTGCAGGGCTGGCTCACGCTGGAATGGTGCAGAGAGCAGCCAGCACATGCAGGACCTGTGTCTGCAGGGCTCTCACTCCATGCAACCTAAAAATCAGGCTTTAAAAAATGGCATCAGTTTTATATGCAAATATAGCTGCCTTTTACCATTTTGGTCCATCCAGTTATCTGCTGTTCCCCCTCAGCAGTCTTTTAACACATACTCATTGATTTAATTCAGTATTGATAACAGAAAAAACCCAGTGGTACGCAGCGGGTTTTTTAGCTTGGGAAATGCCTTCTTCTGCTGGATTTCTCCTTTTTGTGTTTCCCACTATTCTTTAAAAATGCCCTTCCGTCTCCTCAAGTTTGAGAAGCTCATTTCAAGCTGTTACAACATCCCACCTGACTATGGAGATTGTGACTTCTGAAGTGCAACAAGCAGTTCCCTTGTTATTGAAAACAATTTTGAAAAGATTTTTTTAAAAATTAATTTTGTGATTTTTTTTTTTTTTGAAAGTGTGTGTATTTCTAAGCTTTTTCTTAAGGTACACTTAGTATACATTGTATGTGACAAGGTATGTAAAACTTGTCAAGAGAACTTTCCAGGAAACTTCTGATATACCAAAAAAACCCACAAAAAACCCCACACTACTGAAATATTCATCATTAACACCTGAAATATCTTGTGAATAATGGACAAATACCGTCCCAGCAGGTATTCTTTAAAATGACTTAATCAAGTAGCAACTGGTAACGTTGTGTGATGTTACTCCTGGGAATAGCTGCGAGCAGCAGAAATGTTGATTAGTTGGCCCTTTGCCTTTCCAGAGCTGAATTACTGATATCACAGTGAAACTGCTGCAAAGTACTCACAATCCTCAGTTTTATTCTTAGATATGATTTTTTTTTTGACTGGAGAAAATGCAAGTCAAACTTTTCCATGTTTTCATGGGGACTTCTGTCTGGTTTGGATCTGCATAAGAATATTTTGCTGATTTGCAGAAGACTGGAAAACAGATAATTAAAATAGGGAACTATCTATGGTACATGCATGTGAATGCACACAGGTAAGGTGTTTCTCAAAGGAAAATGGTGCTAGAAAAGGCAGCACAAATCTAAGCTACATATCAGAATCTTAAAAAACCAACCCTGCCTAAGTATTCTGGGTCTTTGCTCGGTAAATAAGTCAGAAATATAAGGAATAAAATTTTCCCACTCTTTTTTCCCCTCATTAAGAAATAGTCATCAGTTTAAATCCAAAGGCAAATCCCTGTCCTTTCACTTTTAAAATGGCATTTTAGTGTTGATTTCTGTTTCATTTTGTTTTATAGACTTTAACAAACCAGGAATACCAGCTGTGAGTGATCTTGCCCTGTTTCCTAAGAGGCAAATAGTTCAATTGGGTTTTTTGTTTGTTTGGTTTGGTTTTATTCTTTCACAGTTAGCAGCGTTATAAAGTTTGCGTTTCTTACCATGAGGTCGTTTATTTAGGGAGAACTGAAATGTCTGATTCCATATTCTGCTAAATCAAATGTGTTTGTTTAACGTCTATGTAGCATTTTTGGTATGTGCTCTACAGTTTTCCAAAATAATTGAGATTTTTCTTTTGATCTTGCAAGATTTATCAGAGGACTTAATTTAGCCTGATTATAGGAGAGATGTTTATGGATAATAACCTGTAATGTTTTAATTTGGTGGTAAAAATAAAATAATGAAATACATATTTCCTTGGATCCAAGCCTTTGGTTTTGCACTTGAAATGTTAAAGGAACTGTGAAATTGCTAATTTGCATCCCCAGGAAATGCAGAACACGTGTTTTGTGGTAAAAGGTCTGTAGACCTTTACTGAAATTGAGAAACTGGTTTCCCAAGACATGCAGTGCAGGACTGATCACAGCTAGGAGGCCCAGGTCAGCTTTAATTTTAAACTGGAGTTAATACCAATCCTGAATACCATATGAACAGGATTATGGGAAAGTTTTAAGCACAGATTTCCCTTTCTGAGTGTAGTTTTCAAGTTTAAAACTTGGGTTTATTCTGTCACTCAGTCACTTGGGAACATAAGCTGTGGGGTTTTGAGCCTGTCACTGCAGGTATAAATCAAGCTGCAGATACTCTGAATTGCACCTTTGTGGATAGAAAATATCACCAGAAAAATACTTGGCCCTTTCCCAAAACTACTCCACAAGATAAGTCAGAATAAGATTACTTTGCTTCTGAATATTGAACCTACGAACGGAGATGAGGAGTAACCGGAATGGTTAATACGGGAGAAGGGATCCAGCCTGGGGAGAGTTGAACGTTCCTTCCTGACTTGGGTGCTCCTGAACGTGGGTTAAAGAAACGCTGCGGAGGAAACAAACCCGTTTGTTCTGCTCTTTTCATAGAACAACCATCTGCTTGAAGCGGGAGCTGGGGAGAGCTGCAGCCCCCTGCCTTCTGCAGTGCAGAGAGGGCCAGGCTCTGGGGCTCTGCACTTGCTGCCAGTGCCCTGGTCATGGCAGCACTGGTTTAACTGGGCAGGAAGCAGGTCCTGGTTTTGGGGAGCCCGGGGCAGTGAGGGGCTCAGCCCCTCTGCCTCTCGCTAGCCTGGCTGGGTGATGGAGAAGCCATGGGACAAGCAGACTGATTTAGCACAGCTAATCACAACCCCCTGGGGGTGCCAACCTAAGTGTCCACAAACCAAACAGAGACCACCTCCTGAAATGCTGAGAAAAGGTGGCACAAACTTCAGCCACAAGTTGCAGTAAAGCACCAAAGCGTGGCCTCAGCACAGTTTCGATTGGGTTGCACATATCCTAAAATAGTCTATTCTCACAATGCCTTCTGTGCCATCATTGCTGTATAAATAATACAATTTTTCATCCCTACCTAGGGAAATGAGTGCTTTGCTCATGCAGTGCCAACGCTGTGTCCTGCAGCACCTCATTTCACGCTGCCTCGTGCAGACAGTAAATCAGGGTGAGGAAGGGGCGGCCGGGTGTCCTGGGCTGTGATTTGGTGGAGGACTTTTGTCTTTGTGCAGACAGCTGCTGTTTGTTCCTATCATGCATATTGCAGTGTTCTCAATTTTCCTCCCACACAGACTTGTGTTCCTGTAGTCACTTGAAAGGGCACTTAAAAAGCAGTATGTCACTTCCCCCGTGCTCGGCGTCAATGTAACAAAGACTGTATTTTCCAGACCTGCAGCACAGCATCAAATATATTTTTAATTTAGGTTAGTAAGTATTAAGGCCAGAAGGATGCAGAAAATCTATTATAACTTCTTTTATGACTTCATCTGTAAGTTATTGCTGTGTTGAGCCTGGCAGGACATTTGTATGTGAGCTTGGAACTCTACCTGAGGGGAAGAAAAATGAAATCATGTCTTGAAGTTTTCTAATCATCTCCCTCGGTGGTTTGCTCCACTGGTTGCTCGCCCTCACTCTTAAAATCTGTGCCTTAATCTAGTTTGATTTCTTTGGATTCCATATCCTGTTTGCTTCCTCTCACCCCATTAGAAAGGTTTCTTATTGCACATCATTTGACTCCTGAAAAGGAGCCCCTCTCAGTTCCACTGGGTAGTGCAGCTCTGCAGAGCTATGTGAAAGTCCAGGGAATGGTTCTGACACCTCAGGGGATTCTGCTCCTCATCTAAATTAGTCTGGCTTTGGTCCTCCCTCTGCTTTTCTGTGTTCCATCAGCAGGGATGCAGCTCGGTGCTGGCATGGCTGTGAGTTGCATTTAGGGGGCTGAGCTGGAGGGGGAGCAAGTTAAGGGCACAGTGACCACCCCAATGTTCACCAAGGCCCTGCTTTGAGTGGGTTAAATACAATGAAAGTTTAAGGGTCAGTGTAAAACTCTCTTTTTCCAGCACTCAGTACTCTACTGTAACATGTCTGTTCATTCTGGATATTCAAAAACGGGGTCAAAGGAGGTTTTAAACATCTGGGGTTTTACAAATCTTGAAAACCTGGGAAGCACAACAGAAAGAAGGGAATGGAGCTGGGGAAGGGGCTGAAGCAGCAGGAGAGGCTGAGGGAGCTGTGGGGGCTCAGCCTGGAGAAAAGGAGGCTGAGGGGGGACCTTCTGGCTCTGCAAGTCCCTGCCAGGAGGGGGGAGCTGGGAGGGTCGGGCTCTGCTCCCAGGGAACAGGGACAGGAGCAGAGGGAACGGGCTCAGGCTGGGACAGGGCAGGGGCAGGTTGGATATTGGGAAAAATTTCTTCATGGAAAGGGTCGTCCAGCTCTGGCACAGCTGCCCAGGGCAGGGGTGGAGTCCCCATCCCTGGAGGCATTTAAAGAGATGTGGATGTGGCACTTGCAGACACGGGTTAGTGGTGGCCTTGGCAGTGCTGGGTTAATGATCAGACTTCATGACCTCAAAGGTCTTTTCCAACCCAAATGATTTAATGATTTTACAGTGGAGTGAAGTTAGTAGGATCCAATCTACCGCCCTTGATATTCTGTAGTATTATTTCCTGAAAAATGCTGTATTGCTCAATCTGTGTAACTGGTGTCTTGGGTAGGACAGGGAGATTAACACCAAGTAAGAGTCTGCATTTAAAGGTTTACCACCAAACTTCAAAAGCTTGGGCAGTAGAAGAATATTATTAGTATTACACATTTTCCTGCATGGAGTGAGTGACTTTTTGTGCTAGAAGTGATTTAGAAAATAATTTTCTCTAGTTGAACCTTGACATCTTTGTTGCAGTGACTCCCTTACTTTTTCCATTTAAAGTTTTCTTAACATGTGGTGTTTTCTCAGAGTGCAGGTTTTATTTTCCAAACCTTTTATCATCTTAGATGCTTTTCTCTGAGGTCCCTCTGATCTGTCCATCTCCTAAGCCTGCTGCTCCCAAACACGGGCACTCCAGCTGAGATCTAATGGGATTTGGATAATCGTGCTTATTTTACATACTTAATGCTGTGACCTAAATAGCAGTCACTTTTTATGTGACAGTGTTGTATTGTTAACTTGTACTCGTGTATTATCCAGTCTGACACCCGGCTCCGTCTCTGGGATGCTCCTGTACAGAATCTATTCACCGGGAAAACCCTCACGGCCTCATTCCATTTCAGTTTGTCTCATCTTCCAGCAAAGTCAGATGATCTCAGTGGGAGTTGCCAGATTAAGGCTGAACAAAGACCTCAGGATGTGGCTCCCTGTCGGTGCATTTGTTTGTTGCTTTCAGCTGAAATTATTTCTCATTTGTTTCTATTGAATCATAGTACAAATTGATTTAATTATGTTGGTCCCTCAAGGTCTTTGACATCTTGCAAAATGTTTAGGTGAGGTGTAATGGCTTGCAGTGCTCTTCTCTCTCTAGCTTCTCATACTTAACAATAGACAATAGCAAAGTGGTTGCATTTGTATTCTAAATGCATATTTGGGTATGCTGAGTCTACTTAGTAGTCAAGATTATCTTCTTCATCAGTAAAACTTGCTGAAATACCTGGCTTTTTCGGGGAGGTGGGGAAAAAGCATTCCAAAGAAAACAAAACAAGCAAAAAAAAAATCCCTGTATCACCCAGAGGTACTTTGGGGCAGGGGGAGGGTGTGGCGGGGGTGGTGAGGGCAGGGAGGGAGAAAGTCCAAACCTTACTTTGCGTTCTTAAAGACTCTTTATGCAAGTTTGCAAGTTTGGAAACAAAGGTATTAAGTGAAAGAGGTAAGAGTTGAAATAGAATTCCTTTGTGCTTCTATTTTTGAGTAACATGACATATAGAATTGTGTTATGTAAACCCATTTCCTCTCCGTATTTACATGAAACCTACAAATATTTGAAGTAATGGTATTTCCTGCCATACGTATGTGCCTTGGTGAATCATGTGTTGAGCTTATGATATTTAAATCACTGGCAAAATTCTGGTATTATACAAAATTGGTGTCTTAAAGATACTGAATTTGTCACTGATTTTTTTTTTTAGGTACAATCAGCAGCTCAGTGTCTTTCCATCACAGCTGATTACCTGTTCAAATAGAATCATAAAATGGCTTGGGTTGGCAACAAAAAATAATCCAGTTCCATCCCCTGCCATGGGCAGGGACACCTTCCATTGTCCCAGGCCGCTCCAAGGCCCATTCAACTTGGCCTTGGACACTTCCAGGGATGGGGCAGCCACAGCTTCTCTGGGCAACCTGTGCCAGGGCCTGCCCACCCTCCCAGGGAGGAATTCCTTCCCAATATCCCATCTATTCCCACCCTCTGGCAGTTTAAAACCCTTGCCCCTTGTCCTGTCATTACCTGGCACTAAATAGGCTGTGGGAGGAATAAGTGTGCGTGTGTGTGAGAAATGAAACATGTAACTGTACGTTCCATAAAGAAATGTCTATTGAAATCCTTGTTGGGCTGTTTATACTCCCAAAGCAGCCCCCTAAGGACCCATTTATTACCTCTCCAAAAACAATTGCCTTGCTCATCTGATGTGTGTCCCACAGCAGTGAGTTTGGGAGCCCCGGTCTGTGTTTGTGTCTTTAAGGATCCACCCTAAAACTTGGTGCAGAATTTCTGGCTGGAGAAAAGGGGGAATGGCTAGGAAGACTGAAATGGGACTGATCTTCAGCTGTGCTGTCAGAGAGCTGTGAATGAAATAAACTGAAATGCATCTTTGAAAAATAACATTTTTATTTATTCGTTGAGTGGAATACTGACCTATTTGAAGAAGAGCTGTGTGGGTCTAGTGCTGTGACTGTCCCAGTATCTCTTGTTGCAGCCATTCCTGCAGTGCAGTATTAGGATAGAGAAAGATCAAGAGTTTTATCAAGTTTTCTGCTGTGGGTACACATGAGTATGAAAGAAAAATGAAGCTTTTTCTGGAGTGTTCTTTGTTAGTGTCCCTTTTTGTCCCTTCCTACGATTCATAATTAAAAGGAGAAAAAAAGGAGAAGGGGAAAGAAGAAGAAGAAAAAAAATGCTTCAAAGACTTTTGGCTCTAATTAGATTTTCATTAAGGTTTTATTAAATCTATTACACAAGGCGTCATAAGAAATGAGAGCACGATTCATGGAGATGATTAACAAATTGCCTTAATGAACTTATCTTGAACTTCTCAGACCCACCATGGAGTTCTTGCCATCCCTAAGTGTTTGAAGGAAACACATCCAGGATGACAGTTCAGAGCAGTACAAGAAGTAACACTGAGCTCGGATGGTCTCAGCATTGTTCATACTTTTCCAAGAGTGCACAGCACTGAGCCAGACTGAACTGTCACTAATTTGACAGCTGTAGCAGTGAAAAGCGCCATAAAGCCAGAGTAAGACACTGGGATTTGTGCCAGCAGAAGGCAGTTTTACCTTGAAAAGACTGGCTGGGGTTGTGGGATTGGAGAAGAAGCCCAGCGAGGCTGAGCCCTTATCTCTCATTTGCATGGGGAGGGAAGGGAGAGCAGCTCTCAGTCCTGCTTCGCTGTTTGTTTGCACTGCTGTAAATACCAGTATTGTAATCCTGGAGTGATCTGCTCAAGGGCTGCCAGCAGACACCCCAATCAAGATTAGAACAGCCAAAACAGAAGGTACTTCCAAAAATTGCAAAAATTATGTCTGAGAGGGGCATTAAGAAATTGCTTTAATTTTCACATCTGTAGGATGGTCAGATGACAATTTCTAGAACTTTCAACTCCCCTGTGGTTTATGCAGTGAGATATCTCTCTCTCTATATATATATATATACTCTCAGAGAATTTTACAAAAAAAATTCCAATTCTTAATGTTAAGCTGTAGGTGGGAAAGGTCACCTCACCATCTTTTGTTCAAGATGGCGTGTTTTGTTTCTGACTGTTGTGGATGTTTAGGATAGAATATAACTGTGTGAGGTCTAAAAACAGCACAGGTGAAAGCAAACTTGCAGTGTGGAAGTTGGAACTGGGTCATCATGACAAACCCCTATCAAAGTTACATTCTTCAAGGAATATTATTGACATATAATAATTCCAGACAGGATGACAGGATCTTTATGAGCTTGTGGTGCAGGAACTGATGAGAGCACAGCTACAGTTTGTTTGGCATTCCTCAGCTTGCATGTCATTTAACCTCAAGGCTGTAGTTGTGTCTTTAGATTTTATTTTTGCAGAACCTTGCCCTGTTCATCAAAGTGATGCTGCAAGAGGAGTGGCCTCCTGTCCTGTTTATCTGCATGGTGGAGGTTCCTGCAGCATCCAGGAGCAAGGGCCAGGAAGCCTTTGCCTTCTGTCCTCTCCCAAGGGATACCCACTGTCACATCCAAGGGTGCTCTGCCTGGTGTGTGACAGGCAGGTGTGATGTTCTTGCAGTGTGACTGCTTAGGAGACATCCTGTTCACCTGGCTCACAATCTAGTAGGGCTAAGCAGGGCTGCAGCTTAAAATCCACTGGGACAAATAACTCCTCATGGGAGTTCTGGCTTCAGAGCCTCGCCCCTGTTCTCCCTTCTCTCTCATACTGTCAGCCCCTTCTGCTCCTGTTGATGGAATTAGTGCTCTATGAGGGAGGTGACTGGCTGGAATGCTTTGCTGATGGGTTGTTCTCCTAACATGGATCTCTGTGGTTGTGCTGTTTGCACCAGCACAGCCCTCGAGCACTGAGGCAGCCAGGGGTGTGTGGTGAGGGGGGCCTGAGCCCTGGCAGATGGCTTGGAGAACTGCTACTGAAGTTCAACTTCACTCAGCTATTTCCAGCCAGAGAATTAAAATTCAGCTATTTCGCCTTGCTGGGAGGGAGTAGACACCATAACCCCTCTTCTTGGCTCCACTGAACTCCTATTTCAGCTGCTGTGTGGGATGTCCACAGTATCCCTCTCCCACCACCTGTGCAAGAGCAGGAGGAGCAGCTCCCGTGCCACACTGGAGTGAAGCAGTTCCCTGTGTAATCCTGTGTCCCCACATGTGCTTGCAGAGCAGGAATCACAGTTTGTCCTCATTATTGTTGTCTCTTGCCTAGCTCAAAGCATCTCCTTTTCAGTCCTTTAAGCAGGTTTTCAAGTCTTCTAAGCAGAAGTTCTGGAAACCAAAGTTTGGAAAGGAAGTATCTTGGATTTCATCTAAACTTCCATAAAGTCCCATGCTCATGATGAGAAGATTCTCTAACTAATGACAAGGTTCTACTCCGTGAACCAAGACACTCAATTGCTTTTGAGAAAATGTGTTGATATTATATTTCCCTTCTAATACTTTCTATTTGTGAGGATGTTTGCAATCTGCTCTTTTATGCAGTGTTTTAATTTTCCTGAGCATTATGGGAAGGGAGGAATATCCTGGCATGGCTGGTGCCCAAAATCCAAGGCTCTGTCTATTT
Organism: Margarornis squamiger; assembly: GCA_035222235.1. Taxonomy (NCBI): domain Eukaryota; kingdom Metazoa; phylum Chordata; class Aves; order Passeriformes; family Furnariidae; genus Margarornis; species Margarornis squamiger. The sequence goes on along the minus strand of JAWWTY010000019.1, from coordinate 814,300 downwards.
TCACAGCTGTTTGCTGGAGGTGTCCAAGGAATCACTGGACGTGGCACTGGGTGACAAAGTGGGGATGGGATGATCTGGGAGGTCTTGTCCAGTCTCAGTGACTCAGTGATGTTTCTGTCTCCTTCACAGTAGCAGCTCTCTGGGGCTCTGCCCTTTTAGTCCCCAGTCTCTGAGCTGGTGGACTGAAGCAATGTCTGCCACAATGTCAACATGATTTGTCCCAGCTTCCTTTGGTCATTTTGCTCCAGAGCACTCATCCCAAATTAAACCTGGTACTTGGAGCTTTGTGACCTGCTCACATTTGCCAGCATTTATCTGCAGAATACGGTGGCACTCGAATAACGCAGAGTGCCCCGTCTCTAATGAGTGTTGTAGGAGATAAGCTTGAATAGTGGTGTTTTGCCAACTCTAAATACATATCAGGAAAAGCCTTTTATCTTCCTAATATCAAGGTTAAAAAACTGCTTTGCAGCCTTACAGGATTTTTTAAAAGTTGGGTCTCAAAGGTTAAAAATTAGAAAAATCTCAGCTTGCCCTTGTAATTTTGAGTTGCTTCCTTGTGCACACATGGTGCAATAGGTATTTTACAATTATTTTAATTGCAGAATAACAATCCCAGGTTCAAATTTTGAACTTCATAAAGGTTAAGAAATTGCACCTGAGGGCAACAACTGCGTCACATCGGGACTTTTTTAAATCAGTCTCTGCTGGAAGCAAATCTGCCTTTCTGTTGAAAGGATGATTTGTTAGCCAAATAAACTGGACTGTCCTCCTTGTGCTGCCCCTGTTTGGTCTCACAGTAAAAATTAAATGTATAGGACGAAATGTCCCTTAAGGTTGTGTTCATTTTACTTTTAATTTCATATGAAAGTTTTCTGCTGTTCATTATTCATTTATTAAGGGTAAGGATGAGGCTTAATTACTGCAATGGGGAACAATGCAGAGCTGCAGTTGTGTGTTATTTTTCTACTGCAGGACCTTGCAGCTCTTAAAATTATGGTGCAAAAGTAACCTTGTTCCCATAAGGAATTGTGCATCTTATTTCTGAGGATCAAGAAAAAGTTGGTAAAGTTCCTGGCAGGATATTTCTTGGCCTTGAATGAACTGTCCTGGGCACTGGAGAAGTTGGCAATTTTGAATATAGGCTACACCTTGTGTAAGCAAAGACTATTAGTAAAACTTCAGTAAAGAGACTTGTTTCCACTGCAATCAACCTCCAAGTCCTTAATGAATTCAGTAGGACAAGGATTTGGCCAGTATTTTCTCTTCTGCAGGCACAAATATACCAGGAGGTCTGGACTGATAAAATGCAAATGATGTATTTACTGATGAGATTATAGTTTTGATAGGAGGACATGAAAAATATAATTTAATATTTGCAGCTTTAACATTACCTACCTTGACACTGAATACTTATACTTGTAGATGATAATTCCAAACATGAGGGAGCCGGAATTTCTTTGGGGGAAAAACCTAATAAATGTGACAGCAGAAAAAAAACCCCAAAATTGTGCCAGGTATGTAAATGCACACAAAATATAGTGTAGGCCTGTTTGTTTGGAGAGTTGCTGCTTTTTTTTGGTGGGGGCAAAAATGACCTGTAGGATGGTGTGTATAAGTGTTTTACTTAATCACATTGTTTTACCTAATCACAGTTTTTAAATTTGTTGTCTATTTTGATCTTTGGTTACCAAATTGTTCTTTCGCAACAACCAGATCTTTGGAACAGTTCTCAGAGGAAATGCACATGAGACTCTCTTGCCTGTTTGGTGCTGTTTATTTGAAAGGGCTTACTAACTAAACTCAAAACAAGCTGGGACAGCTCTGGCACTTACTCTTGGGATGTTTAAGTAGGATGGTTGAAGGAGCCATCTTCAGTCTCTTTTCACACAACTCCATCTCGTTACTCTTACATCCAACATTAAATGATTAATGCATTTTCTCCTTTTCTTGCAAACATCTGTGAACTGCATTATTTTAGGGGATGTTTCCAGCTTAATGTGTTCAATATCTGTATGTTGGTTTCTTTCTTCATTCATAGTAGTAAAATTCAAGTTACTGAATAATAGTAGATGGAGCAAGGCACTGCAACACCACTAGGTTTTGCTAGTGGAAATTCAAGGCAGTTTAACATGGTTTATTATTGCACAGGCTATGTGGGAAAAGCCTTTCCCTTCATTCTGCTGGTACCTTTGCTATCACATGAGCAGCAGTTGTGGGCGCACTGGCACTGTAGGGCACTGGAAACCATCCCATGCCATCCTGCAGCCTTGGCTCTGAGAAGCGTTATGTGACACAGCTTAAACCCTGCCAGTCCCCCGAGGCCTGGCAAACACAGGCTTTGTTGTACCTGCTGCTGGCCAAGCCACAAGGGACATTTTAGGTTGCTTTATTTTATTTTTTAAATCTGTTGTACTTGACTTTTCCTCCTAATGGCATAAACTATTAAGAGCTCTTCAGTTTTATAAAAGAGAGTCAAAGAGTGCCTTTTTTTCTTTTAATAAAGATTGATTCACATCTGACATTTTGGCTTTGGTGCCATGAGGTTCTTAACTTGCCAAGCAATGAGCAAAGGCATCCATGTGCCTATTCTCCCCTCCCTCAATTATATACTCTCAGTTTATAAGCCCCACTTTGATTAATACATCTACAGTTTCCAGGACTCTCTGTAGGGCCAATACTGGTTAACACACACAGTTCTTGTTGGCATGACTTCTATGACTTGAATGCCAGGGAAGAAAGAAAAGGAGAGAGAAACAGAAGGATCATCTGACCTTGGGTGCATGAATGTAGATGTAAAAACTCTCATCAACTTCAATGTGGCAATGCCAGTGGTTCATAAGGTTCATATATTTAGATACTTCCTTCCAATACAGAACCATTCACCACTGTGAATTTTCTGTGAAAATTCAGTCCTCACTGTCCCATTCTCAGTAACAAACCCAAAAGGAGGGCAGTGATAAAAACAGTGCACAACAAGCCTTCAGCAATGAGAAGATGAGGGTAAAAAACCTGCTGATCTTTTGGACGCCTCAGTTTCCTCTTCTTGTTTTCAGTTTTGTTGGGCAACAATTAACAAGGGCCTTTCACACCTTCTCTGCATATGACAAGTGACTGTGTGTGAACAACCTACAGACTGCATTCCTTTGGACTTACAAAGTCCATCAGCATGAAAATGTTTGTTGGAGTTTGTTTGCAGTACATCTCTTCGAACACCTTATACAAGTTAATCAACCCCCCTTCTTTATGCATTTTTTATATTGGCAGAGAAAATGTCCTTTTTTGTATGCAATATGTTTCATATTTAAATTGTTGTGTTCTTATTTTTTGAAGAGATTTGGTGGGAGAGATTTGTGTTATACCCATGATATTTACCCCAAATCTACCTTTACATGAATGCCTTGGATTTCAGGAATGTACATTTTGAAGGGTAGGTTATTGAACCTCTCTGGCCTGATCTTTTTCCCCCTAGAAAAATTGTATTTGTTACTCAAACCAAAAACACTTGTTTACCTCAGTTGTGAGAAGGAAGACAGAAGCAAAACAGAAGCTCCTTAACTTATTATTAACTAATTATTTTATATAAGAATTTTAAAATGGCATTTTCTTTGGGGCCCTATTAGGCAAAGAAGGTATATTTTTTCTGAAAGCAATTCAAATTACTGAATTTGAAACTTGCAAAGTACGAACATGTTTTGTAGTGATTTATGTGTTGCACACTGGTAGTAAATGTGCATTATTTTTGAAGGTAAAATGAATAATTTGTAGCTCTAAATAGAGACAAAGTTTAGCATTTAAAGGGTCCTCATGATTTTTTAAACCCTTTTTTTAGGGAAGCTTTTCCAAAACATGAGGAAAGTATGAGAGAAGCACTTCAAACAGCTTTTCTAATTAAGTTTCTGACTTGAACATCTTACTTCAACAAATACGTGTCAGACAAATGACCAAGAGTGGACTGAGGAATACAAATGTCTAAAGCTGTGATGTGTGCAATCACCTACACAGGGGTTTCTCCCGGCCTTGATCCTGGAATCTCCAACATTCTGGTGGATTTTTTTTTCAGCCTTTTGGAAGAGTTTCAAATTCAGCATCAGCAGAAAATGGCATGCAGGCTGCTCATGTGCTTCGGGTGGTGGAATGATCTGGTTGTCTTGCAGTGTAACAAAGCCATCACCCACAGGTTTCTTCATGCATAAATGACAATAAAACTGCTTTTCGCTGGTTTAAAATAGGGGTAGATTAAAATGAGGAGCAGTCTCTGCTTACAGTTTATCTCCTTATCAGACATCATGGCTGGGGGTGTGTGGGCATGGATGGAGGTTCCATCCTTGCACTGTTTGAGAGAGTAAAGTCCTCGCTGTAGAAAAGTAGCGCCTGCCCTGTGAGGCTGGGAGAGCTCGTGTTTCTGTGCCAGCTGCCCCAGTGCACTGGGGTGCTCTATCAGAGCTTCGGGGGCAGAGATGCAGGAGAAGCTTGAACCCAGCAGGATTCTGTAAGTGCACCTCCCTTTTGGCAGCTGCACATGATGTAAGTTATTATTCCCTTTCATGTCCATCACATTTCAAGTTCATTCCAGGGAATTACACGGCAGTTGAAAAGGATCCACTCTCGACAAGTCTGCAGAGCAATCTGAGAAAGCTCTTAAGAGGCAAAAAGCCTTTCTGAAGTGAGAGGTGCCCCCGAGACTCTTTCAGGAGAGGCACCGCTGCACTTAGCGCAGGAAGGTTCAGGTGCATTCAGAGCTGTCAGGAAAAGGGTTCCATCCAGCCCTGTCTCTGCAGAGCTGTGCTGGCCTGGCCTGCTGTGTGTGCCCCACAACACGGGCTCGGGCACAGGGAGAGGGACTGTGCTTGCCCAGGGCTGGGGTTACCCTGCCCTGCTGCCCCATCCTCCTGGAGGGCAGGGTGAGCCTGAGCTGCAGGAGGGCTTGGTGCTCCGGCCCTTCTGCTTCCAGCCCAGGGTGTGGGAGCAGAGCCTGGAGCTTCTCTGTTCATCTGACAAATCCTGCCTGGACTGAGGCCCTGATGGCTCCGGGTCCTGACGGGACCTTTCTCTTTCATTTAACTCCTCCAGGCAGTGCAATGTGGTGTCTGCAGGTGAGGGAGGATGCTTTCCTAAAGGAGATTTTTGGGTTTTTTTCTTTCTTTTGAAAGATGACTTCCTAGGCTTAGTTCAGACATGTGCAAACTGAAATTTGGGTGGTGTGGATGTTGTATTCCAATGCACTAAAGGCAGAAATGATTGTTCGAGGGGTCTGAAAAATTCTTGACTTAGCTTTGCCATTGGAATGTCCTTTCTCTGTGGACTCAAGCTCTTAAACTTCGATACTCTCCTTTGAAGACCTGAACATCAAGCTAGCTGTTTTGTTTAAAAAACATAATATAGAAATTAATAATTGTGTTGGGTTTTTGATATTCAGTTTCTATTGTCCATTAATCTCAAAACCACACCCTCCCCAGTTCTGTTCCTGTCTCCTTGTAGAAATGAACTACAATTTTTGAATAAGATATTTCTGTGAAAAATACATTTGGCTCCATAAACATCTATATGCCGACCCATTTATTGTGGTGGTGACTTTTCTGTTGTCTTGTGGCTATTCTGTTCTAAGGATTTCATTCTCTAGAGGGTTGGGAGGGAATGCAAAGTCTGAGATATTGCTTTGCCACATCCCTTGACCATGTCTGGAGCAGCTCCTGGTGTTGTCTCTTGTCCCTCCAGTATCTGTCGCAGCTGGCTTTGACTTCTGGCCTTCCTGAAGCACTAACTTTAGTTTGGAGCCAGAGAGCAGCAGCTTGAGTTCCAGTATAGCAGGTTTTTTCTTGAAATTGCTTATTTGTATTTGGGAATCTTCTGAGATGGAGATGCTGGAATGTATTTACGCTTGTTTTAAAAAAAACCCCACAAATAACAGACCCACAACAAAACAAACCAGCTTTTCAGATTAAGCTAATTATTTGTGTAAGAAGCTGAGGGTTAGGGTTAAATGCAGGTGTTTACATGGGCTTTGGTCCCTGTGAAGGTCTCAAAGGCCATAGACTGATCTCATACTTGTGCTGTGCAGACTTTTGCCCCATCAGTAACGAGGTGATGGAGGTACCTCCTCTCCCATCCTCCTTGGTCTTTATTTCCATGAAAACAATGGTTGGCTACTAATTTCACATGTTAGATTTCTTCTCACAAGAAATGTCAGTCATATGAATCTGATAAATAACTAAATGTTGCTCATGATATTTCAAAATATAAAAAAGGAACAAACTGAAATGTGTGGACTTACATTTGCTAACCCCAGAATTTTCTAATGGTGACTCAAGGCTCAGAGACAGAACTCCCATCAGCCACGGGGTTGATTCCTAAGATGGTGCTAATGATTGTGTCAGCTTAATAACAAAAAAATCAACCAGGTTTTAACACTTCCTTCTGCTGTCTCTTGCTCCAAACAAGGAAACTAATTATAAGAATATTCTCATGCTTTAATTGTGACTGTGGATGACTGATGGCAAACATGTAATTAACTGATGCAGAAGTTGACATAAGACAGTTGACACCAATTTTTTATACATTATTATATGAAGACATGTAGTGAAGCAATTAGTCCTTCATTAGTCCGAAGTTATTTCAAAAGCTTTGAAAGACTTGTGTGGTTAATTTTCAATCATCAAGGAAATGTATCTTCTAATGGTGTTAACTTCAGGGACTTAAATTAAACTCACTCCCAAGAGACCCATCTCAATAAGATGAGCGGCCTCCACAGCTGCTGGGCCAGGAGCTTTTGGGGCTCAGCAGGCAGGAGGCTCTTAAAAGTGGGAAAAATGAGGAAAATCTTTTTGTGCCTGTGGAGGGGCTGTGTTAGTGCAGGTGGAGGAGCTGCTGTCCCCACCCATCGTCCCTGTCCCGGCAGGGCCACCCGCACAGACACTTTGGTTTTTTAGTGCCTGGGGCCAAAGGCTGCAAGCCAGGCTTAGGTGTCCCTGTGTGCTGCATCCTGCTCTGCCTCTCCAGCTACAAAGGGTGCTGAAATGGCCCTGGGGGTGCTGGGCGGCTGCTGAGCCCGGGCACAGGGGGCTGTGCTCAGCTTTCCTCTGGGAGCTTTTGGGCTGCAACTGGTTTTCCTGTTCAAGCCGGTTTGTGATGAACCTATTATGAAGTTTAATGTCTCTCGATCTTCCTGAGGAGCTTTTTGGTGTTGCTGTTTTTTTGTTTTTTTTTAAGGAATTCCTGGAAATATTATCTTGTTTGGCTCTGACTGGCAGATTTTCACCTTCTTTCCTCTTAAGGTCCTTATAAAATCTCACCTTCAGTAGGCTGGAAGCAATAAACAGAACAGATGTGCATTGCAGAGTGTTGTGTGGAGGGTCCTTGTTCTGCACAAAGTCTTCATAAAAAACCCCAACTTTACAACTTATATGTATGTTGTGAAATTATGGATGGTATCTATAAAAGAGACAGACAACAGGAAACTCTGAGTTATCAGAGGCTGAATGGGCTTGGAGCAACCTGGTCTAGTGGAAATGTTCCTGCACATGCAAGGGGTGGAACAAGATGAGCTTCGAGATTCTTTTCAACCCAAACCAGTCTGGGATTCTATGAAATAAAAACATCCAGTAAAAAAAAACTCGATTGTGCAAAAGCTAGAGAACTCAGGCAAAACCACTTCCCAAATGCAGATGTCCTGTAAGACATTTTGTTCATAAATTTTAACAGATTTGTGAATCACTGATGAAAACAGGCTCTGGAGTAAGGCCAGCGCTGTCGATGTGAACATGCCTGGAGTCTGTGTGGAATGGCCCTTTTTGTGCATTCCAGAAATCTTCCTCAATGCACTCCAAGCACTAGAGGTGTGTTAGGTCATAAACTTAAATAGGGATAAATTATGGAACACCTGGGCCTTTGATACAGACATGATACCATTCTTTTTATTTCTTTTAGTAGTAATAATTTGTAATCCAACTTTCATTGGTATTTATGTAATGTAGCCAGGAGAAAAGTGTTTTCTCACAGGATGTTTCAAGATGTGCCTTTTCGCACCAATTTACCTTAGAATGCATTCTTTACTCTGCTGAAATGAACAGTGTACCATTATATTCTTTCATCTCAGTGGCAATTAGCCAGTGGTGTCATAAGATTTGATAATGCATCATTCAGGTATTCAGAGGCAGACTCTGAGAAGATGCTTTTGGTAGGGATGGGCATTCAACTTCTTTTGTGAGACAGAAATAAAACTTCTTTGTGCAAGTGGCTGCACTCAACACCTGTGAATAGCACTAGATATTCAAATTTCCTGGTGCATTTGTGCCTTTAGGATACACCCTCACACTTGGTGGAAGGGGAATGAGAGAAAAAAGGAATCATCATGGTCATGTTTTAAGCTGCACGAGATTTCCTTCCTATCTGTCATTTTGTGCTCTGAAACAGGTGCCACGTCCTGGGATATGCAGTGGGAGGAGAAGAGGCTGAGGATGTTCATGAGGGATTGCAGACTCAAAGGAAGAGAATCTCAGCAGGCTTTTTAGTTTCTAAATGCTTTCCATAATATTTAAAAAAGTTCTGAAGCATATTTAGGAGCAGTTCTCTGTTATCAGGTGGTTAGCAGATTTTGAATGACAAATCGTAGTGCAGACAAGTAGAATTCATGTGAAAGTGAGTCAGCAGGAAAACAGGCCTTAAGCAGCATTACATATTAAAAAACCCAACCAAACAAAACAAAAGCAAAAATTCCAAAAGAATGGCTTCACTTATTTATTATTTAAAGTCTTGAGGAGTTCCGTGTACTCAGCCCTTCTAAGGACCAAATCCTCTTTGCATGTGAGGCCAAATTGAAGTCTTCATGCTCCTGTCTGTGTTCAGGATAAGGTGCTGGATGGGAAACTCTGCTGGGGAAGCCTCCCCTGGGCCTCTCCCTCTGCCTGAGGGTTAAAGGAGAATTCTGAGAGCAAAATGATCTTTTAATTTTCTTTTTAATATTTTCTTCCTCCTACTACTGTCCTGGTCACCTGCATCCTCCAGCCAAAGGGGAGTGAAAATGCACCACAAAGCACTTAGAGGGTTGATGAGGTGTAGGAAAGCAGCCTTTAACAGGCTGTTTTGTTTTGTTTTGTTTTGTTGTTTTTTTTTTTTTTTTATTTTTTTTAGTTTTTTTTTGTTTTGTTTTGTTTTGTTTTGTTTTGTTTTTTCAGAGAAAATGACTGAAGTTCTTTATAGTTTACAAAGGGAACTTTGCTCTGAAGAGATGAGTGGTGCCAGTCAGTGTGATGTGTGTGATTTGCCACATCCCAGTGTAGGATAAAGCAGGAAAGCTGAGCACAAGCTGAATTCCCTGAGAGCAGTGCAGAGAGCAAGCACGGGGCTGGTGGCAGAGGACGGGTCTGAATGGGCTCTGCTGTTGGGACTGGCTGCTCAAGGTCAACTCTGGAGGGTGGAAAGGGGCTTCCAGTTTATCCCCAGGGCCATGGCAGTGAAGGACAGGGCTCCTGTGGGAGGCAGAGGGCTACAGTAAGAGCAGAGGGCATCACATGTCCCAGTGGATCCAGCTGGGGACAGTTTTGTTTGCAAACATCTAAAACTTGTTCTCACACTCCAGCAAGTCAATAGAGATGAGAGAAATAATTCTGGAAACCTGATGGTCAGTGCCTACGATTCTTAATTTATCAAACAGGTGGAGAAAAGGAAGAATGTTGGATGTGTTCGCCTTGGATGACATACAAGGTTACTCATGGCACAGGCATTATTTTCCCTTATGTTGATAACTTAGAAGTTGACAATGTTGAGCGTTGTATTTCACAGGATATTTTAAGAATTACAGACTTAGTGTTATGGAAATGGAAAATTGTCAGTCATGCTGGTATTAGAGCAGGAAAGGAGAATGATAAGTAATATTAAGTGACAAACTCAGTACTTAACACCAAATACTGAAGGTTGTTCCATTTTCAGTGTTTCTTTTATTCGGAATACTTAAACTTATTCTTTAAAACCAGAAATAACCCAGTGGCAGTTGTCTTTGCTCTCCAATCTTTATTCCTCTCCTAGGTAATGTAAAGTGATTGCGCAGCGTTAAAGAGGAGTGATTTGGAGTGTGCAGTAGTGTTCAGTACTGTGAATTTTCTGGTTTGATCTCCCCCATTACATTTCTGTGCTGTTTTGTGCTGGGGAGAGTCCACTGAAGTTTGTTATTTGTAGCTCTGACTGACACATCCTAAACACAGACCAGAGTTCAGCCTGGCCATGGGGATGCACATCTGGAACAATGTCAGGTGTGAGAGGGTTGGGCAGGAGTTTTTAAAGCTCTCAGAGTGGTGGCATCCACAGTCCTGTCAAGTGGAAACTTCAGTAATATTGTTGGCTTCTGAATGGAGTCTTGAGTTTGACTTTTTTTAATTTTTTTAATAGTTTGGAAAAAAAATATCCTAATTTTGGATTACCTGGTTATTTTAAATGTGGGGGTTTTTTGACACTCTATTCTAGAAGGATAATTTTATTACTGGCCATAATGGGGGGTATTGGTACTTGTAAGAGTAATTTCGTGGGTGATTTTTTTAACAAAAGATACACATTCCTCTCTGTTGGAAAGTAGGTATTTTCCCTTTCTTCAAATATAGTTAGAAGCTAGACTTGTACTTTGCTCTTCAAATGGAAGGGTACAGGGAATTATTCACTTGCAGTGAAAAGAACACTTGCTTTTGCTGGAATGAGGAATTAATTGGAGCTCAGTTAATGGTCATTTATTGGTAATGATCAATAGACTCCTGCAGAACTGAATATGAAGCCCATTTTATTGAACTCTAATGCACTCGGAGGGCATCCTGTGCTCATTTTGGCTTGGTATTTGTAAAACTGCCTGGCAATAAATTCGGTTCTTTGCTGTAATGATTGAAACCCAAATTTCCCAGAACTTCAAACATTACAGAATTTTTTCCTTGATGTTGAGAAACAGAAACTACTGAAATGTCTGGGGTTCTAAGCAAGAGATGTAAAAGGAGAGCACAGAAAGCTCTCAAAGAACTGTTGGAATAGACTGAAGAAAGGCTCGTGCAGAAATCACCACCCAACTTGTGCCCTTCCACAATGGGCCCTTCCTTCCAGGGCACTTATTTTGGGTCACTCAATCTCTGTAGCTTTCTCTTTTGTCTTTCCTGAGAGGATTCCATGAAGTTTCCACTTCCCTATGCCCATGGAAGGGGGATTAAAATAAATGCTCTTTAAGGTCCCTTCCAACCTAAACAACTCCATGGTTCTATTCTAGGTACAAATCAGTAATGCAGTTGGCAACCATGCCATTTATACCATATACCTGTAGTTATACATAAAATATATCATTTATTGGTGCTTTGCACTATCAAAATTGCATTCCTTATTTTTTGAGGATTGAAGGTTGAATAATTTTTAATATAACTCATGTCCTACTGAAACTGAGTCCATGTGAAGGGCTTCCAGAACACGTTCTCCAAGGAGAAACTGCAGTGCTCTGTTTCTCTGGGTCTGTTGTTGGCTTTGCCACCTTGATGCAGGTACAGGGTGATCTGCGAATGTGCTCCTAATTCATTTTTCAATTTGTGTGAGCAGTAAAAACACATGGACCTTGTTGGAAGAGGGTCAAGCACTGTCAGCTGGCTCAGGAGTGCAGCCCCCACCCGGTGTGTATTTTAGGGAAACTGGTGCCTTGCAAAAGGCCCAGGAGATTAGTTAAAAATTGATTGCTAATTGGCAGCAGGCACAGCAGCGAAGGCTGGAGGGAAGTGTATGATTTGTTTATGTTTACCTAATGACAATTTAATTTTTCTACTGTTAATGCTAAACCAGTTTCCTAAGATCATCAGTTCCCAGTCTTTTGAAGATTCCAAGACAGTAAGTGATGGAAACAGAGGAAAACACAACTGTACTCTGCCACACAGGCCAGGCTGTGGGACACAATTGTCACAGGCAAGGCGTTAATGATTGAAATTAAGAAGTTACTTTGTCTTCAAATAGAATCTCAAGTTCTGAAAAAAAGAAATATTTTGTTACCAAATCAATTTTCTAGTTTTTATTTACCTTTGTTACTCTGCGTCAGGGATTTCCCTGAAGCTCACTCTGGCTGCTGGAATACAGAGGTCCAGCTCGTGTTTGTTTCTAAGCATTTGACTTTCTCTTTCCGTTAACTGAAATATTGTACAAATGAGATTTATATCTTGTCAGCTGTAGTGTGTCCCAAGGAGAAAGCCAAAGGAACGAGTCTGAGGAGACCAATGCTCTTCTGGAAATAGAAAAGGCACGACAGACTGTAGCAGATTCTGTTTTGTCTTAGAAAATAAATAAAGGTGATGGAGGCAAGCAGTGATGTCTTCCAGGACATTGCTGTGGAACTTGGGTTTTCCCTTCTGCTTTTAAAAATCTAAGACTTGAATTTATTGCACTTGTGATAATTTAAGCTCTGTGCTGAAACAAAGCTTTGAAATTCTGACTGGAAGGATATGTCTTTGTCCAAAGATATCTGAAGAATAGTGACGAACTGACGAACTGAGAGAAGAAGAAATCCCCAAATTAGCAATTCTTTGTAATATACATTCTTCAGTATTAATGCCCTGGGAATCAGAAGGAAGATTAATATCTGCTGTTACTTCTGGCTTGCCAGTAACCCAGCTTTCAGCTGAATTAAATTCACAACTACTGAGTGTTCAGAGCTTTTCCACATGTACCTATGGCCTGTTAAATGTAGAATTGAAGGCACAGGAGTAGTACTATAACAACTATTTTACATTGTTGCTCATATTAATCACATGGGAAGGCTTTTCCTTGTAAGGCTGTCAGTGATGATACATCAGTGAAGACACCTGCTGCTTGCTTGATGTTTGGATATGTCACAGGGATTTCTGTTCTGCGTTGGGTTCTTTCCATGGATTGGTGCCTGCCTTTGAAATTCAAGTTCTATATTTGCAAACAGCATTGGAAAGTTGTTCATCATTTATGTTTCCAGTGGCAATAATAACTTGGAAGAAATGGGCAATAGTTTTAATTATTTTAATTGCTTTATTAAAAGAGGACCTGGCTTGTTTTATGAAAGACTTGTGCACAGGTCTGTTTGCTGAGCACAGAGATAATATACCTATTAATAAAGTTACTCTAATAATTCATGGGGGAGGAGTAAACAGAGTGCACTGGTTCAGCACTAGCACTTTTGACCTATATTCCTCTAAGTGTTTAAATATTTGCTCTGTAATAGCATAAATAACTGTATATTTCACTGACCTGACTGAGCTGTTTCAGTTCCAGCCCCACTTTGGCAGACCTGGTCTCATCCACTCACACGACTGGGAGTGTGTTCAAGGGGGAGAGTTGGAGCTCAGCACTCAAAATGTCTTTCATGTCAATATTCACAGTTGCTGAAAAGCTCTATATTGTATTTTGATACTAATGTGAATGAAAGAGGAAGGCAAGGAGAGAGAATCTAATACTAAAATAATAGAGGGATAAAATGTTCCCCTCTCCCTTTCCTTAGCATCCAGACCTGGCTTTGGCAGGAGTGAGTTTGTAGGGCTCTTATGGGCAGAGACATTTGCATCAAGAGTCAACAAATCAAGCTGCAGTTGGTGAATCTGTGGTAAATCATCCTAGTGATGACATCAGAGGTTTGCATCACACCAGTATACAGAGAAAATGTGGAATCTGTTCATGGAGCAATACAGAAATAAAGTGGATTAGTCACTGTAATAAAAGCAGAGCAGAGCAGAACATTTGCCTGCAGGGCTATCAGTGCTGGGAGAGCAGAACCCTGTCCTGCAAAAAGGTGAGAGAGCAAAGGGAGGGTGAGACACAAGTGCTTGACTGTGGGTTCTTTCCTTGGTTAAAGCTCATCTTGAATAGTCTCTTGGCTCCAAATGTCTGAAATAATGCCATTGAGTGGGAATTCCTTGTGGAAGTGAAAGCTGCCCAGACTAAAGGACCCTGGGGGCTTGAGTGTGTTGGGCTTTTTCTCTTTTTTTCCCTTGGTATGATAATTAGCTGAGAGCTAAACTGGGTAGAAAAAGCTTTTTTTGTTCTGCATAGTGATAAAAACATCAGAAATAGAAAACTTGTCTAAATATGAGAGGTTTAGGTGTCCATTTAACCTGTTTTTGTTGTTTGAATGTTTTAGTTATTGCCATGGTGTGAATTCTCTCATTTCATGGTGCAGTGTATCCCTGGTTTTTACCCTGACTGAACAAAATTACAGCTCAATTAGACAGTCTTTAATCTTCTCCTATTAAATTATGAATTGATTTCACAACAAAAGATTAAGATGTGTAGATGTCTTCTAGAATAGTTTGATAATGAATATCTGAATACTCACCACTAAGAACACATTGAGGTTTTTTCTTGGAATGATAAGAAAATGGTATAGGTTACTGTAAAAGGGAATTTAAATGAGTGTATTCTTTTCACACTGAGGCAAGTTGAAGAATAGTATAATGACTAAGAGTATTAAACATACTTAAATTCATACGTAGAAGTATGGCAAGTGAATATGAGTTCATTTATTCTATGAAGTTGTGCTATGTGAACAAAGGCCTCAGTAAGCCAAGTTCTATTGAGATGAAAATAGATCTGAGTTGAAAAAGAATAAAGTGTGAGGTGAGAAACCTGCTGGTTTGTGTGTTGTAAAGCTACATGGCAGTGTTTCCATTCCTTGGGAGGCTGTTCTCCCTATGTTTTAGGGTCTCATTGTTCTCCCTGCCTTTCCTGGGCTCCAATACCCCTTCATGTCCCATGAAGAGGTTTTCTTTAAGAAAAATGATCTGAGTACATTGTGTGTCACTGAGGTTTAAAAGCACACAGTAAAAGTGGAAAACCTGCCCAAGCTCACCTGCCTCAAGTCAATCATTGATTTATTATGATAGCCCCTCTCTGTTCTGCTGTGAAAAGACCCCAAACCCCAAGGCCAGGTTCTTCTAACACTCCTGGTAGCGTATACCCGAGTGAGATCCGTGGGGACAAAGGACAGTCTAACGTGGCCTCCTCTTGTGAAGAATGGCTGGGAGGGGTGATGAAAGCCAGGGGAGAATTTCTAGATAAAACTTAAGGCATGAGAGCTAGAGGGAGTGACAAGAAAGATTTCCCTCTGTGCAGCAGGATTGTGAGAAAAATAGAAGGTTATTTTTCCAGGCAAGTCTCAAACAGTTTGGGTCAAAACACTCATTGGTGTAAGGCTGTGAGACTGCAGAGGAGTTTCCCTGGCTTAAACTTGTCCTCCGCATGTCTTAGGCAAGGGGAGAATTCTGCCTTTGAAGAAAGCAAGCTAGAGAGATTTATTCTCTTTTAAGTATCTCCTGCTACACTGTTGTACCTTTTTCTCTACGTTAAAAGTTTTTACCAAGAAGCCCCTGGTTTTGACAACCATCTGTCAGCCCTGTGAGATAAAAGAGCAGAACTGCTGAGGGCTTTGCTGAGGAGCACTATAGAAAGCCTGAAAAGAACTGTCCACTTTTAAGCTGACCTACGCTTAATTATAGGGTTAGAGCTCTTAAGTGAGCCCTGGGATGTGAGACTGGATGAATCCTGCAGTTCTTGTAACAGCCTGGAGAACTTGAGCGTGGTGAAGTCCTGTTTGTTCGCTGCCCCACTGGGCAAAGTCTCGTGCAGCAGAATAAACGATGACAAAAAAGGCGGAACTTGTCAGTTTTAGATAAATTTAAATCCTTTGCAAATATAGTAAGTTTAATATATGTGCTAATAAAGGTGTGTAGAGCCTTTATTTCATACTCTGGTTGTTGTTGCAGCAGAGCTGAGTAAGGGCCATTTAAATGCTGTGATCTCTGGACACTGGGGAGCTGCTGCTAAAAAAACCCCAAACACCCAAAATGGTTCAGAAGCTGAGTTAGTTACTGGCATTTCTAAGTCCAGGGAGACCTGAAATGAGGAGTCTCTTCTAGATTAATATTAGGATAAATGAGGCACTATGGTAATAGTAGAACTTGCTGAAATGACATATTTTCTTATAAAGAGGGTGACCACTGCCTTTAGAGGCTGAACTAATTTAATACTTGAATGCACTGAAGGAGTAAGAGTCTTGATTCTACACAGGCATTGTAGCTTGACTTTTTGCCACAGAGTTAAATTGTTCTCGAGATTGCTTTTGGTCCCTGAGTGTGTATTCTGTTCTCTACAGCAAGGGGGTTCTGTGCAAGTCAGGGGCCTTTTGATGACACCTGGAATTGGAAAAGGACCTTCCATCAGACAGGGAGCAGAAGATTAGTAAATCTAAAGAATATTTAGGTACTTAAAACCTTCCCTTTCCATGTTGATTACATGTCTGGATCCAAGGTTTAAAGTTACCTGGCAGGTAGAGAAAGCACTGAAACCAACATGTTTTATCTATTAATGGTACACTTGTGCATTTAAATCTCTTTTCTGCTGCCTATCACCAAAACACGCAGGGTTGCCAGCCAAAACCAAGTGCCTATTTTCATGATCAGAAATAGTTTTCCAAACATTTGTGAACACTCTCGGTATTGTTTTCTCACTTAACCAGGCAATGAAAAATGCAATGTGAGAGAAAATGTGACTGAAATTGGGAACTGGATGTGGGACTTCAACATTTTCATTCCCTGATAACAAGTTCAATGCCTCAGATCAGCCTCTTACTGGCAAAGGAACTGTGAATTTGTATATAAGGACACAGCCAGCTTAAAACATGAAAACTGGTTATTTGACAGTGATGAAAGTCTTTTCTGTGCACAGAAGGGTTCTCTGAGTTCTGTCAGACCCGGTGGGTGAAAATACCTAGTTGGAAAGAAACATTTAATAATTAAATAGTCAACATTGTTTCAGGTGTGGAAATAGTAACTACAATAACATTTCTGTGTCTGGGCCACTTGCCAGTGAGAGTCTCACATGGAAATTGATGAGTAAGCAGCAAGTTTAATTTTGCAGCTTTCATGGCTTTGCTGGGAGCAGCACTGTTACCATGGAAAATATATGAGAAATACATTATCTTCTTGCAATATATTTATAAACAGACCAATTTCAGAACAAGACCTTTTATTTTCATGTTCTGCTCTGACGTTGTCAGGGATACACCCTTTGCTTTTTGAGACAAATGTGCAGCTCAATGGATAGTATCAACCATGTGATTCTTATTTTTCTGATTTGGACTTCATTGACTGTAAGAAAGCTATTTTCCATTTCTGTCCTTCAAAATAAAAAGGACAAAAAGTTATTGCCATAGTTAGAGTCATGCCATCTTTTGCCCTTGTATAAAGAGGGATAATATTTGTTATGCACTATCACTGCTGAATGCAGGGGCCACTTCTTTGTTTCTTCACCCCCTTCTTTACACTTTTAAGACTTTTATGATCAGAATCAGCTCTGTAAAACAACTTTCTTTCCCAGTTTATAGGACTCTATAAAGATGATGCTGAATCTCCTCCCCTGAGCTAAAGAAAAGGTAGACAATCTTCAGCAACAGTGTGGATTCCTTTATTTCAGCCCTAGGACCTGGATGCTGGTTAGAGGCAGAATTCCTCCTCGTCACTTAGAGGGCATGTTTACCTAGAAAGCAGCAGCATTCCCACCTTCTGGAAGCATGGAGTCACTTCCTTAAGTACCTGGAGCGGTTGTGCAGCAACTGAGCTGTGGGAAGGTGAACAAACTTTCCTAAGGCTCCTCCTTAACTACCAGAGGAAGAATCCCATGTTGTGTATTCGGGCAGAGGATCCTGAGATCCAGAGCAAATGCTACAGGAGGCACTCCCAAAAGCAAAGGATGGTATTTCTGCAGTTGGGTAATGTTATGTGCCATTTCAGTCTCTCAGACCAGGAAAGGAAAACATCCTTTCCTACTGTTTGATCTGTGCTGTGTGTAGATGCAGTTTGAAACATCAGTGGCACAGGCAGGCACTGATCTCTGCTCTGGGGGGACCAGGGACAGCACCCAGGGAAGGGCTGGAGCTGTGTCAGGGCAGGCTG
>JAWWTY010000019.1:783504-795631 GCA_035222235.1 Margarornis squamiger | reverse complement strand
GGGTGGTGGGCACTGACCAGGCTCCCCAGGGCAGTGGGCACAGCTCCAAGGCTGCCAGAGCTCCAGGAGGGTTTGGATGATGCTCTGGAGCACAGGGGATGACTCTTGGGGATGGTCCTGGGCAGGGCCAAGGGTTTGGAGTTGATGATCCTTGTGGGTCCCTTCCAGCTCAGCATATTCTGGACTTCTTCTACCAATGTGTTCCTAAACCTTTCAAATGACGCCATGTTTTCCATAAACTAATGAGGTTGTGATACTGCTGTGAACCCATGGGCACCCAAAATGTAATCTTGTGCCTCACAGCTGCAGGTTGTGTGCTGCTGTCCCCTCCTGCTGCAAAGAAATCCTTTCCTCCTTCCCTTTTGAGCTTCAACTTTGCTCTGGTTAGCACAAAGCTCCTGTTCTCCTGCTTCAGCTTTTTCCCCTTCTAATCCCCTGGGCCATGCCTGTGCTGTACCTGCAGGAGCCCTCCCCCCTGCTCCCCCGTGCTGCTGGCCCTTGCATGGTGAGCTGGGCACAATATCCACGGAGATTTCCTCACTCTTCCCAGCAAAGCACGAGGCAGAGGTAATATCCAGGGCACTGCACGGTGGCACCGGATGAAATCAGGGCAGAGTCATGATCAGAAGTCATGTGTGATTCAATAATTTCATTCTAATATGGGTTTTTCAAAAGCTGCAAGTATGGATTTGTATTTTTACTTCTGTCTGGCCTTAATGTGATATTTAGGAGGTATAATTTTATAATTACTCCATAAAGTCCAGCAGTGTTATGTCCTTTCCCCTGACCACAGGCTCACAAACTTGCTCAACCAAACAGTTGAGTGATGTTGGACATTGCTGAGGCTTTTTCTTGAGGGTCATCAGGTATAGTTGGTCAGAAATTGGAATAAATCACTTTGAAGTTTCATCTCTGGCTTGAATAAACTCAAAACATGAGAAAAGCCATAAATATTTGGCCTGTGGTGGGGCAGGAAGGGAGGACGAGTGGGGTTTCACAGGGACCATGTGAGGAGGTACCTGGAAGGGGCTTTCCCTCACAAAACGGGGCTGCTTTGTTTAGTACACACTGAGGAAGTGAAGGGGAGATCACTGGTGCGGAAGAAAAGGAATAGCTGCTGTTGTCATACTAAAAGAACTTTATGAGGACTTTCATTAAATCCTCATGACTTCTAGTTATAGCAGCATCTTCCATGAGTTAAATTTTTAATTTCTGAACTATCTCATTTTGTTTTTTAACATTGTAGAACACTCCATCTTAAATAAATGCACAGGAGTAATAGCAAGGGAAGAACCAAAAAAGCAGTATATTTGTTACGCAGACTTCTGCAGAAAACCACCCCACAACACTTAGTTTATGATTTAAACAAGTAAATGGAGTCTTTATTTGCTATTTATTTGCCTTAAATAACTGAACTTACAATTATTGGACACCTGTGATAACACAACGCTACAAATATAACATAAAGCAGAGGATGTGTCTACTGATTTCTAACAGATATCCACAGGAAAGCAGCAATTAATTCAAATGAAGCCATTTTCACTGAAATGCAGATGTGGATAAATAATGCATAGAAACAAAGTCTGTTTGATAAAAGTCTACAAGAGGTTATTCTCAGAGCTTGCATTTGTATTGTCTTTATCTGTAACAGGCAGACTGAGCCTCTGCTCATCATGTCCTATCTCCTTGCTGGAGATGCTCTGTCAGGGGTGGCCACAGTCCCTCTGTCACATCATCCTGCTCACAGAAATGTCTAAAGAGCACAATGACAGTGAAATTCCAGCACCTGCTGCACCATTTCTGCTGCCACAGGGGCTGTTTTGGTAGTGCCATAAAAGCAAGTCTGTTTTAAATCAGATCTCGAGTTCAATGTCGTCACTCTTTGTTCATCAGGGAAGTTGTAGGGATTGAAAACCCATGTCAACAAAAATTAACAGCTTAGTTTTTAAGTTCTGTGGGTGTCACATCTGAAGTATTAATTTAGATATTTTTTGAGAGTCCTATTAAAATACTGTCCTAATGGTAATATTGGTCTGTTCAAAGGTTTATACATTATCAGAGAGGGCTTGAGAGAGGGTATAACAGAAACATAATGTTAAAAAAAAAAAAAAAGGCAGATTTTCTTTACAAACTTGTTTTAGCAAATTTACTGACACTTTGTGTTTTACCTCTGTAGGGCTCTCCGGTATTTTAAATTAATTTATTGTGTTAGTTTATCTACTTAATGTAATAATGAAAACCTGCCCACTGCTCTTTCCTTCATAATGTGTAAGCTCGAGACTTTTTAAATAAGAGCTTCCGAGAGAGGAAAACATTGGGAGAAAACAGTCTGAAATTCTGATGGAACAACCAGTTTATCTGCCCCTGGTCATGTTCTTTGGCACGCCCTTGCCTTGAGAGCAACGCTGATGTTCCGTGCAGAGGGTGGTGCTGGCTGGGGAATCCTCTGCTGCACAAGGCATGGCACAATTGTGTCTCCCTCTTCCTGCTTATCCAACTAGCATTTACAATGACCCTATTTTCTTTTTCGTAGGGACTTTGTCAAAGGGTTTCTTGCAGCACAACTGGGTCAGTGTTCTGTTTGCATTGCTAAAACAATGCTTGTAGAGTTCAGAGGGTATGCTGGATAATTCAGCCTTCCTCTGTGGGCTGGGAGTGATTGCAATTAAGGCACTTGGAGCACTCACTGTGCTGGACACAGCTCCTGCTGTTCCACAGGGAAGCTGCTGCTTCACCCCAGAGAAATGTCGGTAGAAATAAAGGTGGTTTCAGTCATTACCTGTTAGTTCCACCTGTAATCTCACCTTGCTACTACCTGCTGTTTGAAGGGAGAATTGTTCTAAAAACCTCTCTGCTCTCGATGGATGTGAGGAGAAGGATATCAGTAAGATTTCCAGGTCTACATGACCCACTGCAGCAGAAATATTTGTGTACTTCAAATATTCTGTTACACATTTCTGTGATAAATCCTTGTCCATTCACAACTCAGTGGTGTTAATGACATGTATTTAAACTGGGTTTTTGTGGGCTTTTAAATGATTTTAATTTTAGATAGTAGAAACAAAAATTCTTCTTGAAATTCTATTTAAACATTTTTTTAGCTTGCTTAATATAAAGTTACATGATTAAAGATGTATTTTTGTCTAATCTAACATTTGGGATTAACTGGCTACAATTTTGCCTGTTATATAAATATTTTAGCTTCTGTCAGGGCAAAGTTCATGTTTACTTGAATATCAATCAGCGTTAGAGGGACTTAATTCAATTCAGATAATGGCTGCACTGATCATTACTTAGGACCTCTAAAAGCAGAATTTATATAAAATTACTTGATTGCAATCTTCAGAAAATGAGGTTACCTTTGAACTCAATCGCTGTTCTTAAATATCTGTGTCACAATAATATGGTATGCAATTTTTAATACTGGAGCTTTAGTCATTTTGGCTATTCCCATATTTAGTTAATGGTAGATTTATAAAAATAAAGCATAAAAAAAATCACCAGCAACTGAACTTCTTATATCCACAAGGATACCTGTGCCAATGCACAAATTGCGACATTTCTTCCATCAGAAAATGGTACTGAGAAAGAATAGCCAGATGTAGCCTGAGTTAATTTGAAATTTTTCAGTTGTACCAGCATGAAAACTTTGCTCACTCCTTTTGAAGCTGCTACGGTTTTGCTGTTTTTTAACATAAAAGTGGTTTGTTTTTCCTGAATCATCATGACAAATACCAGGGTTTAGTCTTTTTTTTTGCTTTAGAAAAGCTCTTGCAGTTTGTTAATAATTCATATGAAAACTCATATTCTGCTATTGCATGGGAGATTTACCTGATGTCTGTGCTTTTCAGCCTTGCTGTAGGAACATCTGCCTTTTTTATCCAACAGGAGAGAATCCAAAGAGGAGAAAAACAACTAGACAAAATATCTTAGTTATGAATTGTGGTTTAATAAAGGTGCTTCCTATGGATGATTCATGGATTTTATGATTACATTCAATTATTTTTCAACAGCTCATGCTTCATTTCATCAGGAATTTCAGGCAATGCCAACTGATTAATTATCATTTGACTAGTAGCCTTTTGTCTAATAAACACTCATAATGAGCATGTTCAGTCTTGGCATCTATAAATGTCAGTGATGCACTAATAAAACACTGGAATTGGATGCTGGAGGTAGTCACGCTTTAGCTCTGCTTTTGAGGGGACAAAAAGCAATGTCCTCCCCTTGGCTGCCCCTTTGCATCCCAGCAGGGAGCAGCACGGGCCAGATCTCTTGAGTCAGGAACAATTCCTTCGTGCCCTGGGGAAATACTGGGAAGTCCATTGTCTTGACCTTAATTTCTACATTTTTGGAACCATACATTCTGGAAAATTCTGGAGTGGCTTTTCCCACACTGTGTTAAATGTTCATTTACATTCTCACTGTGCCCAAACTGAGCTCCCCACAAACCAAAGGGAACCTGTGACACAAGTGCATCTGTGTGTGCCATATGAAGCTGACGGTGGTGCCCTTTTTATGTTTAATTACAAAACATCAACACACTTAACCTTTCCAAACCAAGATGGATATTGCTGGAGCAGGGATGGATATTGCAGAGCTCAGAGAGCTGCCTTATGGCTCACAAACACTCTGCTCTTATATACCTTTCAGCAGATGGTTCATTTAAGTACTGGCAGTGTAACTCCACTAATTGCTTTAGACCTTCCATTTTTTCACTTTATTTGGGGAAGAAGTGGGCAGTCCTGCCTGCACAGATATGTGAACATATGAACTGTAAATAAAAACAGACTATGAAATGTGAAACCATGATTTAATTGTATGAAGTGGTTTTCTTGAATTATCACAAACTGTACTACGGAGAAAGCAATGATTGTTCGGATTTGAACATGGGAAGTTGGTTACATTTGCAGCCTTGCAAATGTCTTACCCCAAAGACTTCCTGCCCTCTGGCACTGGATGCCTGGGGAAGAGCAAGGTGGAGATGGAGTGATATTGCCCCAGAACGTTCTCCCAGAATTCAGGGAGTTGTGACTTAGACACTTTCAGCACTAGATTTACTCTCTGTGTGTGTTTGTGTTTAAAGGCCTTTGATGGATCTTTTTGTTTGGTAATGTCATGGATTTTTGAATATGTATTTTTTTTTAACATTCCTGCAATTCAGTGGGAGAATGTGCCACTTATTTGTACATTGTGTGAGCAAGTTACATATCTTTATTAATTCTGGAAATACACACAGACATGTACACATAGCTGCTCCTTCACACTGAAACTTAAAGCTGTTCCCCACCTTTCCTTACCTTTCCTGTCCCTCTCTGTGCCTTTCTGTGTGTCCAGGGAATCTGGGGTATCATAGATATAGTCAACACGGTCTTTTGGAGGTGAGGGAACAAAGCAGCAAAGAGTAGTCAGGATGTGACTCCACATGGGTGTTCTGTAGCTGTTTTTCTTATAATTTCTGAGGTTTTGGTTTATCTTTTTTTTTGTCTTGTGGCATTGAATGGATCTGTTTTAACGTCAAGTAGTTATTTCTTAGTATTCATACTTTAATGTACATTTTAATCATAAAATTAAGGGTTTTCCTCATTTACTTCATATTCCATCTGCTGTTTTATCACACACTCACTGGGTATCGAAGGAATTTCTGCAATTTCATGTTCACTACCCTCAGTAACTTCTTCCCAGCTTCTCAAGAATGTTCTTCCCTGGCCAGTCCTTTTTTCTGTTCCCTGTGGACTTTGCTGACTAGCCCAGAGTGTTGCAATTCTCTTCCTCCCATGGAAAAATCTCTCACCATGTTCCTGTCCTGGGGTGTTTTCCCTATCCCGTGGCAGTTTGGTATAAGAGACTTTGGGGCTGGTATGGCTGAATGTTTTGGGCAGTGTCAGCTCAACTTTTGTCTACATTTAACCCTTCAGAGCAGTGTGTGTTTGGTGAGAGGACTTTGCTGTGTGACCATGGTCTGTTCTTTTGACTCCAGCTGAACTGGCCATGCTGATGGGTTACACTGGTGAGGCTGCTGTGATATCACAGTTTATGTAAAATTGAACCACCATGTGGAAACCTCTCAATGCAAAATTAATTTTACTCCTTTTTGCTCTAAGCCAGGCTTAGAGCAGAGGTAAATTCCACTGCCCAATGAGTTTGCTTGCTGAGTTTAGATTGGAGTCTTTATTTTGATTGTAGAAGAATGTTCTTTCTGACCATGTAAGTGATCACAGACCAGTCCAAAGAGTGCTGATATACTGGGGTTGCTGCACAGGGAAGTCTGGCTTGTGCCTCACCTGACTGGCTTTGAGTTTCCAGTTAGTACAATATAATGAAGTTAAAATGAGCTTCTCCATAGATCTCGCATGAATTCAGTTTCTCTGGTCTCTTTGTTGTGCTATTTTATTGTTGTTGTGCATTAGAAAGACCCAGGCTGGTCATACAAACAGCAGCTTGGGAGGACAAATGGGGATTATTGTCCTGTGTATCACTTTGTACCCTATGCCTTTTAAATTCTAGATGTGTACCCTGAGATTTACAATGCAAAGGAGACAGTGAGAGAAATCAGACCCAGGACAGCAAAGGTGAAAATTATAAATACATGATTTACTGTGAAAATCTGTGGGGGGGAAAAAGTCTTCTTTGGGGGTTTTCTTGGCACAGTTGGTGAGCGTGGGTGTTCCTTGCCCACTAGTCGTAGCAAACAGATCTATCTGCACAATAAATGGAAGATTTCAGTCCCCTCACAACTCTGCAGATAGCCTGAAAAAGGCATTTTTTATGCATCAGGGTCTCTTAATGTTTAAATTCTGTACAAAAATGGAAGTACAGGTTATTGCCTAGAAAGAATTTATTGGGATAATATTACATGAGGCTTCCTGAGATTGTTTGTTGAATGTCTCTCTCTGACTATTGTGCATAAACAAGTTTAAACATAACTGTTCCTGTACCCTGCTCGCCTTTCTGGGCTGCCAGTGGTATTTTAGTGAGTCTCTGGGTACTGCTGTGCTGAATGGAGCTCAGGGTTAGAGAAACATCAGGGTGCCTCTTGTGTGGTATAATATCCAGGCCAGGAATTCTTCATATCAGCAGCACAGAATAGGAAGAACAAATCTTTCTGCCCAGAATGTAAGAGAGGAAGGAAAGAAGGAAGGAGGAATAAGAGCGAGATAATATCTGTAAGTATTTGCAAGGAGCGTTTAGAAGGGCGACTGCTGTGAGGGAGGCTATCCAAGATAAACATTTAATTTCTGGGCAAATCACCTTTCACAATGGACAAAAATATTAGGGAGTCTGAAATGGATGGTAGTGCTGCTTCTCAGCTGAATTTGTGCTGTGCTCTGTATTTCTTATCACTTGTATGTATTGATAAAAATACACTCAGGGCTGGTAACTGTGAAGCATTTAAGTGTGATAAATGCACTGTCTAGTATCTAATAAGGGTGATATCTAGCAGATATTATCACAATATTAAAATATATAACAGTATTGTGAAGCATGCAGTTACAGTCTCACTTGGCACAATAATAGTATGTCTTAATAGTGGCAGGTGCATGATCAGAAATTCCAAAGAAATGCCTGATGAGAAACATTATTCTTCAGCTTTTCCACTGAGTGGTTCTGCCTGAAGGCCATGACAGCAACGAACCAGGTCAAAAAGGTGTGGTTTGCATCTTCTTTTAAGCACTGAGGTGCTTGTTTGGCATCCAGATTGCTTTGCTTGGTGGAAAACTGAAGATGTTCCTCACTCCACCTCTCATTCAAGCAGGTGGTGAGATGAAGGGGTTTTGGAATTGATAAAAGTAAGAGCTGGAAGAAGGACTGAAAAAAGGAATGTCCTTTCAGGATAAAACCTGAAGTTGTTATATACCCACACAACAACTTCAAAGCCATTGACATTCAACCAATCTGGTTCAAACAAGCTCAAATCCCCGTCTGTGCTGGTAAATGTCCTGTACTGAGGCCGGACGTGATTCCCGTGATGAGTATCTGCCTTCACCTGCCTGGGAATGAGCTTTAGATGGAACCTCTCTGGAAAACTTCAGCTGAATGGCCATATTTATATGCAGACATATTTTTAGAACAGAACCAGGAAGAGATTATTTTTTTTCAAATATGTGCTTGTTTACCTTTTCCAGACACATGTCCCTGTTCTTCTTCAGCAGAGATTTGGAGCTTGCCAGGGTTTAGCTTTGGCCACTCTTAGCACTGTCCACTGAAACTGAATTCCTGACTTCAGGATGTAGGAAAGAACCTTTCAAGTGCAGAACAGCCATTGCAAAGGCAGACTGTTGGGAAAAAGAAGAGGAATTTGTCTGCTGAATCACAGGACTCCAGATTTGTGTGTGCTCAGGAGTTTTGGGAGTTCATACTTGGCTTGAGACATTTGGGGTATTAACAGTACTGCTGAATAAATAAAAGCAAGTAATAAGTAGAAGTATAGACTAGTTCCTTCTCAAAAGATAGATATCATACTGTGAACCAAATTAGAAATGTGGAAGTAATTGAGAACTTCAACATACATGGAAGAGAACAGAGGGCAAGTTTTACTGACAACTCTGAAAATAATTCTTGAAAATTCTAAATACAAACCTCATGCTGAAGGGGCTCTGTAACCATGACTGATATTTAGGGGAGCATTTTATTTTATTTTATTTTCTAATAAGAGTTGTACTGTGAACTACTTGTCCTTACATTTCATATTCTGTGTCATTAGTTGAAATAAATTTCAAGAGACTGTTTTTTCATAAGTTTTATGGTCTATAGAAATCAATAAGGACCCAATTTTTACTTTCTTCTTTGCATTCTAGAGGATAGCTTTGTAGTGAAAGCTCCATACTTTATTATGGAGAAAATAGGACTGCAAGAATACAAAACAGAAAATTCCAGCATATTTGGAGTGTGCCTGAAGCTTCAAAACCCAACTGTGCTATGAGGATTATACATTTATGAAGAAAGTTGAAATTTTTCCAACCATTGTAGGATGCTGCTCACAGTTTGTAATGTAATTCCCTGAAAGTTTGTGGGTCTTCAATGGTCGTAGCATGTGACTCCTGCAGTGTCAGAGGTCATATTTTTATTGCTAACAATGTTGGTGTTTCAATCCAATATAACAATTCCAGCACCTGTGCCTGAGTTTTGTGTGTTATGGATGCAGAATGAAGATGTTTATAGCATTACTGCTAAACTCAGACTGATAATTGAATAGTTATTCAATTTAACCATCTTTAGCTGGATATTCCATGTTACTTTTGTTAGCTGCTTCACTTACACTCCAAAAGACATTTCCTCTCCTGTGAGTGGCATTTCCTCATGTGCTCCATGGTTTTGGTGTCTCTGGAAGCTTTATGGTTGTCAATAAAGCAGATCTGCAGATGAGCCTCAATAGATATTGTGAGTGACAAATAAATTTTACCTGATACATTGTGACATTTTATTGGTATTGGCAAATGACCCACAAGTGTATTGTACCATAAGCTATCATTGTCTTACTGACTGGTAATGAGCTGATTAGTAATGCAAAATTATTGCAAACAGAATTGATATTACACTCCTGTGACAAACAGCAAAATCAATACAGTTCCACCTCTCAGCCTGTAGTCAGATTTCTCTTTTCCTCTTAATATATTAAAATTGTGAAATTGATTCTCCCCAACCTGTTCTTTCTCAGTAGAGGAGCATTAAATCTGCAAGGTAAAACAGACTTAGATGAAGCGACGATACTCTGTGATTTTATGACCTGCCTTGTGCAGTGTATGACATAATTCTTTTGTAGGGAATTTTGAGGGTAACTGAGGTTCTTTTTAATAGATCCCTTGGGGTGGATTAGAGTAAAACAATACTGAGCGAGCAGTGGTTATATATATATAGATGTGGGGTTCATTTTGGAATAATTTGGTTCCAATGGGAAGGGGACATGGAGGCTTTGTGGTTATTATCTATAGAAATGCACCAGTATAAAAGTATAAGGATACCACTTAGGAAAATATGTAAGGAAAGGAAAGAAGGCAAGAAAGAGAGCAGGAAAGAAAGAAAGAAAGAAGGCAAGAAGGAAGGAAAGAAAGAAGGAAAGAAAGAAGGAAATGAAGGAAGGATAAGAGTACAAAGATCTCACCACCTGTGGATCCAGTGTTAAGACTTGATTGTCAAAATGTTGATGTGTGTTGGTCAAAGTGATGGTCAAAGCTTTGATCCATCAGGGCTTGGGGAAGCCCCAAAATACCAAGTTCAGAGGGTTTCTGTACACTCAGGTTCAGGTGGGAATGTCCAGGCACCTCCCCTGGAGTGGAGAATTCCACACTGTGTGGTGTAGCACTGTGGGTCGTGCATAGTCCTCTCATGGAAGGCCCCAGAAATGAATCTTTGATGGTTTATGATACTTTCTAAGACATGACCCTGCCTCTCATGTCACTGAGCTTGAGCAGTTGTGGCCCATTGAAGGGATGAAAACCTTCAGCCCTGCTTGTGGAGGTCCCAACACCTCTCTGGGGGGAGTTTTACACCTGAGCCAGTTGTGTAAGGGAGGAGGACATTGCCATGACAAAAAGCACTGTCCCACCTCTGCAGGGTCTGCTTCTTATCAGCCTCCTCCCTTATCTGGCTCAAAACCCAGGCTGTAGCCTCTGGTGCTGGGTGTTCACCCCTGTCTTATGTGGATGAGAGGTTTTGCCACCTCACCCCCAAAATCTCCCCTCCTCCCCCTCGGGGGGGGCAAATCTGGCCCCAGCCAAGCACCCTGGCCCCCCTCAGGTGGGTGATTGTTTGAGTCACGGACCATTAACATCTCAGTCTCTCTCAGGTACACATGTAAAAATGGCTCTGGACATGTTGCAGTTACATACTTCTGTGGGATGTAAACCAGAATGGTCTCCTCCTAATTAAGCTTTTGCCTTCTGGAGGGAGGAAGGAAAAAGGGGAAAAAAAAAAAAAAAGACTGAGGTTCTTACTTAAGAGGCATTTTCTAGACAGAATCAATTGAAATTAACTTCAAGCTCCTGTCTCAGACAGATTTTAATACATGTCTGAGTGCCTTTAAAGCCCATTGACCAGCTTATAAATGATTAGAGTTTTCCCTGCAGCAGCCAGGTCTGTCTGTCGTTGTGTCCTTTTGGCAGTTCCCAGTAGCAGTGACAGGTGAGGGGCTTTATTTAACCAGTTCCCAAATACCAGAAACTGTCCTGTCAGCTGTGCTGCAATAGAATGAGAAGCAGAATTTTGCTAATATTAGTATTTATTTTGGCAGAACTGTACTGGCTGATCACCTCTAGCCAAGTGCTATCTGGGGAGAGGTGTGGGAATCTATCAGATATGCCATAGGTATAGAGATTTTCCAAAAATTGTTAATGCTGTGAGAAATCATCACCTGTAAGGAAAGTTTTTATGACTATCTTGGTAAAATTCCATATTGGTATAGCGAGGAGGGAGCCAGGTCTATATTGCTAGAATTTTTAATTTTTATTTCCAAGTGTGAAAGCAGCATTCTAATCGACAAAGCAGATCAGTACAGATTTTGGTTTGAAGGCTGCTTTTCAGGAGCTAGAATTCTTTCCCATGAGTGCTTATGAAATAATATTCATAAAATGTTTTAAGCCACTCAGTCATACCCACTTCAGTTAGTTACAAATAATCTCTTCCAAGATTGCCCTCCCCTACACAAACCAGGAGTGTTTCCAGTTAGAGATCTTGTTTTGTGTTAACCTGACCCATAATCGTTTAAGTGACTCATTGATTTACTCATTTGTTAAACCTTTGTTGCCATTTTAAAATTATTTGAGTCCTGTTTGAAATGAGAATGTAATTTCAGAGTGTCACTCAAAGTGCTGCTTTGAGGAATTTCCCAGGCGATTTTACACATCGTGCACGCCAGGGAAAAAGTTGAAAAGCAAGCAACAAGTCTGGAGAGATTTTCATGTCGATGAATGTCAAGAAAGCACAGATTACATGGTCTGAAATTTTTGGTACCCATATAAATTTGTGTATTTCCCCATTGAATTATCCCAGCAGTGAATAATTTGCCTTAAAGGAATCACTTTATGAGCCAGGATCATTAGAATCATGGAACATGCTGAGTCGAAAGGGACCAGCAGGGATCATCGAGTCCAACCCTCAGCCCTGCCCAGGACCATCCCCAAGAGTCACC
>JAWWTY010000019.1:770266-783089 GCA_035222235.1 Margarornis squamiger | reverse complement strand
AATGAGGTCTCCCCTCAGTCTCCTCTTCTCCAGCTGGACACCCCAAGTGCCCTCAGTGTCCTCACACGCTTCCCCTCCAGGGCCTGAACCATCCTCCTGTCCCTCCTTTGGACACTCTTTAACAGCTTTACATTCTTTTTTATACTGTGGTGCCCAAACCTGCACACAATGGTCAAGGTGAGGCCGCCCCAGAGCAGAGTGGGACAATCCCCCCCTCTCTCCCCTGGCTGCCCCTTGTGTTTCCTCACGAGGCTGAATCCTGCCCTTGCTGCTGAGCTATCCAGAGCCGTGTGTGGTGTGGATGTTTTGGGTGCTTTGTGTCCTGCCTCCTTGTGGGTGCTCTCCAGGGTATTTGGCAGGTGATGTTTGTCTGGAAAGATGTTGCCAGAATGGACCCAGATGGCTTCTTTGGGTGCTCGGATAACATGCTGCCCCTTTTGTGAGGGTTGGCTGTGTCTGATGTCATGTTTAGAATGGTTTCCTCTCAGGCTGGGGACACAGTTACCTTTTCTTTACCTTTAAATATTCCATTATTTCTCACTTGCCTTCCCTTTCCCTTCTGCTGCTGTTTGCAGGCCAAGTACATTTCATGAATAACACCATTCTCCAGCAGAATGTGTGCAAGTCCTAGGGAAAAAATATTTCAGTTTACAAAAAAAGGGAATTAGAGAACAATTCCATAAACAGCAACTGTAACACTCTCACTACCACAGGCTGTTCAGAGCTGCATTTATGAGTGCAATTAGGCATATGGATAACTCAGGTTTTGTCATCAGCCCAGAATGGGACAACTTACCCAGGCAGATTCAATCTAAATCTAAAACAGTAAAACTGGGCTAAGATGTAACCCTTTAATGTGCTTGGAAATGAGAAGCTGTCAGAGCACTGCTTTGTTTGGCAATGAGAACTATGGAAAGGATGAATTTAATGCAGCAGGGACAGTGATCACTGACAAATATACCTGCCTGGTGCAGGGTGTGAAATGCCTCAGATTATCAAAACCTCAGGGGAGCAGAGCAGGGGGGACAGTGCTCTGCTTCCAGTTAAATCACTCAGGGCAAAGCAGAAAAAAAGAGAATAATTTTGTGTGCAGGATGAGACTAGACTGCTCAGAGACCTTATGCAGAGAAATGAAGGAATCGCACCAAACAATTATTTTGTATTCTGTACATTATGAGGCATTTGTTACCACAGGGGTTAAGCTTTGGGTCCCAAGAGTGTGGAGACTCGTGTTCCCTTTACAGCCACACAGCTGGGTGACAGCTGCAAGCCTTCTTGGCTCTGCTTAAAACAGACAAAAACCCACCTACTCTTTGGGGAAGATGTAAAGCAATATCATCCATGTGCTATCTTCAACTGTAACTGAATAGTTTTCTACTCACTAACTCAATTTTCTGGTTTCTCCTTCTCTGTCTGTAGAGTTTGTGGGGTTTAAGTGACATTAGTGCTGGCTGGGGGGCAGAAGGGGGATCACCAGGATTAACATATTTGGTTTTAATATTTCTGTTTTCTCCCTGCTTCCCAGGCAATAATCATATTTAGCAACTTCTGTAACTGTACACCAGATTGTCAGGGAACAAACATCTATGGGGGTGGATCTCATAAAATTTTGCTGCTTGCTGGAGTAGAAAATGAGTATAATCAACCATAGGACTGTCAAACAGCAGCATTCCCAGAGAGGCATGGGCTGGGTGTCTCTCCTGCACTATAAATCTAAGCCATGCTGTTGTTCAGAAAGAGTCTTTTCTGATCAGCACCACTGAAACACAGACAATTTGTGTACTTAACTTGTGCTCTATCTTTGCACTTTTGGATCTCTACAGGCCAAAGTTCTGGCCACTGATTAGTAGCTGAATTTGGGCAATTATCTCATTTCTGCTCTGGTTAATTTTATTTTTCCTTGTTATCTATTTTCAATTGAAATCAAAAGATTATTCTCAAACTCACAGTTCTGCCAGATATATATTTGTAAGGAGCAATGGAAACCTTTTATGTGTCAGTTGGACCCACAGACCAAATGGGCTTAAAAAAGCATGCTAGCACCTCAGTACTGAACTTATCACAGGGATTTTGGATTTAAACCCAGAGCAGAAGACTAATGCCTTAAAAAAGCAACTTGTTTCAGTGTTTCCCGTGTGCTTTTCAGCTTTGCTTTGTTGGAGTGTGTAGGAAATGAAATGCCCCTTGTTCCCTGATGCCGATGCTTTGCCCGGTGTTTGAAGGGAGCAGAGCTGCAGATGCTGAGCTGTTGGTGAGCTGGCTGGAGCAGTTCAGCACATTCATCAGAGCTTAGTCGTAGTGCACAGACACACCCAAATGTTCAGCACATGGGGATGTTTGGAAGTCGTTATAGGGCAGGTTTTTGCATTTACATATGGAACCCCAGAATGGTTTGGCTTGGAAGGGACCTTAAAGCCCATCCAGTCCCACCCCCTGCCATGGGCAGGGACACCTTCCACCAGCCCAGGTTGCTCCAAGCCCTGTCCAACCTGGCCTTGGACACTTCCAGGGATCCAGGGACAGTCACAGCTTCTCTGGGCACCCTGTGCCAGGACCTGCCCACTCCCACAGGGAACAATTCCTTCCCAATATCCCATCTAACCCTGCTCTCTGTCAGTTTGAGGCCATTCCCTGTCCTTCCAGGCCCTTGTCAATAGTCTCTCTCCATCCTTCTTTTGGGCCCCTTCAGATACTGGAAGTGCACAATGAGAGTTCCTGTGCTTTCTTATTTTGCACAAATGAAATGTGTTTTGATTTGGGTGGTGAGAGTGGTGTGTGCTTGGGTTTGTTTAGGCCTATTGCTTATATTTTGGAACTTTTTCATTTTCAAGTGTTTACAGAATTGAAGGGCAGTATTCTCAAGGCAATGAATGAAGCTGAATCATGGCAATAATGTGGTAATTTTTGTTTGCATCAATGAAACAATCATGTAGAATAGAGATGCACTAACAGGAAAAATGTGAAGGATGTAATGCTCATCAATGAATTTGAAAATCATTACACTTTGTGAAGTGTTTCCTTTGTGAACCTTGTAAGAGCTTGTCTACACAGGAGTCATTTTAGCATAATTAAGGGAGGGACTATGCAAAGTAAGACATGCCAAGTGTGGAACAGCTAGAACAGCTTTTAGACCATGACTCCCCATCCAGCCTCAATCAGAATAAACTTTCAGCTGAAGACAAAACTTAAAACTAAGTGGATCATTTTTCCTTCTTGATTCATGTTGTCAGGAAGTCAGTTGTAGTTTTTAATTTAACTGAAGAAACTAATTTGACCTCTGCCTTGGCTAAGAGCTGTTTTAGCAGTCTTGCATGCTCTGGTCCATTCCAGCTTCTGAGAAAGCTACTTCCTTCAATTCTAAGGATCTTGTTAATGGACTTGTGATCACGCAGAGCTCCTGATACCCTTCCTCTCTTTGAATAGCCCTGCTCTGCAAGTGGCTGCATTAACTTTAATGGAACAACTTGAGGGAAAAAATGCGGCTCAGTTTGGGTAGACTGCAGGATCCTGGTCTTTAGAAAGGACTAAAGCAAATGAGAAAAAAAAAGCCCCAAACTTTTCCCTTTTCATGTTTCTTATCTGGCTGAGCAGAATAAAAATGGGGATTTTCAGTTGCACATGATGCTGATGAAAAGTGAATTTTGCCCATTTAATGTGTGAACATTTTTGCACACCTCCACAGCAGGGATTTTCCCTAATGCCTCTTGCATTAACAGCTGTGACAGGAACTCTGCTTCCAGCAGCTTCAAGTGGTTAAATCAATAATAGAAATAGTTTAAAAATACGAATCCGCTGCTACGTGAACATCCCCTGCCCAGCCTGCCGACTGTGTATGCAAACAGGTAATGGTGGGCATCAGTAATGTTCAGTGTTGAATTTCTCCATACCTAAAACTCAGTAAATCCCTCTTCAGATAATTTTTCAGAGGATAAAAGTACAGTTAGACACATGATGTGTAACCATATGCTAACAGAAGTGATTAATTACCACTCATGAAAGGAATTCAACCAGTATGAATTGGCAGTTGGTAATCTGACATATGCAACCAGGCACCGAATAGGCTGAGCATTTCTGGGCTGTGAGTTCCTCTCATTACACCAGAGAAACAGGAGCAGCTGAAATTAAGTAGGTGTGGTTCCTTGTCAGGACCTATGGGTGGAATAGAACATTTTTCCTATCTCTAGTTAATAGAAATCTGTGTTAGTATGTGGTCATTGACTTCTGAAATGGAGTGGCTTTGGGAGTGAATTTGGGAGCATATGAAAATCTAATAATGACAGCAGCAGCCCCAAACCTTTATCTGGTAGAAATCTTGTAGCTCTACAGATAGTGTAGCCTGAGAGTTGATTTGAGGCAGCAATCTCTTAATGTTCAGCTTGGATAGGTGCTCAGGGCAGTGAACACCGGGGGTTTAATGCCTCAGACAAATCAAACCCGGGGTATGCTGGGCACACAGTGTGGGGTGGCAGAGCTGCTGGGACATTGCTGGGACATTGCTGAGCCTCTGAGCAGCTTGAGCAGACTGTCTGCACTCCTGCTATAGGGGCTGGCCCCACAGGTGCTCTGTGGGTCTGAGCCACAGTGCAGGGGTCCTGCAGTTACTGTGCTGCAGGAACCTGGGCTTTCTTGACTGCTCCTGGGCACGAAACTGTGGGAAGGGTTTCATGAGCATTGAAACAGCTTTGCCAGTGTGTTTCTTCATTGTAGGGTGGACAGGCAGGCTGATAACCCAAACAGAAGTGCATCTAGTTTCCAAGCCAGGATGTTGAGGTTTGTTTTGAAACTTCCTGTGAGCAGTTAAAGATGAAGTCTGACTGCCCCCTACCCATCCCCAAGTATCTCCACTGCCCCTTTAGACGTGCCTTGGTATTTGTGAACTAAACCAGGTGGTCCTTAACCTTCAGTGATGGTTCTGTTAACAAGAAGTAACATAGGTAAAGTCTCATGTTCTTCAGTTGACAGGTTCTCTGTAACCTCCCCCTGCTACACATTCCCTGCCTATTATTTATGACTTTAGCTTTGAAAATAGTTTATCCTATAATTTGACTTTGAGTGTATTCAGTCCACACTTTGATCTAAAAGATTAAGATGACTGGGTTTTAGATGTGGTCCCCAGATGAAGATCACAGGGAATTCATGAGGGCATGGGGAATAAAAAATAATTAGGGAGAATATCAATGTACAATCCAAAAACTTGAGCTTCTCTGCAGTAAACACCTCCCAGTAGGAGAATGAAAATGAATCTCAGTCCATGTATTCCCAGTGAATCTCTGCCATATTAAAAGCCTAAATGGGAGTTAGAAATATATAATCAGACTTACACTACAGGGATTTGAGGCATTAGTTCATCAATGTATCCAAGGCACAGTCCAGTTTTTTTCTCACTGTGAAAAGCCTTTCCTTTTTCAGACTAGGGGGCTAAGGCATGTTTTGCCACTGCTTGTATCCCCAAAATATATTTTCATATTTATGGAAACCAGCAATTGGGTTCTAGCAAAAGGAAGTCCGTATATCATCTGTCTTATATATTGGTTGTGTAGTCATGTGGGGCTCTCCTCTGCTCAAAGAGTTAGTCAGGCGTGTAATAAGCAGATCACTGACAGTTTAGAATGATTCCTCTGAAATGGTGCATTGTCAGTTGGCTGGAGACAACTTATTCCAGGCATTTCTTCCAAGTATGTCTAAAAGTGGTCTTTGACTTTGAAGCCAACCATTATATTGTTTGCTTTTTCTTTCTTCACCAAAATTAGAACAAAATATCTTGGGGAGGGGGAATGTGATGCACGTTTGTGATGCTCTGTAGTGCTATATTTTATATTTTCTTTGAAACAATTGCTGGGAGGAAATTGGGGATTGACTCCACATTTGAGATTTAACTTGAACTCCATGGATTTTTATATGCAGGGGAGTGGTGGTTTTGCCAATGTCTCACAGCTCAGGAGAGCCATGGGAACCTGTCTGGGAACAGGTTTGCTCCTGGGGTGGCTGCAAAACCAGCGGGTCTGGGAAGATGTTTATTCTGAATTTTTGTGACTCGCTTGGGTTGGGGTTCTATGTTCTTCTGTCACAGTGCCTGAGCTAACAAGCTTTGCTTTTGGTAGAAATATTTCTTGAATGTGTTCCTATTTAAACATCACTGTGCTGTTTGGAGTTCCTCACAGGATGATGCTGTTATCTGTGCACTTATTTTAAGTCACTGCTATGCCAGATGGAAGTTCAGCATCCTGTGATGTTTTATGGTGTCTTGGTGTGAATTGTGTTTATCTGCCATAATTAAACAGTTACTACTGTTAAGTCTCTTGTTTCAGTAAAAATTATTTCACTTTAGTTAACATTAAAGTAAAAACATGTCCATGAGGGCTGGATTTGGCCTGTCAGCTTCTGATTGAAACCAGTTTTTGGCAGGTGATTTGAAAACAATTATAAAGGGCTGAGCTCTCTGGATTTGAGGGGACTGAGGAAGTCACCTGAAGTTTCTAGGGCAGGGTGTGTCATAGAAACCAGGAAAATTAAAGAAGCATTTTGAAAAGGTTCTTCTGTAGTTCTGCAATTTCTTATCATTTTATCTATAAAATATAAAATCAAAATTAAAATGGTGCCATATCTGTTCATTAGTTCCACAGCATTGTAGTGTCTTCATCAAGCTACAAAGCCAATGCCTTGGTGTTCTCGACATTCCCATATTCCACAAACCATATCCAGTCCTGGTGTTTGCCTTCAGTGTTTTCACACTGCTGAGAATTCTTCGGCAATGCAGAGTGCAGGGAGATGGGCTCCCTGGCACAGCCGGGGCACAGCTGGGGCACAGCTGGGACCCCTCCAGAGCCTGGTGCTGTGTCAGGAGCTACACGGCAAAACTCGTGCTGGTCCCTCTGCACAAATCTGCAAAGGCTTTCAGTCACTGTCCTGTCACTTCCTACGGAGGGACCTCTTCTAGGAGTTAAACTTGGGGTTGGGCTCTTTGGTCACTGATTTCTTTATTGTTTAATGAAATATATTCAGTTTCAGTGCAATGCTGTTTAAAACTTAGTGTAAAAAAAAGCTATGTTTTGTATTTCAGGCACATGCTGTGATTCTTGGAGTGTCCCACATAGGGCCGGGAGTTGGACTCGATGATCCTGATGAGTCCCTTCCAACTCAGGATATTCTATGATTCTTTTATCTGCTCTTCAGGAACTCCTGCCTGCATATTTTCCTGTTTTTCCTTTTTCCTTTAGGAAGCAGAGCAGTGGCTCCTATGTGCTGGGCATCTTAAAACTGTACTGGACATCTTAAATATGTGTAAAAGCACAGAGAATGCTTGAATCTTGGGTGGAACTGGGTAATTTGCCCCAATAAGGGAGCAAATTGTTTTATATTTTCTGGACAGCTTCCATGTATTCAGCCTTTCCTGATACCCTCTGTAGATGTTTTCTGGTTATATGTGTTTTAGGAGTTCCCACCTTGCCCAGTCACAGTGTCACCCTTTTATTACACCAATTAGTCTCATTCTCTTTAGCTGGGCAACTAAATCTAAGTGAATCTGAATTACTGTTCTCAAGTGCACACTAAATTATGACATAAATACAAGTGTATAATTAATGACAGCCACTTGAACAGTATTGCATAGGCAATTTCACTTAAAAAAATGCATAAATTCAATAGAGCCTGAAATATGAGCTTGAGGTGTTGAATGGAGCTCGGAGGTTTTCAGAAGGCTGTGTTTTCATATGTGTGAATATGTATGTATGAAACCTGAATTTAATGATGGAAAGGTCATTTATGTGTGTGTGCATCATTATATACATACACATGTATGTAGGAGCACACACACTCATGCAGAAGAGGCTACAAATTACTGAAAACAACATTAAGGAAGGATGTCGAAAACAGTGTTGGTATCAGAGCTGTCTCTCCCTAAACTTCCTATAGTAGATTATGAATAATTGTACTGAAAACTGTATTCTAGTATTAAAGCAATTATGAAGCTATAATATCCCCTTAAACTAGTAATAACATGAGTGTTTGAATTCCCATCATGATTCAAATTTGGTGCCCTATTTCATGGTTTGAGTTTGCCATACACTGTTGGAACTGAAAACTGGCCAGCTCTTCTTAGCACTCTGATTTTATTTGACCTGAATAATATTCATCCATCACTTTTGTTTTTTAAAGCATTAATATCTTGCAGCAAGGTTTCAAAGTGGATTAACATCCCAATCTTTCACTCCAGGAGACTTAGGTTTGAATCTGTCATAGGTGAGAAGGGTAGTCAATATGTTATTTCAGGAGCCTTGCTGGTAAAGATGGGTGGATGAGGTGTGCTGTGGTCCAAGTGTTTCTTTTCAGAAGTTCTGTTACACAGTAAATATGTACTTGCTTTAGAAAAACAGAAACAAACACCAAAACAAAACAACTTTTGTCACCAGCTATCAAAACACGAGCACTTTGGATGTCCTTGGGTGTTGTGAGACTAAAGAGGTTCAGACCTGAGTACTCCAATCTTAGTTTTGATTTTGTTGGCTTTAAAGTGCAGTGATCAACAAAGTTGTGAATAAGCCACTAAGTGTGGAAAACACAGAAAGCACAAGCAAACAGCTCTGTTAGAATGTTGTGATAGGCTGTCATTGGCCATCAGGCTGAACTTAGGAGGGTCGGTGTCTCTGTTAGCACAGAATTCCCTGGTGTTCATTAGGAGAGTTGTTCATGGGAGTTACGAGCGGGTCAGAGCAGTTGAAAGATAAGAACAGTGTGTGTGTGTTCAAATGCATGATAGTGTTATAAAAGTCATGCTGTTCTTTGGGTCATTTAGTAGAGAAAAATGCAGAAATATGTGGAGATGCTTTGCAGCAGAACTGTGGAAAGACTGAAGGGAGACAGGGAATGCTGGGATCGGGTTGGAACTGGAGAGCAGCTGCATCTTGGCACAACTTGGCACTGGGTTTGGATACCCAGTTAAGAGTTTTAAGTGTCTATCCCTTGGAAGTGTCTGTCTCTTGGAAGTGTCTATCTCGTGCAGTCTTATTGCATTGGGAGGCATTTGCTGATTCATTTTTCATTTTGCTTTTTCTGTATTAGTGCTTCACACCTTGTGCTGTCAGGAGAAACAAGCATAGAGCAGGCCTGTTTCATTGCACTGACTAAGCAGCTAAATACAATTATTCTTGAAATTCATTAAACTTGTTTCTATCCTTCAGAGCATTTATGTATGTGCTTACCTTGCATAAGTCATCCCTCAAATCAAATGAATGTCCTAATAAAAGGCTTGCTTTCAAATAGAGTTAAGAAAATAAGAGGGATTTTAAAGTCAACAGAGATATTTAGGCAGCAATTCTTATTAATTTTATTTTAGGTTAATGACTAAGTTTAAAGGGAAATTGGTGTGTAGATTCTTTATATGGCCTTGCAAAGGGCAGTGCAGTTTTCTTGCCTAAAAGTCATTAAAAATTCAATGGATTCTGAGCTGTAGGGCAAAAATTGTCAACATACTTTACCAGGGATTTGGAAACTCTTTTGAACAAAAGTATTTATTTAAAATAAAATTAATTTTCAGGAAGGCTTTTTTTTACAGTGAAATGATGTTAATGCAGTTAGTGCTGATGTTGATAGGTGTTTCCCTACCCAGCAGAGCGTCTCACTGAGGTGTGGCCTGTTCTTCAAACCTGTTTTCAATGTGCAGTGAGGAGTGACCTGGAAAGGATGGAAACATCACAGGAAATGTTGGGACTGGAGGGTTATGCGGTAAGGCTGATCTTCCCAATCGAACTGACCTACAAGCTAAATGTTTTCAGTCAGATTTCTGATTAGCAAATATAGAGGTAGAAACTGCAAAGGAGGGAAATCAGATGTTAACATGGAGGTGTTTATATAGGACAAAAAGGATCTGGTTACTGAGGAGGGGTCTGTGTTGTATATGATGCCATTTCTGACTTGGTGTAACTTAAATCAGCACCTTGTTTGTAAATAAGTAATTTGTATGACTTATTTATCATTGCGATCTTCAGTCCAATTCCTGCCCCTGCCCAGGCCCATCCCCAGAGTCACCCCCTGTGCCCCAGAGCATCATCCAAACCCTCCTGGAGCTCTGGCAGCCTTGGGGCTGTGCCCACTGCCCTGGGGAGCCTGGTCAGTGCCCACCACCCTCTGGGGGAAGAAGAACCTTTCCCTGATACCAAGAAAGATGCAGCTCTGCTCTGCTGGTGCTGCCTGTCTGACATGGGTTATAAGTGCTGGAAAACATGTTGAGTCAGTGACACAACCAGCACCTTTCCCCCCCACCACCACCAAGGCTAAAGGGACTCCCACTCCTGCTGTTGGCAGCACTCTTGGTGTTGGTGTTGTATGGGATGCCTTTATGTGGAGGTTTAGGTTGGCTCCCTGCCAAACCCAGCTGCTGGCCACACAGATTCCCCTCCTGAGAGAGGAAAAATAAAAAAGTACCAAAAGAAAATTGTAGTAAAAGTATATATATATTTTCACATATATTACAGTTATATACAATTAAACACTATGTATATACAGAACAAGAATTCCAAACAACCCCAAAAGGGAAAAGGGGGAAAAGGGAAAGGGAAAAGGGACAAAAATGGGTAAACCAAAGCAAAACAGATACACACACACTTGTAAACTCAGGGAAAAGCTTAATAAGTAACTAGCACAATAGAATCTCACCAAACTCCCCTCAAGAGAAGCAGTTCCTTCCCCTCCACACGGCTGGGACAACAGCTTCTCAGATAGACCTTGGCTCATAGAGATGAGAGCTGGGCCAACAGAGACCTGATGTCCTCCAAGCACACGAAAGGGAGAGAGAGAGGGAGAAATCTTCCTCCTGTCTTATATACTCCTGATTATGTAAAGGAACGGTGTGGAATACTTCCTTAGTTATCACGCTGTTACCAGGGAAGGCCTAGACCAAACCCAAGAAGACGAAAGGACCACAGTTTAGGAAGGTGACAGTGGGTTTGCCCTGTCACAGGGGTCTGAACTGCAACAACCCCCGTGTGCTTCACAGGGCTTACTCATCTTGTCAGCACCCTCACAGGCTCCTGCAGCTCTCTGCTCGTGGGGAGGAAAAGGAGAGTGCTCTCTAAGGTTCTTGCTGGTTTTAAAATCCAAACTAAAACCAAACCCACTCCACCCCTCCCCATGTTTTCCAAGGACTTTTAGTAATTTAGTTCCTTAGCATCAGGAGTGCATGTGCTCCTTCACCTTTGTTCAGGCTGAACAAAGTTCCTCACTGTCACAGCAGGAAAATACTGTTGAGATCAGGTAAACAGGGACGATCTGACTGAGCACAGAGAAAGTGGAATAGATTTAAAAAAAACAAAAAGCAAAGGCAAGGATCATGGACATTAAAGATATGTGCCTTAAATTACTGCCGAAACTGGTCACTGAGGGCTTGTTATGACATTGACAAACACTTTTTTCATTTTCAAATGCACAGTCTAAGTTGAGAGTCTTAATGAGTGTGTTTTATCTTGAAGATCAGTGGCCAGTCCACTTTCCAAGGTGCTCCATTTCTTCCACCTTTTCATTTGCTTCTGTCGCAGAGAGATTGCACCTTGTCATTGACCAAATATGTATCTTTTTGAGCAGAGTGCATTAATATGCTGTAACAGTCTACTTAAAACTACGGAGTGTACCTTGTACGCCTGTGCTAGTTAATCCAAAACAAAGATTAAGTAAGGGGTTTGTATATAAGGGGGAAGCTGAATGTGAAATTAAAATGTAAATCAAAAAGTAATTGGCTTTTTGTGCATAGTTTAGATAAGATTTACTTTTGAAGAATGACTTTGTGTTTTAACACAGCAGGCCAGACACCATGTGGCACACTTGCACTTAATAATGGCAACCAATCTAGGCCATAAATATTGCAAACGATGCCATTTGAATGAGGAGCCCTATGAACCATAATAAAAACTCCTGTGATTAATTCTAAAACTGCTCTGTTCATATTAGACCTGCAGTGGCCTCCCTGATGAGATCAATACAGCGTAGC
This sequence comes from Margarornis squamiger, assembly GCA_035222235.1. Classification (NCBI taxonomy): domain Eukaryota; kingdom Metazoa; phylum Chordata; class Aves; order Passeriformes; family Furnariidae; genus Margarornis; species Margarornis squamiger. The sequence continues at coordinate 771,112 of JAWWTY010000019.1, read as the reverse complement.
AGAGTGATTCTAATAGAAGTGTTATTATCTTTTAATCTTCAGGAGAATGCCAACTTTGAGAATTCTTCAGCATTCTGGCTGCTTATTTCCTCGGAGCAACCTTGAAGGCAGTTGTTTTCTGAAATGAAGATACATTAAAGTCTTTTCAAGGATTTGTCAGTAATATGACATGGTCACTGTTTGTGGAGCCAGCAGCTAAAAGGCACATTTGTATGCTGAGACTTACAATTGGTCACAATGACCTTCCCTGTCAGGCTCTATTTTCTCAGCAGACAAATGCCTTCGGTGAATGAAGAGTAAAGAACAAGGCTGGGAGCGGGACGGTGCAGAGTGGCCCTTTCCAGGCAGCCAAACAGCAGCATCCTCTTCCCACAGCTGAGCTGTGTGTGTTGTGTTTAGCTTGGACAGTTCTGTGTGTGAGCTGCTGGATGGAGTGGAGTTTGGAACACATTTCCATGAGCAGTGCAAATGAAATCTTAACCTGTGATGGCTGGGCAGGGTGGGAGAGACCCCAGTGGCTCATCTGGTGCCACCTCCCTGCTCCAGCAGGGCCATCCCAGAGCACGTGGCACAGCATTGTGTCCAGAGGGGTCTGGAATATCCCCATGGAGGAGACTCCACACCCTCTCTGGTCTCTGCTCAGGGCTGGGTCACTGCACAGCAAAGTTCTTTCCCATGTCCAGGTAGAACTTGCTGGGCATCAGTTCCTGCCCCTCCCTCTTGTGCCATGGCTGGGCCCCCCGAGCAGAGCCTGGTCCATGCTCTGCCTCCTCCCTGCAGGCACTGACACACATGGGCAGGTCCCCTCTCAGTGTCCCCTCTGGAGGCTGAACAGCCCCAGCTCCC
>JAWWTY010000019.1:744656-761192 GCA_035222235.1 Margarornis squamiger | reverse complement strand
GAGGGAGCTGGGGCTGTTCAGCCTCCAGAGGGGACACTGAGAGGGGACCTGCCCATGTGTGTCAGTGCCTGCAGGGAAGGGGCAGAGCATGGACCAGGCTCTGCTCGGGGGCCCAGCCATGGCACAAGAGGGAGGGGCAGGAACTGATGCCCAGCAAGTTCTACCTGGACATGGGGAAGAACTTTGCTGTGCAGTGACCCAGCCCTGAGCAGAGACCAGAGAGGGTGTGGAGTCTCCTCCCCGGGGGTATTCCAGACCCCTCTGGACACAATGCTGTGCCACGTGCTCTGGGATGGCCCTGCTGGAGCAGGGAGTGGCACCAGATGAGCCACTGTGGTCCCTTTCAGCCTGATCCATCCTTTGATCAGGATCATTGCTGACTCAGACCACTAACAAAACAGATTAAGAAGATTCCAGGAGTTGGATAAACCATGTCTCAGTTCTCTTGATCAAATTTTATCCTGTAGACACAGATGACTAAACATTGTGCACAGAATTACATTTGAACAAAGGTGAACATTGTAAGCATTTTCAAATTGGATATCTCAGTAATTCTGCTGAATCATATTGAAATCATAAGTTTCTGTTGATAAAATAGATGACTGTGTAGGCTTCATAAGTGATTAGATCCTAATAATGAGTTAGATGTTTAGCAAAATGATATTTAAACTTGAAAGCAGGCGGGATTTTTTGCTATAGATGACTTATTTTTCCAGCAAACTTAAGAATATTTAAAAAGTCTGCTTGTGATAGTGATGAATTTTTCCTGCAATCGTGGAAAAGTCTATTTCAGGAGTTATTTTCTTCATGCAAGTGACACTTTTTAATGTGCTCCTTTTTTGTTTCCCTTGAAGCACATTGTAACTCATATTTGTCCAGCTTAAAAACGCAGCTCAGCATAAAAAACTATATATATATATTCCTGCTTTTGAAGCTGCCTAAAAAGAAAGCCTGAAGCAGTCATCAAATGAAAAGATGCATGAATTTTAATCCACTATGAAAGTACACCTTCAAACTTCAAGTGATAATTTAGTTTTACTCAGAGGTCCAGCCAAGCATATCAAATGATGTGAGGAAATGTTAAGATAAAGCTTCTGGAAGCTCTTCTCTGGAAATGTGTGCTCATTTCCTTCTTAGGCAGCTCTTTCTGGGCCACTAATATGGCAAGTAATACAGCTAACAAGTGATTATGATGATAGTGGCATAAACAAAGGTCTTTTTATGAGATGCAGAATGAGAAATTTAATTTCATTTCTGCTACTACAATGTCCTAGACTGTCATATGGATATGTACATGGGCTGTCAGCATTTCTCCATAGCCTAAATAACCATTAATGTCCTTCACAAAGCAGTGATACCTCTTAGCACCTAAGACAACTTTCTTCTTTTGAATTTAGGTTTAGGAGTACAGGCTAAAAATCAGCATTCCAAGATGCTGGACAATGTAGGTAATAATGTTGCTTTGGGGTATTTTTTGCTGTTCTGTTTGCTTTTTTCACATAGATGGAACCTTCAAATGAGACTTAAAAACTGGCCCAAATTCAAACAGATATAGTATAATGTGAGGAGTTTACCACTAAAGCATAAAAGAATTGCACTTGGTCTGTTTTTTGCCACCAGGCGGAGGTGTTTTCCTGTCAGAACATTCATTGCCAATTACAAACGAGTGCCCCCTGAGGAGCTGGGCAGTTGTGGCACCAACCAAAAGCTGTTGGGTTTTGTTTTGGCAGAGGAGATGCAGTGACACCACATCAGTGCCCCCAGCTGGGGGGACATTCATCCCTGAGCTGCAAACCCACTTGTGCAAATCAGGACAAATATTAAACCAGTTAAAGCCTGTTGGTGGCCTTTGGTCTGTGACATGGGAATCTTGCAGTGGATGGAATCATGGGAGCCGTGCTCATGGCAGCTTTGGAGAGTCCAGTACAGATATTGGCTCTCTCTTCTGGCTGCCACAAGTTTCTCTTGGCATAGAAGTTGTCACCAAAGTCCTGCTCTGAGGCACCTTCACAAACACAAAACACTGTGGGTTTCCATCTAGAGTGCTTTGATACTTACTTTCAAGACCAGTTTTTGTTAATTCTTAAAACTCTATTGGGTTTTTGGTGATTGAAATGGGAAGACCTTGACGATTACCAGAAGTTTGTTTTATTGAGAGGCTCTTGCAGAACACAGATTCTTCCCTGAAATTAGGAATACCAGATTATGGCAGGGCAGGCCAACCCCAAACCAAGTTTGTGAGCAGTGAACGTGGATAACATGTAAGTCTGCCATGAGAAGTTTTCTGAAGGTGATATAAATAATATTTTAAGTGGTATTGACAGATTTTAAACATAGAATTTGAATTCTGTGCAACTCAAAAACGAGGGCAAATCCAAATGCTTCCTTGGACACTTATGCTGTTTCATCAAATGCAGAAGCATCCAGAGTATTTCTAAAATAGAAAAGATACAAAAGGAGCTGCCTTTGACTTATTTCAAGTAAGAAGATAAAATTTTATTTGTACTCATTTTATTTTAAAGATTTCAAATACTTTTTAAGCATCTCTAAGTTGTGTTTTCTACAGTACTGCATTGTTACTAAAACCAGAATCTAGTTTTTCCACTTGAGTATACTTAAACAGTCCAGTGAATATGTCGAAATGAAGACTGTAAAGATTGATGGGTATATGTGTCAAATTCTATGTATTTTTCCTTGTTCATTGTAATGTGATTCTATTAAAAGTTTATTGAGTCCAGAGAGTTAAATTACAGTTCTAAAACCCGAGAGAACTCACAAATCCAAAATTAGAGTCTGTTTACAATAAACTTACAGTGCTTTTGTTTCCTTTTTGCATCAGAATGGCTCCACATCTCAGAAGGGATTTGCCAGCTACAAATAGGGAAAATATTGTATTTATCTCTTAATCAAATGTGAAAAATAAAAGCAGCAGGGCTGCAGCTGAAACCTGGGGCTGTGCTGATGCTGGTGTGAGAACAATAATCTTTTCCTAGAAATGCCTGGATTTCAGCTTCCTTTGATACTAAAAAGAAGCATAAATGTTGACGAGGATAAAATGATGTATGATTTAATTAATCAAAGGGGACGTGGAACTTTCTAGTTTTGTAACTTCTACATAAAAAAATTAAATAATTCTCCCAATGTGCAGTTTGTTGGAATTAGTCCTTTGCTATGAAACCTTGGGAGATTTGGGTTGCACATGGAGCTTTCTGTGGAAACCTGAAGCAGTAGAACATGTTTATTTGTGTGAAGACAGTTTTAGCAACGAGGAATCAAAACCAGAAATCAGTGTAAGAAAGAGATGGGTTTTTTGGTAGGTCTCTGTCTCTTGTTTTTTTTTGTCTTCTGTGGAATTTCATGTTCAGCAAGTCCATTTGTTGTCTTTGTTTTCTTATCTGACTTGGCAATAAGGGTTTTGAGGGTCCACTTGCAAAACCTCCCACTGACGCTGTAATAACAGGGACAGATTTTGGGAGGTTCATGGCTCCTTGCTCTCCATGGTTCATCCTGGGACCTGGAGAAGGAGGTCCCAAGTTTTAAACTGGATTTTGACCAGAGAATAGTTTTGGATAGTTTACAAGTATGGGGGTGTGAGATCCTAAATGTTGACTGAGTGTAAAAATGTAGAGGTTTCCTGCTTCTTTCTAGTTTGTTTTCAGGAGCAATCTGGTGAACATGATTCCTGAAACATTTTTAAAAACATTCAGTACCATAAGGTAAAAATGAAGTGTGTTCCCTGCCAAATAATTACATTTTGTCTTTTTGCTTTTGGCTGGGTGAAATAACCTCTCTGTAGCTGAGCACTTGTTAAATTTTGTAGGGTATATTTTGCCATCTACAGGAGTCCATGACTCTCATCATTGGGACCTTCAGTGGAATATAAACTGTGCTGTGAGTCATACAGTCGTACTTTTTAATTAGATTTAACCAAGTTTGTAGGTGGCATCTTGGTTTGGGGAGAAGGGTTAGAAGTGCAGTAGAACTAATAAGTTTTGACATCTTTTGCCAAAAATCTCTAACTTTTAACCGAAAACAGTAAGTATTTCAGTTGGTTTCAGTCCAGAATGAATCATATGCAGGAAGTCAGAGTAGCTGATTTCTGTTACAGGATTATCATGAGTACCACGTGAGTTCCATGGCATTGTCAGTGGTGCTGTGATAAACGAGACCACTGTCACAAAACACAAAGCTCTGGGCAACAAAGTGCTCCTAAAACCAGTTTTTGGGTAATTTATGGTCACTTTCTGCTTGCAAATATCTAAAATTACCAAATGTATTTGCTCCTGCTGGTAGTTTTGGAAGTGTGTGGAATTATGGCATGATTTTGTTGCATATCATAAGAACATAAAGCCAATACCTCTGTAATATATAGAGAATATAACTGAAATAGCTAATTCTGAAAATGCTGAGAATTTCATACTAAAGTGTTGGGGTTTTTTTAGGGGGGGAGCATTTTTGAAATGCTTTAGGATGCTGAGCAATCTTCAGACTAAGGAAATTTCCTTATAAATCCCATATATCTGTGAAAAAATAAGTTTGAGCAGAGGTTTGGTTACCCACATTATTCACTGATCAGAGATTCCAAGTATTTTAGAAGCTCTGTAGAGGTTGATGGCTTAGGCTTTATTCAGATGACTAATCCCTTGGAAATAAATTAAATATGTTCTTTATAGTTCTAGTATTGGGACTTAGACCCCCTTTTTATGACTATTTTCCCACATATTTCCACATTCTTAGTGTACGTACTAGCAGATTTGGGCTACCAGGCAGACCTTCTTGAGCAGTGTATTTACTGTACTCAGCCCTACCATGATAATTCACTATCAGGATCAAAGAAAATCTGTGCTCAGTTGTGGAGCCACAAGCACACACCAAGATGTATCTTTTTAAAGTACCTGTTTTGAGGTTGCTTGCCCACAAAAGCTCTTCAGCTAAGATAAAAACCAAAATGATAAAAAATGTATTTTCCAAGTTGTTCTGTGTTTTTTTGCTTGTAGATGTAAGAGTTGATGCCATGCCACAGCAGAACTTGGGTGTGGAAGCCCTTCAGTCCTCTGAAGAACCTGTTGTTGGTTTTTTATTTTGTTGACAACAGGAATGAGCAGGATACAGTCTCATGTGAAAAATATTTATAAAATTAAATTTATGAGGCTGAACCTTGGTGGTACAAATTAAAATCATTCTCTCCTAGAGAAAATAAGATTTCCTCACCTTCCCCCACTGCTGCATGTTCTAAACAGAGAGGTGAAAGAAAAATATTAAGCTATATTTCAAAACCTGAGCATATAATATATCGAATAGGCAGAGAGACTCCACTCCTGTGCTCAGGGCAGATTGGAAATGGAGGGGTTGGTGATGAAATGCTGCTCAAAACCCAGAGCTCGTGTCCCTGCCCTGCTGTACTTGGCAGCTGAAGCATCCTCTGAGCCACCACAGCTCCTGCTGTAGCATCATTGGGAAGACACACAAGGCAGATTTAGGAGCAAGTTTATGGGTTATGTTTTGCAGGCCATTTAAATGTCTTAAATTTTCCTTCCTTCCTAAGAGGATCCCACACCTGGGGGCTGTGCAGAGCTCTCTGCCTTCCCTGCAAGGACCCTGCACTTTGGGTCTGTACAGGGCTGTGAATCTCACCATGCCAGGTGTGGGCTGAGCCAGAGTCTGTGCTAAAAAACGTGGTCCCTGAGGAAATATCTCACATGCCTTGTTAGAAAACACACTGCATTCCTCAGTCTTGGTAGATGAGAGTGGTTCCCTGGCTGAACTGCAGCCTCATTCCACAGCAAATTTAGAGAATTCCTTCCCTCGAGGTGTGAGTGTGAGTTTTGATCAACACCATGGTCTGGAATGGCTGTTTCTGACAGAGCAATGAGGATGTGCTGTTGAGTCACAAGCAGAAGGAGCATTGTGTGCTACTACAGCTATTAAATCTTTAGCAGCATTAGAATCTTAAAACCCCAAACCTCTCAATATCACTATTGTCTGGCAAATAGGTAGGCAATGCCCTCCATACCTGTAGGCAAATTCTGAGAAGTTTGCTCTTCTCCTGCCTGAATTAACCAGCTCTTGCCTCAACTTCAGGGTGTCTGCCTCAGGTGTTTTTTTTTTTTTTTTTTAATTTAATTATTTATTTAAAAAAAAAAAGAAAAAAAAAAGAAACACCTGTGGGTCTCTCTCCAGGACATTCGTGATTGTAAAAAAACCTGATATAACTGAGGGTTTACTGGAAGTGCCTTTTGATGTCTGCTCAGGGGTGTCTGACACTGAGAAGAACAAGCTGTGCTTTAGGGACAGATTCAGAAGTGTTACTGTAAGAATATGGAATATGGGCCTTTCCACTGCAATGGAAGATTGACCCCTTCTTCTATTACTTAATGGTGGCTTAAATCCTAAAATACTGGATTTTACTCCTTTCCCAATACAATTTTTCTTGTTGGTGAGACAGATAGATGATAAAAATGTAGGACATAGGCAAGAAGGACTAAAAGTGACCATTGGTTTTATGGAGACCCTAAGCTAAGAATGGATGTTTCATTCAAAGTAGTCCCACTACTGTGAATTGTACATCGTTCCAGGAGGGAAACAATGGAATGAAATACTGGCAGCAATAATGGAGGAGTTATTACAGGCTCTGGGGCTGTAATCCTCTGTAAAGTTTCATCACTTTGCAATGAAGCAGAAGTTTGCACTGTGATTTTGTTTTCTAGTTGAGTTGGTTAAAAGGGGGAAGGAAATCCTGCCTTGCTCCCTCTGAACCATGTCAGGGGTAGTTAATGGAAGGATGGCATGGATTATCCCAGGCTGATTGTTCCTAAGAAGCTGGATGCTGGGACATCCATGGCACACAAGGCCTCTCAGCAGACAGAAGCAGGGAAAAAGCAGGAAAACCCACCCCGTACCCACGTGCTGAACTCCTAAAACACAGTTACCTCACATGGTATTTCTTAAGGGCTGTGTGAGGCTCTCCATGAAGATGAACCCAGGCTAAAGAGCATTTATTTCAAAAAAATCAATTATTCAAACAACATCATTTTTATTGAAACTGTTTTGGATAAGAAATGGTTCTAAATAGTTGAAATTCTTTGGTTTATTAGTATTGACACAATAACTTGGGTAGCTGTGTCAGTGTGTGGCTCTGGCTCCAGCCTGACCCATTTGCAGCTGGTTTGAGTTATGCAAAGACTTGTAGATCAGTTAAAACTGTGATACCAAAAGCAGGACATTTCCACTAGTACAAGATTAGCAGAATATTCACATCAGAACCTGAGAACCAGCTACTCAAGTAACTGCACAGTCCGGTGTACTCTGCCTTGGAGCTGGGTGATTCTTGGAAGTTGATAAGAATATTATACATTCTGCACTTATCCTGAGTTATTAATAAAAGGGAATCAATACTTGCATTATTATTACTGTTGTTTGGCAAACCCATTCTGAAAAGCTTATGACTTTTTTTTTAAAATGATTACTATTTTGCATCCCCAATAAATTATTTAGCTTCTTGAGGGACAGGGGGTTTAGGAGGCGTCTCAGCATCTCATGTTGATGCTCTTTGTTGATTCCCATGGCAGCCCATTTGCTCTAAAGCAACTAATTCTGCTACTTAGGAGATGTGTAATTATGAATTCCCTTGTGTTCTAAAAGCCCCAAAATGTTGTGCTTACTCCTCAGCACTAGGGAGGACCATGTTGTTTTCTGGTTCTAATTTTCTTTCCTCATAACATGAGCTGCTAAATTGATTATCGAAATATCAGTGTTCATCAGACTCTGTGACTGCATCAGAGCTCCAGCCCAGACACTGAAGTGTGTGGTTTGAGGCCCAGGTGAATGAAATCAGCATCACATTTATGGTCCTGGAGTAATTTTGCTGCTTTGAAAAAGTTCAGTCCTCAGTCTGGGCTGAAGCTATAGCAGAATCGCTGTGGTTTCAGTGGAAAACTCTGGAATGGAGACTTGAGGCGATATTTTAAGAAACTACCTGCAGTGTTGATTGGCTTAATATAATGTTCCTTTAAGAACCACACTTTGAAAACCCTAAGTTTCCTACTTGTATGAATGCTTTTTAGGACTAAACCTTTTCTCAGACAGGAGGAGGAGAAACAACCCCTAATCCTGTGCATCCAGCTATTAAAAATAGTTATTATAATGGAACCTGCGTATATGAGTTAAGGCTTTAATTTCTTGGTGAATCTACTTATGTACTGCAAGGCTGAAGAAGGATCACTGGAGAAACCCTTGTAAAATTACTGTATTATTTTTCTTTCATGTTATAATCAAGAGTTCCTTAGATGCAGGTGTGATTTAGTAAGCTTTGTAACTCTCCTTTACGCTTTGTAACTCTCCTTTACCATGGAGGTACACAAAGTGTGATTATAGAAATATCTCAGAAGAACTAGTGAAAAATGGCAAAGAAAGGACAAAAACACTGAGAGTTTAAAATATGCACAATACTAAAGATATGTCTTGGTCCAGTTCTAGAAGAGAGATTTTTAACAGAAGAATGCTTATTCCACTAAGCCTTGTAGAAAGGGGATTGAGGCTCTGTGGTGCCATTTCCCAGCTGTAACAATCCCACCTGCTGTACCAGGGGTGGTCACACTCTCCCTGCTCCCACTGACACCTGAGCAGCTGCCACACTCCATGGCTGGCACTCCACTGGAGCTTTAAAACAAAATTGCTCATTCCTTATCAAGCCAGGATGGAACCTCCTCTCTTCAATATTAGTCAAATCCAGAAGTTTCAATTACAGAGCACAGAGAATTTTTGTTGCAGGAAGGTTGTAAAGAATTTGGAATGAAATGACGGAGTGAGGCAATTGGAAATGAGGATGTTGGAGCATAAGAGAACAGGATTTGTTTTTTTCTAATAGCATTTCTTAGAATTAATGGATCAATAAAAAATGAAAACACACAGCAAGAATCTGTATCAAAAGCTGACACTTCTGCAGATCTCAGTCTTGGAAATATTATTGACCCGGGATTGGAAGTCTCTCGCCAGCTCCCTGCTGTTGAACATTGAGCAAAAAGGCTTCCAAAAGGAGCCTGCAGGTGACCTTTTTCACTTTCACAGCCAAGGATAAGATGCATCAAATGAGTTTATTTTTGGAGTTGAAGGTGAATCCTTACTGAACCACAATTATGCTGCTAAATTTAGGAAGTGTGCACTAATAACATTCAGGTTGTCACAAAGATGAGAGTTTTGTGCTGGGTTGGCACAAATGTCGGTTCTTTGGTGCAAGGAACTGACTGTCTCAGCTAATGACAAAGGAGGGGAGCACTGCTTATCCTCTTTCCTGATGTGAAAAGAGATGCTTGCAATTATAAAAGATAAAGATTTTTCTTGTGTTTTTGAGGGGAGAGATGCGGAAGGCAAGTGGAGCAGCAATGGGAGGAGAAAAGGTGAGCAGAGACAGACAGTGATGCAGCAAAGCAGGACAAAGGGACTGGTGGGAAAGGTAAGAGACCTGAGGAAATGTTTATTGGAACTGTTCCTGTTTGGAGCTGGATTGGTGTGGCCTCCTACTCTGAAGCAAAGCGTGCAAGTGGTGTCCAGTTGATTCTAACACCATCACTCAAACTGTGACAAAAGCCCGTTTTGGTTTAATAATAAAGGCATGATTAATGTTCTCGTTTTGGTCATTAACCTATCACAAAAACAGGCTCAGGTGGAGTATTTTCACTGACTCTTTTGGGGATTTGTGTCCCTTCCTCTGAGGTCACTGTTCAAACAGGAGATCAGGACTTGTGCCTTTAGCCCAGTGTCACTGCTGTCCTGTGCTCTGTGCTTCGAACAAATCACCTTCTGGCTCAGTACAATATTTTTGCAAAGCAGACCTTTCTCCTTGATTAAATTAACACAGCTTTCATCCTTGTGAAGCTTTCTGTAGTTATTGCTTATGTCAGAGGATTTAGACCTTGTATTACTGTCCCCAAATTGACTGCAGTGTAGCAGTTATAAATATCATGTCAACCTGAGTGGCTGGAACAAGGTAGGCACCTCAGCAAGGAGAGGGAACTACATTTAAAGCAGTTTTATTACTCAGAGTGGACTGGATTCTATAAGAAGGATTTTTTTTTCAATAAAGTTTTTTAAAGGCCTTATTGGCAATTGAATTGTATTTTAAAATTATTTACTGAAATATAATGTAATGTAATAAAAGTAGTTCAGTTATGGAAATAACTGCTTTGGTATAAACAGGTGCATCTTCTTAGAAAGTTGAAAGGCCAGAATTAGTTGTGACAATAAAATGTTATAAATTTCAGATTAGCTACTGAGACACTGTGACGTGGCCTCAGCCACCTTTAAAAAGTAAGAGATTGATGGAGGAAGGAAAAGTGTAGGAAAATGAAATTTCAGGAACTGCTCTTGGAGGAGGGGTTTAAGCAGTTTGTAGATAGCAACATGCCTCTCTCAAGACTCAGAGCCATGAGATCAAAAGTACCTTGTAATTGTCTGAGAAAATCTTTCCTCTAGTCCCTTCACCTGCATTCTGCTAAACTTTGCTTCTGGAGCCACTGGAATGTGTCCAAATCTGAGCCACTTCATGTGATCCCGCCACCCCAAGGTTACAGGGTTTGTGCCTTCCCATTCTCCTTCAAATCAGACTAATCCAGCACTGCAGATAATAGTTAGGCCTGCTTTGCTGAAGAAAGTACAGCTTCCCATGTTACAACTATTTTTAGACTATAACTAAGATTGTGGTTTTATTTTTCATCACTGGGAGTGGCAGAAAGCTTCTTGCTGGGAGAAAAATCTGCTGTGCTTACTGTGACTGGTATCAATTGCCTCTGTATTTAAGGGTTGTGATAAACAATGTTGTATTGCATTACACCTTCAAAAATTTTCCTTTTATTAATCTTAATACCATCAAAGTTGTATACCACATATAATCTCTATAGGAACCTGATTTGTGCTAAGTTGCATCATGAAAAAACCCAAACTTACAAAAGTCCCAAGCACAAAAACCCACACAAAACCCCAAAAACCACTCCAGAAAACCAAACCAAACCAAAAACACACATATAAAAAACCAACCAACCAACCAACCAAAAAGCCAAAAAACCCTCCCAACCAAAGCCAAAACCCCTTTATTTGATTCCACTGGTCAAAGCCCCCTTGGAGTGTGGGGTGAGCTGGGCTGGTCCCAGTTCCTCAGTGCTGGGGCTGCAGCAAAGCCAGTTGCTGAAATATGAGTCATTTTCCATTCTCCTGCCTCTTGGTCATGTTAGGAAAACACATTATACATTATAATTTATGAGTAATAATGTTAATTGCAAGCTCTGTGTAATTGGTGTGGTTCAAATATCTGCTGTTAATTGTCATCTGCTATCAGAGTCCTGACTTTTCTGAACAGCCATAGAATTTGATTTTTAATTACTAACTTACTGCTGCCATAAATGTCCACAAGTGATTTAGGAAACACAGAATGTCACACCAGCTCTTGACAGCTTTTTTTTTTTTTTTTCCATGCAATTCCTTCAGCTTTCTGGGGAAAATAACTCCAGTAAAACCAAAGCAGCACTATCAAAATCTGACAGAGTTACAATTACACTGCAGATTCTGCAAAAGAGATTTCTTTATTCTGCCCAAATCTTGCATTAAGAATGGGGCAGTGATGCCAAAACAAAATTAATTAGGAAATGCATGTTTCTTGACTTTTAACTGGTTTCTCTGTCACAAGGAAGGCAGTAGGTCTGAGAATTCATAAATGTCCTGAGTGAAATATAATTGATAGAGGGGTGGGGTTGGTTGTAGGGGGAGGGGTTTGGCTGTTTTGTTCTTTTTTTTTAACTGAATTTAACTGAATCTGTATTTGGCAAAGCCAAGAGATTGTTGTCAGTAGCAGACTTAGGGTCACTGGTGGCAAAGTGGGCTGCAGCTTGCAATTTTAAGGGTACATAAAGCACGGGCTGCATTCCACAGTTGCATTGGTAAAGGGCAGACTCCAGTAAAACCTCCCTGTTGCAGCATAAACATGGCATGAAACTTGATGAGTCGATGGACCAGGTTTGTGCTGTTATCCACGCCTGCAATCCATCTGCACCACGATGATAAGATGAAAACTAAGTTGCTCAACAGCAAAATAGTGAGCCTAGATTGGAAAAAGCAAAGGTTTAGACTTTTAAGCTCCTGGCAAGGTGACCAGTTGTTTATTCTATATGGAGATTTGCTTCCTTTTTTTTTGGTGTGAAATAACTGCATTGAATTGAGATCTGTCATCAAAGAGATGTTTGGTCTGTCTGAGTGGACACACATGAGGTGTGGCAGAGTCTTCACATGTTTTGGGCTTGCTCTGCATGTGCTCATCTGGAGAACTGCAGACTTTCTCCCATGGAAACTGGAGGAGCCCTGGATCTCTGAGACCTTTATTCTGCCAGTTGTCCTCAAAAACATGCCTTGTTCATGAGTCAAGTTTGGAACCAACTTTTTTACTTCTTGTGCTGATAAGTTTGAAGCTGAATCTTGGCGTTTCAGGGACTTTATGGATCAATGTGGTGGTAGTTAAATATTCCAGATGTTGAAAATATCTGTAACATGGCTATTTTGGAAAAGCAGGATTTGAAGATAAAATCCAAATCCCTGTATTGAAAAGGTGTGCGTGTTGCTGAGGCAGCAGATGTGCCACCATGAACAGATGAATTTGATGTGTTTATACATTGTATAGGCATGAAATCAAAGAGTTGTCTTGCTGACATGGGGCCTTATTAGGTGCAAAATGGACTCAGTAGGAATCTTTCCACTGGATCAGAATCAGCCCTGCTGATCTGATTTATGTTTGCTGCTTTCTGCTGGCTGTCCTTGCACAGGTTCATCCCTGGGCAGTGTGGGCAGAGCACGGGGTGGCACTGGAGCAGCTCAGGAGATGCAGAGTTAGTGGGGACAGTCCCATGCCCTGAGCTCTTGAGGCTCCACCTCTTTTCCTCACAGTGCAAGACTCCTGTTCACTCAAAGTCTTGCATAACTCCCCCAGCCAGGTTAAATCTGCAGGAAAAATCACTTTGTTTCTAAAGAAATGTGATTTTCTGTTCCCAAATGGATACCCTCTTAACTATTTTTGTAGTTATAATCGCTTCTTCCCCCTTGGCCCCCTATTTTTAGTTCATTTGAATGGCATGGCTGGTTTTTCAGTCAGGTGTGATTAACCCCAAATTTGGGGGGATGTCTGCTCAGCATTGCTGTCACTGTAGCAGCTCCTCTCCAAATTGATGCTTGGCACCAAACCCAGGGTTTTAAATGGCTATCTTATATTTTATGGAATTGTCAGAATCCTAAATCAGTAACCAGAATCTGTACTTACCTCCATTTATTGCTGAATGTGGCAAATAATGTGTTCTACTTTTCTCTTGAGACTCTGAAATTAAGTCCATTTATATAAGATTTTAAACTAATTATAGGTGCATAATTCTGCAAAATATGAAAACAGAATCTCTTCTAAAGAGAGCTGATGGGGAAGTAGAAGTTTAATTCAAGCCCACATGAGCCATTATTGGAATTTCAGTGGAATATAAGTTGGTCTGAAAGTATGTAAAGGGCTGGTTTTATCCCTGCCTTTCAAAGCACTGTTATGAATATGAATATCTTTATTTAATCAAGCCAATTGTGTCCTGGGAAAGTGAAACATTAGGTAATTTTAAACACAAAATGACGGCCCTGCTGCACTGAGTTGATTGGGTTAAATATCACATATACTGGAGATGGTGGTTTATCAGCAAGGCCATGATAGACATGGGAGGGTAACGGTCAGGAGCTCTGCATGTTGAGACACAACAACATGTCAAGATTTGCTGATTTTAATTTGGGCTTGTAAACAAAAAATTATAACATGTACATAATTACTTCATTTTTGTTCTGCTAATTAATTCCTTTTAATAAATGTGTTAAAAGTAATAGTATTTTTGAGGTCGATTAAAAGTCAAAATTTATATTTACTGAGAAGAAACCAGGATTTTGTTTTCCTCTGTTTATTGAATTAATGCTGCTTTTCTGTCTGGAAGGAGGGCTGGTGTAAAGGGATCCTCATGCAACAAACAGGAGTGGAGGATGTTTTTAGATTGCCTTGTAATTTTCAGGAGGAGTGAAAGGCAAAATTATACACCCAGAGAGAAAACATTTGCAGCAAGGAAATTGTGATTCCAGCCTTCCCAGCGAGGCAGCTGATCCCAGCATTGTGGGCAGGATAATGCCATGTGACTGCGGCGACACAGATTTTATTCCAGGAGCACTTAAGAAACACATGCTAATGTTTGGTGAGAGCGAATGGGCTTCAAATGCCCTTTGAAATGGGAATCTGTGCAATTGTTTAACTAAAACGTGTGTTTGCAGCGTTTTCTGATTTATATGCCATCAAGGGCGAACGAGACAATGCTTGTCTGCAAAGATGAGATACAGATGGCTGGAGAGAAACTCAAACAAGCCAAGTGCTCTAATCTGGCTCTTGCATCCTGAGGGCATCTTCTCCTGTGCCCTCCTCTCTGCTGACTCGGGCTGCAGGTCCTCTTGTTGCACAGACATTCAACGTGCCCCAGTGGCTGTCACGTACCAGGGTGCAGAATGAAAACAAACTCACTCCATTTCGAGATTCCAGTGAAACCAGGAGCATTTTGCTGTTTCTTTGTGCAGGAGGGGCTCGTAAGAATTAGTCCTTTAGGATCCTCATTGTTCAAGAGGCAGAATTCAAACAGAAGGACAGCCTCTGTTGGATCAATCCTGCTTTTCTTGGGAGATGTTTGGCAATGCACGTGCTGCTCCTTGCAGTTAAATTGCTGCCTTTTGAGGGTGGGCTTTCTACAAAGGAAGTTGCATCTCAGGCTGCAGGATTGAGAGTGTACAGAGGAGTGTAGAGGCAGGACTGAGGGAAGTGTTCCTGCCATTTTAGAGTATGAGAAAGTACCATTAGGTTGTTATGAATTGAGTTATTTCAGAGAATAAGTTTGGAAAAGTGAGGACATAAGTTTGAGCAGGATCTGTGTGTGTGTGAAGTATTGCATCAATATAATACCAAGAGGAGGGGAAACACTCAGTGTGGTTAAATTAGGCCAGGTACGGAAGCAAAATATTTACTGTGGTGGCAGGAAAAGGAATCACAGTTATTATTTAGGCTTTCTGTAGTATCTGTTGGTCCAGACAGAGGAATTGAATGTTCCTTAAAATATGTGACTTTATTTTATTTTTCGTTTTGCTGTTTGCTCAGTTCATAATCTGTATAAGTTGTTTGAAATCTAAAACCAAAACCAAAAAAGCCGCAAATCAAAACATTCACCAACATTT
Organism: Margarornis squamiger; assembly: GCA_035222235.1. Lineage (NCBI taxonomy): Eukaryota > Metazoa > Chordata > Aves > Passeriformes > Furnariidae > Margarornis > Margarornis squamiger. Next base: position 745,928 of record JAWWTY010000019.1, on the reverse strand, counting down.
CAGAAAAGTGTGTTGGAAATAAAATTTGAAATGAAATAAAGCCATTGGGTTTTATTCCTTTAGAATTCCTTGGTTTTCATAGTTATCTTCTGAAGGTGAATTCTTGGATGCAGACAGGTTCAAGGCTTCAAAATTGTAGTAGAATAGCAGCAAAAATTCAAGATGATATTAAAATAACCTGATTTATCTTACGATGATTCTACAGTTGGCACATGGCATAGCTTTGTGTTTTGGAGTTACAGTCAGGGAGACATTTGTTCATGTTTTTGTAAACAGTGGGATGAAGAAAACCAGAATTTGCCAGTGAAATTTTATGGATTTCATTGTGAGTGTTCCAGGGCAGAAGCTGAGAGCCAGGTTTGTATGAAGAACCCTCCAGTAAATGGAAGAGGAGACGGGTGAGGAGGGAGGGTGGGGAGTTTTGTTCCCTCTTTCTTCAGCAGCAGCTGATAAGTGTGTGTATATACACTACAAAAACCAGTCTCTATTTCAGTGAAGCTTTAGAAAATAAAAGTGCAAGTTTAAAAGGCCAAATGGAGCCTTTAAACACTGTCATTTGATGTTTAATGCTGGGCATTAAAATTGCTGGATTATTTGTATTTGCAATATTTGCAGCCTCATCATAATGACCGTAGAGCTTCCAGTGATCTTTCCCATATCTTAATTGCAGTGAGATGCCATGTCAGATATAGTTAAATAAACTGAATTTTTATTCATCATTGTAGACTTTCATGTAGGGATTGTTTTCCTTTGTCCTTCAGCTTCCCCCATTTGTACAGATCACAGGAGAGATATCTGTAGGAAATTATATTTAGCAATTTTGCTCTTAACACACTTTTCTGTCAAGGCCGCTACCATATTGATGATGATCCCCTTATTTAGTAGTGATTATAATTGATTTCTCACAACTCTTCATGCCAGGCAATAATTAGAGAATGAACTATGGCCAGCTCTTCCTCATGGTGAGGGCTTTTACCAGACAGTAAGATTTGAGTAGAACTGGAGGGTTTTTATGCTATGAAGTCTTTATGAGTATTAAAAAAAACCCAACAAAGTAAAATGTGATTATTTTAAATGACTCTACTGACAAAACATTTAGTAATGAATGCTGCTCTTTGAGTTATTGTATTATCTCTAAATGCCAGGCTGAGCTAACAAAGTAGACGCCTCCAGTCTGGCTCCTCTTTGCGTGGTTTTGATGCCTAAACTCCTGGAAGACAGGCACTCAGAGAAACATTAATGGACAAAGATAGACAACACCTTTATGGGGAG
>JAWWTY010000019.1:701404-744556 GCA_035222235.1 Margarornis squamiger | reverse complement strand
CACTTGGTGGTCCACCCGTCAGGGTCGCAGGCTATGCCCCCTGGACCAGCTCCAAGGGTTTCTGGGCTCTTCTATTGGTTTGACTTCAGGTTATCTTGCAGGTGTCTCTGAAAAACACCATGACCTTCAGAAAGCCTGAGAATGTGTGAGAGAATCACTTTAGGAACTTCTAACACCACCTAATATGTGAGCAAGAAAACCTATACTTCTAAAACTCTAAAAGTCTACAAAATACACACCAAACCTTTAGGCATCAGTTTATTTCCTGTCACTTCTATTTTCCTCACCCTTGACAGGGCCACTCTCTTCTCTGATCAGCTGCTCTCTGCTCCAAAGGGAGGACACCAGAGAGAGGAAAGAGAATGTGAGAAACACTGGGCTTAACTATGCTGGGACTTGTCCCTGAGGACTTCAAAGTACCCTGACCCCTTCCCACTGTGCAGTGGGGGACATGGGCGGGTGAAGATGTTCTAGAAGGGAATATCTTTGGATAAGGAGCCTCAGGAGGAGGCACCTCAGAGCCCATGAGGATTACTCAGCTGTGTAAGGTGCAAAGCACTCGTGGCCTTGGTTTGCTCTGTCCTGGTCTCTCAGGTCTCACAGCATTGTTTCTCTTCCACTGGAGATGGGGCTGGAAGTCCCTCCAGTCTGGGTATTCCAGGGTCAGTGCTGCAGTGTGGAACAGTCTGTTGCAAATGATTTAATAAATGAGGACTCAGACATTGAAGAGAGATCAAAAACCAGAGGGGAAATGCAGGGCAGCAGGAAAACACAGAACTGTGGCCTATTCTCTTGCCCCATCACATTCCACCACCCCCATCCCACTTAGCAGGATTTCTTTACTTTTTATTACCTTTTCCCTCTGTATGCCATAGCTTGGCTAAATCCATTTTTCTCTCCTTTCAGACCTGCCTTGTGTAGCCTGTTGGTTGCTATTCCTCCCAGTTAGTTCTTGATACTCAGATCCCCTCTACCCACAGCAAGATGTACTTACATAGTTATTTACAGCCACTTTCCCTTGTAAGGATACAAAATTTAATTGTTTTTCTAGTTTGCTGTGCTGCCTTTGGAGCAGTGCTGCTCTCTCCTTTTTAAGCCTAATGCCACAGTGCATCTGACAACATAAATGAGAAGGAATGGTATAAAATCTGAGGGTTTTGTTCAAAATACAATATGGATTTGGGAAACTTTGATATGAAAGAGGTTTCTTCTATAATTTAAAGCCTCAGGAAACAGGAATATAATTCTGTTTTCCTGCTTTGCTTTTTTTAACAAAAGGTGAGTGTGAGGAGAGCGCTGTGGCACAGAGAACAAACTCAAAATTTATTCATTAAAAATTCATTGGCAGTGTGCTGAGGAATCAGAAAACTGGGGGGTTTTTTTCCACATTTGGTTTCCCCACCTTCTTTTTTTAACAGGAACCCTGTGAAAGGAGGGAGGCAGGGCTGTGTGAACTGCTGACTTGAGTGGGAGCTGAGGCACAACCAGCAGAGGTGTTTGGGAGGACTCTGGTTTATGAAGAGCAGACTTTGAAATTGATACTTGTGTTTCTGTCTGTTCTTCAGAGCCGGTGGATCTTTGGTCTCAAACGTGTCTCTCCTTGTCCTGCAGGTCCTGCACCCTATTCCCTGTTTTGTGCCACATCCCGGCCTTGGGAGGGAGCAAAGCTGTCACCAGGGAGGAGTCCAGAGCTGGCCATGGCAGCTTCAAAAAGGAGCAGTCTGGGGCCCATCTGTCAAACCTGGGATGTATTTAACACAGCATATGTAAGCTCTGGGTAACCCCTGCTATAATTATATGAAAAATTACCATGTCAACGAGCAGTTTGCTCTGTCAGATGACCAGTGTGTTTGCTGCACTGCAAGCACGTCCAGAGATCTGACAACTTACTGCCCAGTGAATACTGATCCTTTTCAAGTGTCCAGTTGTTCATCAGTTTGCTTGTATTTTAAATACATGAATATGCAGAGCCATGAAGCAAAACGAAAAAAAAAATAATTATTCAGTCCTGTTTCACACATAACATCTATAGGCTACGTGTGTGTCATCACAAAAGTATCACATTTATCCTGCTCTCATTTTTCATACATGAATTTTTTCTCTCTGCTGTTTCAGTTTTGGAGACTTCATGCTAAGGTAGATCTCTGTGCACCTGCAAACAAGGTTTGGGCAGGGCAGTTCTGTCTGTCTCAGCCTTGTGCTTTGATTGTTGTGCTCTCAGTCTGAGGGGAGGAAAGATCTAATTGGGTCCCTTGCAGAAACCAGCAACTTTATACAAGATCTTATGGAGGGAGATAAAAATTTCATTCCCAGGCACTTTAAGACTATACAAGAATTTGGGTATCACACATCTGTGTTTTATTTGGGAACTTTTGTGATTTTTATCTTTATTTTATTTTTAAATCATCATGGGAGCGTTGCTACAATAAGGGGCCTGGGGAACTCATCTCTTTTTATAGCAGCAGGTAGTAGGAGGTACTAAAAGAGACAGTCTGAAGAAAACTTTGAAGAATCAGGGCCTCAGTTACCTATTTCTTTCCAAAAAGTCCTGAACTTGTAGCCTGTCAGAAGGAAAACGTGCTTTATAGGATGTTGTGTTATGAAACAATGATGATCTTCTCTCCCAGTGCTGAGGAAACTGAACCTGATCAATGTTGCTCATGTCTGGAAAGAGAACTCTGTAGATCTAAAATATGGGAATGAAAGGCAGGAGTATGTGGAGGGATGTGATGGGGTCTGACCGAGAGAATATCCACTCATCTTCTGCATCCCCATTTATTTATTTATGTATTTATTTTGAATTTCTACCTTTAGCTGTGCTTGTTCTTGGATATTCCCCCCAAAATGGACTGAAATGGCTTGTAGCTCTCCCAGTTAATATTTATTAGCTTATTGAAATGGCAGCATTTGAGGAATCACATGTACAAGGGTCTGTGTGGTGGGATTAGATTGGAACCATGATAAACAGCTCTTCATCCTGCCCTTCTTTTGTAAGTTACTTGTACTGAAGGAGCATTATTTGAAAAGAATCTTTAACAGGAAAAGATTTAAGTACAAATGCAAATTTTAAGTGTACAAAATCTCAAATGAAAGTGTAGAGTCATGAATTTTTAAAAATATGAACAAAAAGGGTGTCTGTTTGAGAACATTGAGTTACTTACCATGGTTCTGCACAGCTCCTGTTGTGTACAAGCACTGCCTATTGAGAAATAAGGGCTGTGTATCAAGACTTAAGTATTACCTTTGGCAAAAGTAGAGAAGAGTGCATAGTGCTTTTTTTCTCCTTGGTATCTTTGCATTTTTTTCCTTTATTCAGTCATAAAACTAGAGAATGCATATGTGCGTATATATATATAATGTTCAGCATTGGAGGGGGAACAGAAAGATTTGCTCCACCAGAGCTGTTAAATCAGAGAGACTAATATTTTGAGTTCTGCTGTTATTGAGAAGTTGAGTGTTTTTTGCCAAGTATTTGAAGTAATTTAATACATGGTAAATCTATATTATATATCTATTATATGTGTAAAATCTATATATATATATAACGTAATAAAGGACATACAGTCCTCAGCTGAATTTCCCAACCCATTACAGACTCTTTTACATGTTCATTCCCAAGTTAAAACAGACTTTGGTGCAAACAAGAGTAAATGTGGAACATTTCTCTGTCCTGGATTTGGTTTGATTTTTTAAATACATTATTCTAATCTCAGTAGTTTAATGTGAAAATTCAAGTTTTCAGGGCCCAGTTATAGAGAAAAATCATCATTTAAGGGCTTTGGAAATAAGTTCCCAGCCCATGCATAGCAAGGTCAACACGGGGACGCTGAAGAAACCAAGCTCAGCTCTGTGGTGTGGAGCTTTCTAGAATGTGCAGCAGGACTCAGGGGCAGGCTGATTATTGGGGTGAATTTATGGAATGCTGGAGATGTTCAAGGCTGTGCACAGTCAGAAACAAGAGTGGAATTTGCTCTGGATCCTCCTTTTAGTTCTTCCTTTGGGCTTTTTTTGCCGTGAAGCTGAAGATGGGAATAACAAGCTGCAGGAGGGAAGGACAAACCTCCCTCCCAGTTACTGTGCCCTTCATTTCGGCATGTCTGACCTCAGACAATTATGGTGGAGGAGTTGTTTCTCTTTCTTGAGGAAAGTGGTATATTTTTTAATATATAAAAGGCGATTAAAGCAGAGAGAGCACAGTGCTGTGCTGTTGAAAAATAGCTTCTAGACAAGGTCTGCTGCTCCCAGTCCTGCTGACTTATTGGGATCACATTTTCCTTTGCAGTGGATGGAGAGGATGCCATGGAGGCCATTGTAGGATGGTTGGGCCAAAGGAAATCAGAGGCTGATTTGAAGTGATGTGATGAATTTAATATGAAGATGTTTCTGAAGGTCCATGAAGGTGGCACTCAGGCTCTTTATTTCATCTTCATATCAATTATGGCTGGTCCTGTTTAAATAAAGGGCATAGTAATATTATTTTGATAGTTTGTTCAGCTCTTAATAAAATCTGTTTCTATTCTATTAGAGTTGTGTCTGTTACAGACTGAACACTGTGAGTTATCTTTATGAATTAGCTTTCCTTTTCATTCTCGTTAATAACTGTGTCTGTGGCAGTTTGTTTCTATGGTAATGTTTGTGATGCAGCTTTTTCTTTTCTTTTAAGTAAAATTCTGGAATGCTTGTGGGGACAAACACTCTTAGAATCCCATATGAGGGCCTTTTTTTGCAGAGAGATCATAAGATTTGACTCCAGAGGATGAAATAATCAGAGCAGTGAAGCCACTGTCGTACAAAAATATTGTTTGACAAAATTAACAGGAAGGTCAGATAAATTTACTCAGAGTGCTTGGAGAATAAATTGATCAAAGGATGGCTTAAAGGATGATAATTTTTTTCCTTCTGAATATAAACTCCTTAGAAATGCACATCCATCACCGATCTCACCACAGGACTTTTGCTCCTGTGCCCTCGGAGATAGGAACTGGCTCACCAGAGTGACAGGGGCTGCAGGTTGGGCAGAGTGGCCAGGGAGCTGTGGGAAACTCTGGAGCTGAAATTGGTTTGGAGGACAATATTGCTTTTGCTGTTTAAAGCCTGTACAGAGCACAAGTTCCAGCGAATGGGGGAGGACAACTGTGTCTGCAGCCAGAGCTGGTGGGTGTTCCTGTTCTTAGGGCATTACTTCTGACGTATTTGTGAATTTCCATCCACCTGAAAGATTGGAAAGTCATTGCTTGGAAGAGAATTAAAAAATAGTAAAAGCCTCAAAATGGTCCTGGTAACCAGCCTTTCCCCACTGCCACAAATGTGGGGCCTTTTAATCCTTCTTTTTTATAGACTATTTTGTTCGGTCCATGACATTTCTCTACATTAATGGTTCAATGTTATAAAATCTTCTCCTTGGAGTACCTGGTGCACTTGTGAGAAGGGCTCAGGTTGTATAGAAGGATTGGTATAGACACATATGGGTTTCCAGGCCATGTATATTATATTTTATGCAGATAAGAAACTTTCAAGTAGGGATTTTTACACCCTTCCTTTCTTTTTCTGTTTTCCTAAGCACATCAGGAAAGTTTTTATCCCAATTGTGCTGTGGGATGGGACATTTCAGGGAAACGTTCCTTTTTAGAGGGAACTGTGGCAGAGGAGATAACCACTGCAAAAGTGGGGTTTGTTGTTAGAAAGGAAGCTTCAGTGTTAAATTATGCAACAGATAACACCACTTGATAATAAATACATCTTAGCAGCTGTGTTTCCAGGGGTTTTACAAATGCTGGTGGTTGGTGTCATGATAGAACACAAAGAAGAGACTTAATGAGCTTGTGCTGCCTCATTTCATTAGTGCAGGGTTTGTGTTACACAGGAAATCAGGAGCTGGAGCTGCAAACTGAAATATGGGGCAAGAGGAACATTCCCATTGGCACTGGCACTGCTTAATGTGCTTATAAATTGTGGGCTGCTCCTGAGAAGCCCTTTAATGGAGCCAGAAAACTAGGCGTGACTTGTCCCTAATATTCAGAGGACGGTATCAAGGAAAGCAGCTTCTTAGAGCAGCCCTGTACGTGGATTTGGTTTTGCAAGAGGCCCTTACACACATGATCTTGTTCATAACTTACAATTTTTGTCATACCCTTACTGGCACTACTTTTCTACATAACCAAGATTCTTATTTTTTTCCTATTAAAGATATGGAGACATGCAGATTAAACATATTTACATGGGGGGGTTAAATTACTTTTTAATTTTATTTTGGTTATTTAGTTTGTGTGGTGTTTTTTGTTTGTTTTCTTGGACCCATTTGCTAAAACAAAAAAACCAAACTAAATATTTTGGCCAATTTTCTTACTAATTTTTCAAAATACTCTCATTTCAGTAGAGATTTGTACGAATTTACTTACTGCTCAATATTCTTGTAGAAAGAGATAACATTAAAAGCATAAAGATAATAAGTAATACACCATCCTGTCACCATCTAATTCAGAGAATACTTGGTGGCTGGAAAACAAGATTTCTGATAAGTTCTAAATTGGTTTTATTCTACATCAAGATAAAATAAGCCTTTAATTTCATTTATCTGTCAGTGAAAAGGCAGATAATAAAAGCCCCAGAAAGTCAATAAGGCCACTGATTGAGGCTTCAAATGTGAGACATGCTGCTTGGAATTCCTGCGAGGAGGTGTGGGCAAGTCCCAGCCTGACTGCTGGGCTGCTGGTTATTCTGGGCTGGATTTGGGCTGCAAATTCTCTTGGAGCCTGAAGTATTTTAGAGACAAAAGCAGGGTCCTTAATTATGTTTTTGGGATATTTTTTTAAAAAAACTGGCTGTTGAAAATTTTTGGATTTTTTTTCCCCTGTGGAAAATGAATTATCAGAAAATTCCTGAGAAATTCCATTTAATGCAGCTACTTAAAGGTCATGGCGTGGGGAGGGGTGAGGAAAAAAGAGAGTTTGGGTGGGGAAAAAAAAAAAGGAAATTTTTTTCTTCAGTTATCTGGGAACTACTTGGTCAGTTGTCTCTATTGCTGTATATTAGAGAGCAATAAAATTGTCTAATATGCCAAAGGTGCATTTTATGTGATGAGTAAATAAAATATTTTTATGTAGGTGTTGAGAATTTGTGTAAGTTTTGAACACTGAAGATCCTTCAAATGCACTTTAACAGGTCACCCTTTGTTAACCTACACCCTTTAAATGCCACAAACCAACTAGTTTACTGATACTTAGTCATAGCTGTGTTTGGTTTTGGTTTGGTGCTTTTTGAAATCAAAGCAAACCCAACAGCAATGAAAAAACCTTGTTGGGAGCAGCGTCCTTAGACAGTGAGACAGTGCTGTTAATGGGATAGTGGCGCTCGTTTGGCTGGATGTGAAAGAAAAAAACCTGCCTTTCAGGCATTGTAAGGTTACAAGTATTTACATTTTGTTTGCAGTATGAGTGTTTTGTGTTATAACAGGACAGACAAGCAGCTATAATCAGAAAAACTCAGTGCCACACAGACCAGAGGGACTAATTGCAAGAGCATGTGAAGGGGGACAGGCCAAGGGGGAAGGGCTCCAAAGTGTCAGAGCAGGGTTAGATGGGGTATCAGGAAAAGGCCTTCCCTGGGAGGGTGGGCAGGCCCTGGCACGGGGTGCCCAGAGCAGCTGTGGCTGCCCCAGCCCTGGGAGTGTCCCAGGCCAGGCTGGACGGGGCTTGGAGCCACCTGGGCTGGTGGGAGGTGTCCCTGCCCATGGCAGGGGGTGGAATGGGATGATCTGTGACATCCCTCCCAATCCAACCCGTTCTGGGATTCTATGATTCTATGACACCAGTTCTGTAGTCCCCCAGTTTCATGTGTCAGAAACATTCAGGTCAAGGTGGAAAATGTTAAATTATGGTTCTCTCTCTGAGTGTGAAGGATTGATGGTGCCATCTAAACTCTAGATCAGGAGTGGTGTACGCCATGGCAAGATGAGCCCTCAGAGGGCAGAAGGACAAGGAAAGCTGTCTCTGGCTATTCAGTCACGGAGCTCTGTGTTGCTGCAGCCTCTGGGAGGGTTCCTGTTTGCACCAAGTGTCTTTCTTGTCTGTAATTGATTTCTAGGCCCTTTGCCTGAAAACACAGACTTCATCCAGACCATAGAACAGCAGTCAGTAAGTCCTGTTTGCCACTTTTGGTCAGGTTTGATTAGAGGTTGTTTTTCAAAGGATGGCTCCAGCAATTCAGGGGAACCCCTGGAGTCCCCCATGTTCTCCTTGCTTTGTACTGAGTTGTGTTCAAGGAAAAACCCTGAAAGTGTGGGTTAATAAGGTGCTTCCTCAGTTGTAAGCAAAGTGCTGAGGCTCTGATGCTCTAATACAAATGATGGAAATGTTGAATATTTACTCTTGTTTACGCATTATCTGAGTTTACTCAGTCTGACATCTAATTAATATTGTGCTTCGCGAGAGTTTGTGTTGTTCTCCATCAACATTCAATAAATTTTTAAAGGCAAATCTTTCCTAATTGGCAGTAATGAGCCAGTAAAACTTATATTGGATTAAGAAAAGGCACAAGCCCATGAAGGCTCCCTAAGCAGTTGCATCAGCAAAGTTCTAGTCACACAACTCCATCGTGTCCATTCTGGGAACTGGCCCTGCCTCGTGGGCTGCCCTGGGGGCCAAATGTGAGTGGGTTTGTTTCCTCCATGTACTGCCCAACTTTGGACACTCTGGTACATGAACTGAGGGTGTCCCAGAGCAGCAATCACACCTTGAGAGGATCTTCCAGGTAACTCAACCAATGCAGTTATCATGATCTCTTTTTAGCAGATTTAATTGTCAAAGCCCACTTATGCTTGGAAATTTGTTGGGAAAGCACTGACTTTTAAACTTATGTACTATTGTTAGACACCTTGATCTCACAAACTTTCCAGATGTGATTCCTGGGTTTAACAGTGCAAGTTTTAAAGCTGAGGTAAATTTTATGGCAGATCTACACTTGACATCAAGTGTCAAAATCCATTTGTTTATATGGACTATGTTGATGTATATGCAGGTGGCTGATGATCCCTGTGTGAAGAAGGGTCCTGGGGTGGAGTGGGGAGAAGGAAAAGCTCAATAGCCGAACAGCTTTTGGAGTGGGTAACTCTGGCTAAATTCTACATTCTGCAGTCCAAAAATCCCAAATGTCACCACTCACATGGGTGAAGGAAGGAGGATTTGGCCTCCTATTGCTTTGGAGAAATACTGCATCTGCTATCTAAAGACTTCACAGAGAGAAGGCAAGTCACCTCTGTTGTGCCTCCTTTCTGTACTGCAGTGCTTCAACCCAAAGCGAAACCTCACCTAAAGACTGAGACTTCATCCTGCAGTTTGGGTTGGGCTCCATGGACAAAGCAGACATCAACCATGGAATGTGCTTTGCTGGAAATTGTTCAAAACAGCTTGGCTGGGTTTTGGTTTGCTGAGCAGCATCTTGGTCTTTATCTGCCCAGGAGGGGTTCAGGAGCTCCTCTGCTGGGGTGGGGCTGGTGTTCATATCTGTGCAAGGTTCATCCACGTGGTTCCAGTGGGGTTCCCTGGAGCAGCTGCTGCCCCTTTGTACTGACAGAACACCATGACCTGAGATTTGGTTTTGGCATCCAACAATGCACAGTAAAGCTATACATTAGTTCACATTGGGAAATGGAGGTTAGCTAAGTGGTGAAAACCCAATACAAACTCAGTTTTATGGAATCTTTTGGTATTCGAAATGCTCATGACATTTATTCGTAAGGTTCCGGAAACCTGAGTGTGATTAACTCCAGAGCTGGCTTTATTTTATAAAAATAATACAGTTGTGATGGGAAGCCTGAATCAATATTGACTCAAAGGAAGGTGTCACTTAGAGGGAATAGAATATTTACCTTTTTACTTGGAGGCTTAAAATACCTAATTTAGGAGTTCTTTCTTTTGTAATTTTTAGGGCTCTAAGTTGAACTGTGTGAATACTCCCTGTGTGAATCAACAACACCACTCCTTGCAATGTTAATACTTTTAAGTAGGTATTTTCTCTCTGTTATTCCTGATCCTTTCAGTGTGTCTCATGCAACAGAACCACCGTATTAGCATCAGATTTTGTTTTTAGCATGGTATTTGGGTACTGTAGGAGTAGCATATATTTCAGTTTATGTGTGTAAATAACATGCAGACAAAGAAATGTCAGGGTTGTCCTTGCCTGGTGGGTCAAGCAATCCTGGCAAGGGTTTGGTTTCATTTTTTGAGTCTATAAATACTCCCTAATCTATATGTCCTGCTTGCATCATTGTGTTGTGTCACCTTTCCTTCATGCCTGCTATATATAGTGTTTATACTATATATAGTGTATATGCAGTGTTTGCAATGCAGGGAGTAAAACTGCTGGGTGTGGTAAGTGCAAAGTTATTTCTGAATGCTCTGAACATAGAAAGTGTGGACCTCTGGGGATCATGGAGACAAGGGGTTTTCAGAAGAGAAAAAACCCCAAACAAACAGACTTTTACCAGTTCTAAATCAACTTTTAGGTGTTTAAATGCAGATGCTGCTGCTGAGTATGTAGGGATGATCATATGGTGGTGTCAGACTGGTAAAGGACATTTTATTTCTGGCAGAAACAGAATTGTTATACAAAAGTACGTTGGGGACCATGTCTGGGAATCCTCGTGGTTCTGCTCCTTGCATTCATGGCTCTTGCCTGCACAGCACAGTAGAGCTGCAATACCTCTCATGTGAGTGGATGTCCCAAACCCACAAAAGCATGCAGTCCCAGTGCCATAAAAACACATGAATGAAATGCAGAATTTCCCTGGAAATTTGCAAAAAGTAAGAAATACTGGAGTAACTTCTTTTTATGCATTGGAAAATTTAAGTGGAGTTATTCTAGGGACAACTGCTAGAAGTTCTTCACAAATTTAAGTTGCAATTATTGTAGTTTAAAGTGTGACCAGAATTTTTGAGAAAGAAGTTTTTTTCCTGACAGTATAATTAAATAAGGAATATTTTATAATATATTATTACAAGTATATATTATATATTATAGCATAACAAACGTTATCTTTTTATTCATATAATGAATATATCAATATTATATAAATATTATATGACTAGACAAATATATTTTTATTTAAATAAAACTAAATATATTTATAAATATACATAACAAATATATAACTAAATTGAAAATATATAAAATAAAATACATTATATAAAAGAAGTCAGGATTGCTAGCCCTTTGGCAAGTGGTTGGGGTGTCTCTTGTAGGGATGTAGAGTCTGCACATCCTGCCCAAAACACTCACCTGTGCTGGGTTAGTCCTGCCCTTGTGTGGCCACCAGAGCTGTGACTGCTGGCAGGGGATGCTCTGCAGGTCTCACTGCTGTCACAGGGCTGGCTGGGTGCTCACCAGCTGTGGTTGTGTTTGGTTGTGTTTGGTTGTCACGTGTGTCCTCCTGCTTGTGGCAGTCACCAGTCCAGATGCTCTTGGGGGCTGCTAGTCCTGCCCATGTAACCCATGATAGGTAAAAGATAGCGATTTGCTTTTAAAAAAAAATTCATCTTCAGAAAGATTCCCATAAATCTTTAGCTTTGACAAATTAATAAATTCTTTACATTATGGGGAAATTAAAGGTAATATTGTTCAGGAAGTGTTTTCAAATTCTGCGGGTGGAAAGGCCATCACTTTCTACAATTTCTGTTTGGAATATGGAGTTGTTTTGGTACGGCTTAGCGTGGTTGGAACCTGGAACTCCTACTCTGCAGAAGGTCCAGTGTTTCACTTGGGGTTCTTTATTATTGCTTTGAATTAGAACAAAAAACATAAATATTCCTCACACGAGAAAATTTTTAACCTACTTTTCCAAAAACATGGAGCATCTTTTCATGCCAAAATGATTGGAGTATATTTTGAATCACAATGCATTGAAATATTGGGTTTTATTCTTAGAAATGTTGACAAATTTGATAATAAATGTCATTATAATGCATCATCTGCCTGACCTCTGGGAGGGGGGGCCCTGCAAGCTGGGCAGAGGACAGGCTGGGCAGCCAGCCTGGCTCTTCCCTGCCAGCCTGGCTCCAGGCAGCCTTCCAAGCCAATCTGCCAGCCCTCCAGCCAGCCTGCCTGCTCTCCTCAGAAGTTTTAGTGCCATAAACATTCCCACAGAACGTTTTGATCCAGAAAATCAGCAGTTTCTGATGGCAAATTGTTCATCAGAAGAGTTTTAGTCGGCCCTATTAAGAACATAAGTCTCTGAAATTGTTAGTCCTGAATAGAAGTGTTGCCAAACAATTGAATGGAATAGCCTTCACTGCCTGCAAGGCTCGTTCACTTTGTCTCTGAAATAGCTCTTGGTTTGCTTTTACCACCCCCTGGAAAGGAGTAAAAGTTAATTAAAGTGGGTATTGCTCTGTGCTTGCAGTCTGTTGCCACTGAAACAAGTGTGGACAGGGTTCAATGAAATGGAATTCAGAGTCAGCTGAACTTGGAGGTGTCACGAAAACAGCTGCATTTGGCAGTGAGGACCAACAGGCTAATTAGTTTGAAGGATGGAAAGAAACTGTGCATTTCTTAAAATAAAAAGGTGGAATGTGTTTCATCGACAGTACTAACATTTTTCAGTTGTAATTTATATAAAGCTATTAAACTAATTAAAATTTTGTTCAGATCTGCATGCAGCTCCCTCTGTCAGAACCCTTCTCTGTTCCTAGGAGTGCAAAGGAAAGGGTTCATGGGAATCAGGAAGTGTCACTTTTTTGGATACATCCAAACATACGTGCCAGGTGATCTAAAACTCAGCTCCCGAAATATTTAGGTTCGAAGAGATGGTAGTTTTGCAGGAGTGAGCCTTGGTGTCCCCTGAAGGTGTGTGGCATCGTGAAGTGATTCCTGGGAGAGCACTGGCCCTGGAATGCCATGAAGGGAAGCCCTGGAGCAGAGGTCCCTGAGATGTGGATGAAGGATGTGTTGGGTGTAGATGAAGGTGTGTCAGAAGTACCTGTGAGCACCTGTGAGCTGCTCTTTTGTAGTCCCAGTGCTGGGGTTGTGATCCAGCACAAATTCCCTGATCTTCCATGGCTTGGCATAAAACACTGAGCTCAGGGATCTCTCTATTTACTGGCAGTTCCTCATTGAATCCCCAATTTTCTACCAAAATCTGTTTTGCTTTCTTGTTGTTTTCTTTTCTCCTCCATTTCCATTTTGCCATTGTGGTGCCATCTGTTTTCTTGGTGGGGAAGGTCCATTTCAGACCACTTGCACTGCCAGAATTATACTCACTGAAAATTCTTTCATGAAGAGGGAATTTCCATAAGAATACTCAAACCCAAATTTTTGTCTAATTAACAGCAGTCAAGACGGGACTGTCAGCCAGTTTGGAGTTGCTCTGTTAAGATAAATGTTTCTGTTGTGACCTTTCCTGTTATGAATCCACCCAGAGAACAGGCCTGCAAATGCAGTAATATTAGAAAACACAGAGACCTGTGAGATCTTTGTGTTGCTCTGTTGCAGACATTCATGTTTAAATGCTATTCTGGAATTTTGATCAGGACATCAGTTGTGCAAGATCTCATTCTTAAAACTCTTTGACAGATTTTGAGTTTAGAAAATGACTTAACTGACTTCTATATCATGCCAGAGCACTCTATTAAATAATAAACCCTCTTCTGCCTCCTTACATATTCCTCTCCTTCACAAACTATGATGTGGGACTTTGATTAGGTATCACAAAAATACAGGGTGCTTCATTTTGGCATATTTTGAAAAATTTCATCAGTTTTCAGTGAACAAAACACTCTTAACTGCTCAGCATGTCTGAGACTGGAGAAGACTTCAATCAGACCTGGTTTTCATATGAAAAAAAATCTCACTGCCTTTCCTTCAGGATGTCCCTGGCTTCTCAGAAGCTGAGGGATTTGGGGTAAATTGTAGGAACTCATAAACTCCTCAGCAATAAAGTGTAGCACACAGTAGTCTGGGTCAGCTGGGCAAAGTGGAGGAGCTGAGGAGGAAGAAGGTCAATTTGTTTTTGCCATAAAAATCCCCACCATTCATCTGAGTGCAGAAGAGTGAAGGATGGGCACTGGGCTAGAAATGCAGCCTGGTTTATGGCATTAAATATTTTTCTTTCCTCCTGTCTCAGATCTGCTGTGGAAAATTCCATGCCAGTTTTTTCATCTCTGGGTCTTTGGAAGAAAACAATAATCATTCAAGTTCCATAAACAGGATGTCCAAGGAGCCTTGAAGGAGAATATGCTCAATTAAATGAGAAGATGCATCAGTGAAACAGCCAGAGACACCAGCACGTAAAAGCTCTTATTTTTCTCCAGAATGTCAGCTTCCAAATTGTTCAGGAAAAATCCCCTTATATAACTGAAAACCCTTTGTAAGTAAAGACTTCAGCATAATAAAGGGCCTCTTCATAACAATAGAGGTGATGGACTGGATGCTTCACGATTTCTTATCATGCTGTTGGAGCAGCTCGGTTTGATCAGACTTTGACAGTTACCCGAGTTATACTTTGCCTTGTTTGTTCCCCCCTTTTTAGGTTGCCATTGATACAAAATGAAAAGAATGTAGAAAAATGAGCCAAAAGGGCTCCAAGTGTGTGTGTGTGGAGGGGTGTGTGTGTGTGTGTGGGTGTGTGTGGGTGTGTGTCTGTGTGTTTAAAGAGATTGTATTTACATGAATGTGTAATAATACTGTTTTTCTTATGGTTTTATTTCATATTTAATATTAGAGGGTGAATGGAACAGGAATGGCAAGCACTGCTTTGCACCACAGTTCAAAAGCTGGGGCAGGAGGATGAGGCGGAAATTCCATGTTCTTCCAAGTGCTTGCTTTTAGAAGCAGAAGTTGTGTAAGGAGGATGAATTGACATTTCAATTATGATGCAGTTGTGCTCCCCTACTGTACCAAACAGCAGATATTATTTATAAACCTTTTAATGGAAATAACTGTAGCCACTTCATTATTTCAATGAGCTCTTAAAATGCTATTGATGAGTAGTGTGATGTTTTTACATAATAATGGCATTGAAAATTACTGGTTTTGTGTATGGTTTTGTGAGGATACATTTATTTGACATTGTTCTAATCGTTTAACATTTTCCAGAAGTTTAGTGTCAGAACAGCAGATAATGGGAAAGTTTTAAGCCTTATTGACGTAAGAATTAAACCATTAAGAACTCATATGTGTAACAAACACAAACCGACTTTGTTCAGCTGCCATTTAACTGAAATCAAATTCTTATTAAAATAATTAAAATCCTTATACTATGAAGAATTCCACTGGAAGATTTCTTACTGAATGAATCAACCCTGAAGCATCTTGACAAGCATCTCTGGTTGGAAGTATTTGTGTGTCGATAATTAACATCCTGTAAGTAGAGGAAGAATGGCTCAGTATTTTAATGACATGGCTTAGGGAAAGATACTCTTTAAGCTTTGCTCTTGCAGATTCCAGACCACTTGGTAAGGGTTTTTTTTCCCCTGCAGTCACTTCAGAGATCTGGGATCCCTGAGGTCAAGCGAGCAAGTTTAGTCATG
Source organism: Margarornis squamiger (assembly GCA_035222235.1). Taxonomy (NCBI): domain Eukaryota; kingdom Metazoa; phylum Chordata; class Aves; order Passeriformes; family Furnariidae; genus Margarornis; species Margarornis squamiger. The sequence goes on along the minus strand of JAWWTY010000019.1, from coordinate 729,038 downwards.
ACAACTGGAGTTAGGAATAAGTTGTACCAGTAGTATCTTCCAGATGAGTTATTTACTCTTGAAACTAAGAGACCAGCAAAGCATGAATGGAAGAAGAATTACTAAATTTTTGGCTAATTGAGGCATTAGAATATTCTTGGAGCTTTTGGGCTGAGGATCAGTGTTTGCCTGTTTGTGTATTTCTGTGTGTGCATCTCTGCATCTTGTCTGCTACAGATTTTGTAGGGGCCAAGTTCATTGAAGATGTTTACAGAGCAAAGATAATTGGCATCAGTTTAGGGAACAAATGTCTCCTTATATTTGGTGATATATTTATTTGGTCTCCTGTATTTGTAATCAGGGTTAGGATGATTTTGACATAAACAGAGGATATTTTTTGCAGGAGAGAATAATGTTCTTAACAGATATTGCTTTCATATATCACATTTATTAATAATAATTTATTATCCATCAATAATAGAGAAAAGCAGAACACAATAATTTAAAGGATACATGATAACCTTAAGGTACCATCCTGTCTTGGTCATGTATGTAGAGCTGTCACACTTTTTGTGATTTCAGATTGCTTCTTTCCTTGTTTTGTTTTCTTTTTTTTTTTTTTTTTAATACGAATTGTTTTGTCAATACAGCATGTAATTATATTTTAATAAGTATTGACTTATTTGTTTATTAGGTGGCTGATCTGCATTTGTGGAAGTATAGTGAAATGCCTTAATTCACTATAAACCCAAACTATGTTGCATAGTGATGTTACAGTGCACTGAAACAAGGAGGAGAAGGAAGGATAACCTACCTCAATCCTTCCCCCCCACGCTAGGATATCGTTTTCCATGAAAGAGTGGAAAAATCCTGGAATTTACTGCATCTCTAACCAATGTGTTTGAAGTTCAGTATATTCTGCAGGGCACAGTGCTTGAAAAAGCTCAACAAGGACACAGTGGCATCAAATAAGGCATTTTCGGTCTTTTGGGCTGTAACAGGATTAGCAAAATTAAAAATCACCTGTATAGGTTTCTATTCCTGCTTTGTAGACCATTTAATGCAGGACTATTTAGGAGCACAGAGAAATACAAGGTGAGAGGTGTTAAAAATAAGCCTGGCTTATATTTGATTCCCTGTTGTGCTAAGAAGTTTTCTCTAGAAAAGTGAATTTCAATCAAATCTCTTCAGATAATCCCCAAAGCTACAGTTTTGCACCAACTTGAGTTACTTGATATTGCAAATTTGGAATGGATCCCAAACAAAGGATTAGCCACTAATATCCTTTCCTGTTCAGATGCACACAGAGTGATGAGGACGGAATGTTTCCAGAACAGCCCCCTCACCAAAACTTTATCCCTGAGTTTTCCTCATGAGTTTAAATTCCATGTTCCTGTGTCTGCACTTACTTTAATACTCTCAGACACAGCCACAAACACCCAGCTGCCCTTTCTTTGGCAAGCTGCAGAAAATAAAGAAAGCAAAGAGCTGTACCCCGATGCTGTTACACTTCAAGATTAGGTGACACAAATGGAATTTACCTCTCATCCTAGTAATGTTTAGGAGAAATTGGGGAGCTGCTAAGATAAAATATCACTTACTGTCTGTTTTATCAAATGATCCAGGTCTTAGATAAACATAGTCCTCAGTGGAGGTTATTTGAGTTAGAAATGAGTAAAACCCTCCAGGTCAATAAAGCAGAATGCTGGCCTGGGAGTTTGTCACCAAGTAGAATGTGGCTAATGCAGGTGTTACCCACATTTCTCTGGTTAGTATGAAAATGGCAATTAGAATTCCAACGTCTGTTTTAATGTATATTAAAGTATAAAGCTTCCATCTGCTCCAAGAGCTTTCTGAGGTTTCTTAGCAGTGCTGAGTTGTGCCCATGTAAGTGCTTATTAAAAATAAAGGTGGATGAATATTTGCATGGCTGTTTCAAAGTGGAAGATAAGATCTAAAGAGATAAATGCCTCTTTGTTCTAACATTTTCCTTCAAAAGTAAACTTCTTTTTGGATATATTGGTGCAGAGTTGGACAGAATTGGATGTATTGTGGAACCCAGTCAATAGGCAGCTGTTGAAATGCACTTTAGGTCTTTAATATATTTAATATCTTTAATCAGGGCTCCTGCATAGTGTGCTTGTGCCCTAGCCTGAATGTTTTGCACCTACCCAAAGGAGTGAGTAGCTATTATTCTTTACATTATTACCCTGCTTTAATCACGTGAGTCTCTCAGATCTGTTCTAGAGTTTCCACTATGAGTATGTGACTTTAGAATCCATAAACTGCTGCTGTCTAGTCATTAGAGAACAGAACACAAATAGACTTTGCTGCCTTAATCCCTGTCTGAATGTGGCTTTGGTGAAACGCATATAAAATCCCAGGTATTAGTCTGAAAAAGTCTCTAAATAAAGTAACTACTTGCTATCTAAATGTTATTGCTCTTTTTTGTGCTTGTTACTTGTGTATGTAGAATAATTGCACATATCAGTGACACCGAGCTCCACACAGCTCTGTAGAAAGCAGAGAGATAATTTTTACTGGTTTATACTTGAGGTTAAAAACCTGCAGACTGAAGGAGCCCATGGCTCCTCTTCTGACCTCATCTTTGGTGCATTCCTGTGCAGTGGCAATTCTTACAAAATGTGCCTTTGATTAGCAAATCCAGAGGACATGTCAGACACTCTTCACTATGCAGAGAAAGATAATTAATAAAATGAATGTTGGTGGTTTTTTTTGGTTGTTTTTTTTTTTTTTTTTTTTTTGAGTCTTACCTGAAACTGTTTGGGCTACAAGTTCCACACTGCCTTCAATCTAAAGCCAAATGTCTTGCTAAGCTTTAGTTTGTGGCTTATCTGAGACCCAGCATCCCTCCCACAGCCCAGCTCACTGGGAGGAAATTTCCTCCCATCAGTGATGCCCTTGTATTGCTCCTTCCCTGGAGGATTTTTTCTATTTAGACCTCATGACAACTTTCTCCTTTGCCTTCTTCTCAGTTGCATTTTTTATTCGATGACTGGGACACTGAACTGGCCCCTCCAGGCTTTATCCCATCCCTGTGTTTAATAAAACAATTGTCACCACCCCTTACCCCAACACCAACAAATGTGCTTCAAACAAAAGCTCTGTTTGACTTGTCAAAGAAGGAGGAAAATTTGCAAGGAATAAAAGACTGAGGTTGCCTGGTTGGTGGAACTTAGTTAATTAACCTAATTGAAATTACAAGTGTTCCTAATGAGACAAAAACAGGCCAACAAATAAATTATTTCCATTACATGTCATTTGAAAATAATTAGCAAAAGAGAAACATTTAGTTCAGTGACCATATCTGGCCTCCAGTGAGCTGTGATGCTCTTCAGCACGGGGCACTTTGTGATGTGGAGAGGAAATTAGAAACTGCAGCTTTGTACAATGGAAAGTGGTCTTTTTAAATCCCCTGTAAGCTCTGACAGCAACATACAGGTTAGAATACAGACTGGAATGAAGGGGAGGGATTGGCAGCACAGCTATAGGGAGGGAAAATTTATTGAACTCTATATAAAGAAGGGGAATGTTTATCAATAAATGAGGACAAAAACATGCATTATTTTACAAACTTTGCTTTGTGATCAATAGCAAAAGCACTCCTATAGCTGCATGTGTGTGAATCTGCCTCTTCTGGAGAAGTGAAATCTAAATATTTTGACATTAATGCATTCCAAAAAGATCAGTTGAAAATACCTGTAGCAGAAAAGGGGCTCTGTATCTGGGGTTTGCAGGCAGATTTCTGTGCTGTTAAACCATGAGTATTTAGAAAAGAAAGTTTCAAATTGGCACCCTGGAGTTTTGAGTCATGAGGCAACTTCTACAGAGAAGATTAACATGAAAAATTCAAAGATTCAGCCTGAGTTTCTTTGGTTGATTTTGTAGCAGAGGGTAAGTTTAGGCACTTTATGGTAGGAGGCCTTGCCAGGAACAGAACTAACAAAATAGATGCATTTTTACTTTGTCATTAAAAATGAAATTTCTGTATTCTTTTATATAGAATATGAGTTCTTCAGGTAAATGAACTTTGTGTTCATAAACTGCTTTAAAAACCATTTTTAAAAACCAGACTTAACAAGCACCAAGTTAATGTACTGTATTATAGTGCAATGTGTTTTCCATATTATCATCAAAAGCTGCAATTTTCTCCTAGATGGGAAAGAGCATTCCTCTCAACTTATCCTTAGTAAGATCATTATTTGTGGTAGTCTCCATTTTTGGCTATAATAGTTAAGCCACTTATGAAGTTTATTTTCGAGCAATCAGCTTTCAGCCTTACACTGAGAGAGAATAAAACCCCACAGAAACAACCCACCTTCCACCCAGGTTCTGTGGCCTGAAGGTGGTCAAGTGGTTTCTGGGCCTGGTGGTGTCACCACAATCTTCTTGCTGGGACTGATTGAATTTTCATCTTTTGTCTTCCTGGAGAATTTAGATTATCCTAATGTGACAGTCACAGGAATAACTTATTTCCTTTAGTTTGGTTGGTTGGTTTGGTTTGTTTATTTACTTGTCCACCGTGGGGGTGGAGGGATGGTGCAGGCACTGTGGATTTGCTCTGTCCTCCTCGTGTAGCTCCCAGCACAGACCCTTCTGAGCCCCAGCAGTGCCGGCAGCCTCTGCCCCAGGGTCTGTGCCATGACACCGATGGCTGAAATGTTACAGCAACGTCTCTTCTATCACAAGGCAAATGGAGTTTGGCACTGGAGCAGAATCAAAAGTTGTGGAAATGAACTGCTGAGCCTTCACAAACCCAAACCCCACATCTTTAGTGCGCTCTCTGAGCACAGCAAGGCAAACTGCAGTGGTGAATTATTCCCTACTCTTTTCCTTGTGTAAACCATGAAGTTTGGTTTGTTCTTGTGTGGCTGAGCTGGTTTTGGGTTTTCATAAGCAATGCCTACATCCCTCAGCTGCGTTGGCATCCTTTGAGAGCTCAGGACTCTGAAGAGAGATGCCTTTACCTCACTACCTGTAGCTTAATTTGGCACCACTGTGCTGGAAACCAGCCCTTAGTGCATCCAGCTGAGGGCATCATTGCCTCCATCTGGGTTTGCAGTCTATGCATTTCTTCGGAGGGGGCTGGTTTTCTGCACTGAGAAACAGCCCCTAATCCCTTACCAGAGGCAGAGTTTATTGTTCACACAGTGTCCCAAAGAAAATGATGGGACTGTTCCTGGGAGAGCTACTGGGATGCACTTGTGTTGTAGGAGCTGTTGGTAGAATCTTGTGGGCAAAGTACTTGTTCTTTTCTTGTGTGGCAGAACTGCCTTCAAGTGCAGTAGGGGCAGGCTCTGTCCACTGCATTCCCCTGGTGTTAACAATGCCAGGCAGGTCTCCTGCCAGCTAGGAGAGACCCCAGAGCCTTGCTGTTGGCTGGAAGGAAAGCCTGGATCTGTCAGGAATGCAGGGGCCTCTGTGAGGAAAGGTAGGCGGGTAATGGGCATCTTTTGCAAGCAAAATCCCCATCACAACAGGCAACTACAGTTCTTTCTGCCTACAGCCTGATGGTTCTGCTCTAGGCAAACCCAGACACCTTTCTTGGCCACTTTGCCAACTAGTTCATGACGGACCAGGATGTAAAACAAAAATTTGTTCAAAAGAATTAAATTCTCATTTTGCATGAAATTCTTTTTTGTTTTTTATTCTCAGGGAAATTGGTAACAAATTGATCATTTTCTTAAAATGGTTTTCAAATGTTTCAAGTGTTTCTCATGGCCATGAGAGACACATCTGTGGAGCTCTGATAGCCCATATTTATCCGGGTAGATCTCTAATATATCTGACTGATGTCCCATGTGATGGTCTGCTCAGGCAGTCTGGAAGTCAGTGTGTGAATGTTGATTTTCTGCCTGGCCTGAGCCCCCTTGGCCAGGGAAGGGGAGTTACTGAATCCCCCAGCTGGCTTTAATTCCTGTCCCAAACTGTACTTGAGGACTGTTCACTGGCACATTACTCTGAACCCCAAGTGATTGAGTTCTTTGCAGGATTCAGACTTATTCGATTAATAAGCCTTTCAAAGCTAATAGGTCAATAAAGAGTCAGCAAGTAAATTCCTCACTTATAATGAGGCCAAACATGTGTCTTAGTGGATCTTTGAGGAAAGCAGGGACCTTTCAAACAAAAACTCCCCACCCTTTTCTCCCCCTTCCAAAAGACATAAGCAAAGAGAGCAGATTGAGTGACTGTTAACAAAACAAAGCCCTTAAAAATAATTGCATTTTTCATTTTGTGATTCATTTCAATTTCATGAGTCTCAAAACACCACTTCTCAAGTGATTAATGTTTTCTCCATTGATTGCAACTGTGCTTGAGTGAAGGTCTTCATAGTTTTAAACAAAGAAATGTTTTAAGGGTCACAAGATTAATGGTCTGACATTGAGGAGCTTTTCAGGGAAGTGGGTAGATTGTAAAAGCAAACCCAATCTTTAATGTAAAATCCAAAATTATAATCCACCTTTGGATTTTACACCTATCTCCCATGATGCTGTTTTTAAGTAATTTTTTCCACTCGCAATGCCTTGCAATCTTACTGATGTTTTTTTATCTAGACTTTTCTTCTTTTGTACTCTTGTGATTTTTTGCCTCATCATTGTATTTGAGTAAATAAGGGGATAATAAGGATGTCAGCTTCAAAAAAAGTGTTAATGTCTTCCCTCCTTAACACTGGAGAGTGAGCAACACAATTTGGCTCATGCTCTCTAAATGTCTAAATGTAAGGAAATGATGTAGTTTACGACCCAAAACCTGACACAGCTGAAGGGTCCCCTGTTAATGAACAGCCCAGGACACGCTCACTTATTGCTTTTTTTCCTGCTGGAATTGCTTCCTGCCCACTAGCCTCTGGAGGGTGTTGGTGAGGATTAGTCTGTGCAGCCCTGGCTGACCTGGTTCCCTGCAGGACTGGGACACTTTGGGGGCTGGAAGGATCAGCCACAGCTTGAGGGAACCACAAGAAGCTCTGTGTCCAGACAGAGTTCCCCTTGGACCAGCCCCAAAGCTCTCCAGACCTTCTGCACCTCAGTTTTGCTGCTTTCACTGCTCACATGATTATCTGTGTGAGATAATGTAGAGCTCATCTTGTGTGCTTGGCTGGCCTCAGATGAATTTATGTATCTTCAATATATTGAATTGGGGTCTGGTTTGTACTTTACACTCTGTCACTGGAAGGTTGTTACGTATTCACCTCTAACTTTACTTTAAAATGGACAAATAGGCCATTTAAGGGACTGTGGTCCAACAAGTCCCTGCAGTGGTTCCCTGGGGGCAGGTGTGTTTCCCTCAGTGAGCATCCTTCTGAGCAGGGCAACTGGAAGCTCTGGGAAGCTGGGCAGGGATCCCAGTGCCTGTTCACCCATGTGGAGGTGCTGCTATTTCGTTCTTAGTCCTATACTTTGTCCCTTTTTTTCCCTTGACTGTCTGATTAAAGACAAAATTCCAAGCTGCCTCACTTCTACTGTATTCCATGAAAGAATTCAGTTGTGCTACTATAGATGCTACCGTGGAAATGCTAGTTACTGGTTTTGGTAATACATTTGCCTCAAGTTATTTGCTTTTCTTCCGGACTCCAGCCTTGAGCAAGGGACTTCCATCAGAATCTGTGTTTTCTCAAACTTAATGTCCATTTATCTCCAAGCTGTTTTCATGCAGGTATTCCTGCACGCAAGAGCTCTCTTGTCATTTATGAAACAAAAATGATGTTTAGACAAACTTGGCAAAACCAGAGAGGGGTAGGAACACAGCAAAGTTCTCCTGGTCCAGAGGTGCTTCTGCCCTGGATGGAATGGAGGGGGAGGAGGAGTTGGATCTGTAGGAGAGAATGGAGATACTTTTATAGGTGCTTGGAATTTTTTGACACCAACGGAAGGTAAGTTATTTGTGATGGTTGCTGGTGCAACACTCCAGGAAAGGTGCAGTAGGTAGTTGCTTTTAACAAAGAAAAGTACGTTCTGGAATATTCTCCAGCAGTAGGATGATAATTAATATTCTGGGTTTACAGAAGGTTATATTTTAAACCTATTATTTGTAGACAGAATTCATTCAGGTAGTAAACTTTAAAATATTTTTAGGTGCGTTCTCATTATTCTTTATGCATTTATTAAAGAGTATTTAAGATGTTGGCTATTGAAGTTTCTTGCTTTCATGAAAAAAATTAAGTGAGCCTGAAAAATGTGGAATGAATACAACCAAGAATAACAAATCTCTTTTCCTTTTTCCAGAATTAAAAATATAAATAAATCCAAAAACTCAGATTGATGTTTGGATTTGGGGTTTACTCAGTAATTCTGGTTTGGGATTCAGCAGCTTGATCCTACTGGATCTCTGACTGTGTCTTGAATCCGACAAATGCTGGAAGCTTTGTTTCACTGCAGTTAACAACCACACTTAGCTGAGATGGCAACATGCTGAAAAATTAATTGAGAATTTAACCTTCAAATGAAAAATGCATAGGACACGCTTTATTATAATCAGCTTACCCAGCCATAGATGCCTTTAGAGATAATTTGAGTTTCTCACTGTTCTGCTTGTGACCAACTGAAAACAAAAGCATTTTTGCAGAGGCCACTAACACAGACTCATCCAGCGTCTATTATCTTGTTTGAATAGCAGGGCTGGAGGATCCTTGTTTCTGTTTGCAGAGTGGAAGTGGAACGAGATGAACAGTAAAGTCTCCCCTTCACAGTATTGGGAACAGAAGCTAAACAGCACTCCCATAAAAGTTTAAAATCTGTATATTCTTTAATTTTGCATATTGTTAGCTGCAAGCTGATCTCTAATGTTTGCACTGTTTTCATCTCTCAGAAGCAATGCCAAAATATATTTTGTCTGACTCAAGTTGGTGCAATTAATCCTTAGCTGATGGTTCTTTTGATTAAATGGTCTGATCCAGTAGTGCCTGTACCACAGCTATTTCCCACCAAAAAGACATTAAGTGTTATCTACATATTTTAATAACTCTGTTCAAATCAAATCCATTGACACAATTTTTCTCATTTATACTGTGTGTGGAAGGAGGGAATGAACAATGGAATACTTAGGCATGAAAATGTAAGTCCTAATGTATTTTGGTAGGCTTTGATGTGTTTTTTGGTATGTTTGTGGACTTTAAAGTAATAATAATAAAAAAAACCCAAAACAAACATATGAAACACCAAACACTTACAAAAAAACCCAATTACATTTGTTTTAAGAGGATTTTATGGTATTTGATAATAACGGATCACTAATACTCAAATTTATTGAATTACATTGCAAAGTAGCAGACATTGATCTTGACCAATGAATCAGACTATCACCAAAATCCTCAGCAGAGCTCTGAAAAGCCTCCCAGAAACTGTGGCAATTTCAGTGTTCTTGTTCATGCAAGTAGATCCATTTTTAAGGGATAAATCCACAGCATTTTGAGAACTTCCCCCAAATTTCTAAGCTGTTCACACTTCATATTTCCTCACAGTTGTGAGCTGGGAAATTTGCGTTCTTCATTGGGGTCCACTTTCAGTCTGAAATCTTTTGGTGTTTATAAACTGTAAGAAGAATTACATTAAACAAGTGTTACTGCTCTCATACTTCTGTTTTCAATGTCAGGAAGCTTTTTGAAAAGCTTCTATTTCTGAAGGTTTCTATCAAAGCTGACTCAAAATCAGAATTCCCATCCCTGTTGATTCCAGTCCCAATATTTTTGGAGTGTACATTGAATCTGCAAGGTGGGCTCTGGGTGGGGTCCTACAGAGGGACTGTGCACTGATAAGCACCACTTCTGTTCATGCTGAGATGGAGGGGTTCACCTAAAGAATAAAATCACTAAGCAGATGAGTAAATTTGGTCTGTTAGGACAAAGTCTGGCTCTCTGGGTAAAATTCTCTTCTGGTTGCTGGAGTTTCATGAAGATGTCAATAAAGAGTAAGAATAAAAAGGATTCAGTGGGCTTATACTATATTTGCATTTTTTAAAAGTTTGTGAGAAAATTATGCACCAAAGGCTAAAAAGAATTCAAACAGTCAGTTGCCCTTGACTGAAATGAAAGAGCGATCACCTCTTGGTTCCAGAAGAGTCAGTCTCCTGCTGCCACAGATTGTCTTATGTAAGATGGTGATCTCAGAATCCCAGAATGGTTTGAGTGGGAAGGGACCTTAAAACCCATCCAGTCCCACCCCCTGCCATGGGCAGGGGCACCTCTTACTATCTCAGGTTGCTCCAAGCCCTGTCCAACCTGGCCTTGAACACTTCCAGGGAGGGGCCAGCCACAGCTTCCCCATATCCCGACTAAACCTCCTCTGTGAGTTTGAAAAGATAGGGTTTTTTTAATTATTATTATTTTTATTTTTTTTTTCCTGATGATGATCTGAAGCCCAGCTTTGCAGGTGGCATGAAAGTTCTTTGAGTCACCAAATATTCTGTTAATGGCAAGAAACCCCAGAGGACCTCACAGAACTGAGTGGCACTAAGGGAGCAGAGGAACTTCAGTGTTATCCAGGTTTGGGTAATGCACTCAGAGGAAAGTAGTCTAAGTCATGCTTGCTTGGTACTGAACAATTCCAGCTTGGTAAGAGTTACATTGGAGTCACTGCCAGTTCTCCAAAATCTTCAGTCAATATCGAGCGGGAGCCAAAAATGCCAGTAAAGTGTTAGACATCACCAGGAGGGGGAGACACAAGATCGAGGGCACAAAGCTTTTGGTGAGGTCACATCTTGGGTGCTGTGCGTGTTTCCTCTTTCCCTGACCCTGTGGTGCCATGGAAACCCTGACATTTAGGGATACAGGGTCCTTCCTAAAGGCGTTCTCTGCACACTCTCTCGCTGTTTGATGCTTCTGTGGCCTCTCCTGTGTTTCTCCTCCAGATCCCCATGTGGAGGCACTCGGGGCACTGTGGATATATAAGAGGCCTGTGTGTATTCACAGGCTTTAGAGGACTTGGGGATATGGGTGCAATTTCTGTTTTCTGGGTTTTTTTTAAATTAGAATTAATTGAAATTATTAGGAATTCTGTGCATAACAAATCAGGCCATTGCTGATATGTTAATAAACTGTGTTTCAATGTATTTTGCACAATCTGTTTCAGAGTTATGAACAAGTAAATAAAATGTCCTTATAGTGAATAAACTCATATATTTTTCCAAATCCCCGGCCCTAGAATGACTTTTTCAATTAATTTCCAAATTATGCTGTTCTCCAGACAGGTAACTGAGCAGAGGGCTAAATATTCAGCATGTCAGGGTAATGGGAGAACCCCAGCCTTAAGTTGCAATAATACTCTTGGCTGCAGTGAAGTTGCATAGATAAAAATGAGGTTAGAATTTATCCTGTTCCATGGATACTCTTTAGTTTTCTCCCGTGCACTTCACATATCCTGGAAACACTGGCAATGTTAGTTTGCTCTTTCATTAGCCTCTTTTCAAATTAAAGAGAACTGTTTTTTTCATCTTTTGCAAGAGTGATTGTTAACTATAGGGAAATTGTTGCAAACCGTAGGTCAATTAATTACTCCATTTTTAAGCTCCCTCTTGTAAAACAGCAATTAATTTAACTGCATTTTGGTGGATTTCTTTCTCTAGATTTATCCTTTTGAAATCACCGTAATTCTGGGCAGATAACACTGCTTTATTTTATGTGACAGCTTTTCAGAAAATCATATTTTCTTCCTTAATGAATGCTGGGACTGAGTTTGTTTTTAATTATCTGTGGCATCTTTTTATTATTAGCAGAATGAGAAAGCAGTAAACCTGGAGTATGAGAAGTGAAAGGGGACTATCGACCTCCTAAAAGAGGATGTTAAATAGAATGGTTTGCAAAGGCCAAGTTTTATAGGATGACATAAAAATTATAAATATTTGCAGTTCAGAAACAGTGTGGCTCCAAGGACTTCCACAGTTTTCTTATCCCTTCTTCCTTTAAGCTTCCATTTTTAACATGTTCATTTGAAACGAGTAAGAGTTGTGGGTTGCGCAGTGCAGCCCCAGTGTATGAAGCCTACGTGTTGAATAGGGCAGAATTTACAGCACTCTGGGAATTATTGGGTGGGAAGATCAGGAAATGATCCTTGATCTTTAAGAGTTCGGTGACTTTTGTCCTTAGAAGACAGTATTTCAAATTGCTCATGATTGAGCTGGTACATGTATAACTAGACAATTTAAACTAGTTGTAATTTACTATAAAGTTACTGCAGGGTTGGTAGGAAGATAAAGATCGTTAAGAAGATCCTGGTGAATTTTGCCTGTTAAGCAGAGAGGGAGATTCCAACGACTCAGTCTCAGATGAACTGGTTGAAATAACTTCCATGAGATAATTTCCATCCTGAGAGCTGGAGCAGCACATCATATCCAGCGTTTACTGAAATGCTTGGAAGATTTGGACTAAGCATGAAGAATAGGGAGTTAATTTGAGTAGTGTGTTATATTTGGAGTATTCACTCTTGTAAATGGCTGTTTGACTCATTAGCATCTCAAACGATGTATCAAAGTAGGGTTCAGACTGAACACAGAATAAATACAACATTATCCTTTTGTGTTTCCAAATGTAGGGCACCAAATGTCTGCTTCTGTGGTCTGGTGTGATCAGGGGAGTAGCTCTTTTGGCTCCAGTGGAATTATGCTTGGGATGAGCCTGGTCCCATGACCTAATCAGACTGAATAAGATGAAAGGTTTGGGGGAAAAAGAGCTCAATCTCTACATAAGATCTTTATAAAGTATTATGGGATTAGGCCTTTAAGGAAAGGGAAAAGTATATAGTGGCATTTTAATCAGACACATCATGGTAAAGAAGACATACAGCATTAATGTAATGGAAAGGTTTTTATAGGCTCATGATACGGCTAAGGAAAGAAATGTGTCACCTAAATATAAAATACAATGCTGTTTCCTGTACAAGAGAATGTGATACCTTGACTTTGCATTACGATTGTATTTTTCTGTGTGCCCCGTGATTTACAGATATTTAATTGCCCTGAAATCTGCAACAGACCACTCTTGGACAACTTTGTATTTGAAAGGTCATACTAAACACATTAAGTACAGATTGGCTTTATGTTTATTAGAAGGCCATGTCTGCTAAATAAATGACTTCTGCACTCCCTTGGCTGCTTAATACAGGGTCTGCTTTGTTTGCCCAGATTAGTGATGTCATGTTGCATGTCCATCTCAGCGAGATTAGCAGTGAATACCCTGTTTTACACTTGAGGGATTCCTACTGCTTTAATCCATGCGTTGGAGGGCAGAGGTATTTTCTGAATATGGAAGAGTTGGGGGAAAAGCTGAAGGCCTCAGATTGTTTATTCTCTGAATTTCTAGGCCTTCATTTTCCTTTTGGTGTCAGGTATTTATTGTTATGAGTCCCACCAGCAGTGTCTGTTTTCTGTTTGTTCTGCACACAAGGCTGCCACACCAGACCTTTTCCTTGGATTTGTGCATGGCTATCTAAAAGAAACAGCAGTCCTGGGAACAAGTGATGAGTCCTTTTGATAAGTCTCACCTAATACAGCCAGGGACTCAGTTTGGTGCTGGTTCATCCTTTCATGTTGTCATTGTTCTTTTGTCACGTTGGCCTTTTATTCTTACCCTCTTGGAAATACAAACATGGAAATTAATGGTTTCCTGATGTATGATAATCACAGAAGAATGAAGAGCAGACAACTTATGATGATGGGATCAGTTGAGTTGTTACCTTAAATGCTGCCCATTGGTTGGTTTTGTTAGAAAATTTATGAAAAGAGAAAACTTACCCATCCCCACCTCCCCTTCCACCCACTGTCCCTGCCCACCCAGAGGTCCTGCTTCTTGTGCTGGGATCAGTCCTCTCGCATCTGTGCCACCAGACTGAATCTGCATGAGGATCACCCGTGCTCTGCCAGGAGAGGCATTCGCAGGTCACTATTTTGTGGCAAGAGTTAGCAAACCAGGTGCCAACCCAGTTCAGCCTTACAGCCATGACAACATTGCTGTTTGGGAAGGGGCTTTGTGTCCTCAAGCTACTCAGAAATGCTGCAAGGCAAATATTGAAGGACTAACAAGATGAAAAAGCGAACCTTGGCCAAGGCAAAGAGGGTGACATGACGGCCAAAGCAGTGTTTGTGCTACTGATGATCATGGAAAAATGGTGCCTGCATAGCTTTTAAATAGAGATGTTCCAAAGTAGAGGTAAGTGTGCATTCCTAGCCCCTCTGTTTCCTGGTGGGGTGTGTCCTGCTGTGCAGGGCAGCAGCAGGGAGGAGGTCTATTCACTGCATGTTTAGCTGTCATGCAGCTCATGGTACAGGGGGCTCCATGGAGGCGATTTCTTGTCCTTCAACTTCTGTGCAGTAACTCCCTTGGCTTGTTATTCCCAGGCTGAGAGTGCCTGGGAATTGAAATAAATTATGCTCAGAGCAAACTTTTGGGAACTTAGGATATGGAAAAGAAGGTGGCAGTGCATACTGATATGCCTGAGAGCAGGGAGGAAGGAAAGAAAAAGAAGGCAATAAGCACAGATAAGGAAAGCTAATGCAGTAAGATGTTTTTCACTCCCAGATAATGGGAATTGCATTTGCTTAAGACATGGAAAGAAGGACCACTTTGAAATAGCAGTAACACTGGTGGTTCTCCTCTATATTATATGCATCACTTATTATATGTAATTTTTTATTATTATAATAATCATCTGCTACAAGGTTTATTATTAAGCCATGCTAGAGATCAAAAAAGCGTTGGAAAGGAACCTTCTGTTTTTCTGGCCCGTATGAAAGGGCTCCAGTGGGAGAGTAAAGCATTTGCTGAAGGTATTTTGTCATTGTTTCATTCCTTTGCAGGCAGACACACATCAGGACTTATGGGAGTCTTATATCCAGTGCCTTAATATCCCTTTTCCTAAAGGAAACTGAAGATTTTAACCTTTCCTGTAAGCTTTTAGCTGACAAGACTCAATGGACAGAGCAAATTATATCCCTCCCCCCAAATACTCTGCCTTTCATGTCATTGTGATGAGCAGAGCTATGGGCCACTTTAGTCAGGATTTGATGTGAGTCTCCAAATGATAGCAAGACATTGATTAAAGCAAAAACATGAATGAAAGAGATAGCAGAGGGAAATAAATATCAATCAAGCATTCTAGGTTCATCCTAATTAGGCCACAGCTGGGAATGACTAGCAGAAAATGTGGGGAGTAGCACTGAATCAAGGCCAGAATGAGGAAAGGAATGGGAAGTTATCCATTAAGTGAACACATGGATGTCACACAGAGAGTCTTTAGTAAATAATTAAGGGGATAAATTTGCTGTTATATCAGCTGTCCATGTACTTTGGGTCCAGAATGTGGTCTTATGTCTACAGAAGTGTTATTAAAATCATAGGTAAGATTACAGGTTTCCTGTTCCCAGATTTATGTGTTTTACTGACTATGCCATCACTGGAAACAGCCTCGTCTTCCTGTGCCTGGGACAAAGTCCCTTCAAGTGGCAATGCATCCATTTGACTAAAGCATGTGCTGTGGGGGACTAAAACGACAACCAGAGTCCCTTTGAGGTCCCTTGGGCCAGCCTGCCCCTCTGCAGTGTCCCTGACTCACCAGGGGTGCTGTAGGACTGGGGTTGTGTTTGTCTGGGTGGCTCTGAGCGAGTGGGCAAGGTCTGAGTTTCCAAGTGTAGCTGATCCAGGGCTCTGGCCGTGTGAGAGCGGAGTGGTGGCTCTGGCAGGAGAGCGGTGAGTGTCTGGGGAGTGTCGGCAGGAGAGGGGAGCTGCAGCACATCCGTGCAGTGGGTACCCGCAGGCTGGGGCTGTGCTGGAGCACTGGGGTGAATCTGTGGGGTGGGCACTGGGCAGTGTGCTGGGCACAGCTGGGGTGACGTGGGGGTTCAGGTGAGTGTCCATCCCACTGTGGTCACGGTGACTTTGGGTTTTGGGACGTGTCAGACAGCTTCAGAGCTGGCAGGAGCTGGGATCTCACCTGAGCTCAGTGTGGTCAGCTGGTGGGACCAGGGGCACAGCCCGATGGACCAGCCCGGGGCTTCAGCAGCCCCCCAGGGCTGGAAAACTGCAGGGAGCCTGTGGTGAGAGGAGCCCTCACGGTGTGAGCGAGGCAGGGAAGGGTGTGCAGAGGCTGCGGGGCCCTCTGGAGCTGGAAGGAGTCGGGATTTTGAGCAGATTGTGCTGACCTGCCTCGGGCACAGCCCTGACCCCGGCAGTGCTGGCTGTCTGTGCGTGCTCCTGCCAGAGCAGTGGGCTCTGCCACACACTCATTGTCACTTACAGTGATGGTTGGCCTGTGCTGGATGTTTTCTGATTGCTGGGAGAAAGCAATTTCCACTTCCATGAGCATCAAAGATCAGCAGAGCAGTCAGGGAAAGACAAGAGACAGGTTAATGAGCAGCAAATAGGATTGCTCTATGGTTTTAATGGATTGAAGTGTCAACAGGGGGTTGGGACATGAGGTGGGATGGGAAAGGTTGCACCATATCTGGTGACTGGAAAAATTGGCGTGTGAGGGCAAAAAGAACACAAGGCTTGGATTACAGAAAATACCTGCCCAAATCCTTCCCCCTCAGGCAGATTCCTGCTCTTGTTGTTGCTTTGTAGTTTTGGAAAGTTGTAAAAGGATTTTGTTCAACATTGAACTAAAGAGATTAATATTGCTTGACATTTTTCTGCTGTTTATATTGAAATAATTATATTTAAATGTATACCTGAATTTAATCTTGATTAAGTACTAAGTTCATCTACTTTGCTAACAATCATTGTACTCAGAGGTTATTCATTCATAGTAGTAAGTTCTTACCTTTAAAATTACAAAGCAGTATTTTAGCATTTTATAAAGCAATATAGATGCTGGTTTTATTTTAGTCACTCAGCTCAGTAAATAATGTGGCAAGATTGCATTTGAGGAGAGAAGAGAGATACAATGTGGGATCTTTGTAAAGAGAAAAGCTCCTGGAGGATGGTGCCTTTGAATCCTATTCCCAGTTTAAGCATAAGTGTTGAAAGGCAGCCATGTGTTCAGATATGTTATAGGAATTGTTCTCAAGGCTAGTAATTTTTTTCCATGGGTAAGGCTTCCCAGATTTCTTTTAAGCCATCTGTCGAGGAAAGAGAGCATTAGATCGTCAGACATTGTTTTCAAAGCTCAGCAAAATATTATCTGTTTAACCCTTGCATTACTTGATTGAGAGAGAACTTTCTGTGAAGGTTATTTATTTTACAGTTTGATTTTATTTTTTTACAGATGGAGAATCAGAGAGGAAATGTTTGTCTGGAGTAAAGCTAAGATGGAATATGGCAGTTCTGGGCTTGTAACAGTGAGAGTTCCTTTTACATGTGTGGGTAGCATGCTACTGTGATAATCTCAGTTAAAATGAATTTTAGATGATGATTCAAACCCCTTGATCTGTTCTTCCTTGAGCCAAGGAAGACAATGAATAGAAAGCCTTGTTGCTTCCCTTGGTGAGGCTGAGGGAGTGAGCTTTGGCTCCTGGGGTAGCTGTGACTTCTACAGCCACACCTGTCACTGTCCCTGTACAATGAGGACTTGTCTGTGTTTTCTCTCAGGGTGCTTCCCTCAAATTCTTTTGTTTGCTGAAAGTTCCATGTGCTCAGTTCAGCTCTCAAAGCACAGGCTTCCCATTGGCTTTATAAACTACTATCAGTTATTTGCAGTGATTTTGAGATAGGTCTGAAATTACATCCTTTTTAAAAAGTTCTACTTCAGGAATTTAAATGTAGAATATTCTTCACAAGGTTGTAAATAGCTCCGTAGAGGAAATAGCAGGATTGTGAA
The DNA here is from genome assembly GCA_035222235.1 of Margarornis squamiger. Taxonomy (NCBI): domain Eukaryota; kingdom Metazoa; phylum Chordata; class Aves; order Passeriformes; family Furnariidae; genus Margarornis; species Margarornis squamiger. The sequence continues at coordinate 711,300 of JAWWTY010000019.1, read as the reverse complement.
GACACTGTGTCAGGCCCAAGCAATAATATAATCTGTGACAAGCAGGCAGTGTTTGTAGTGAATAGGTAGTGGAGGATGCTTTGAATAAGGCAGGACTGATGTTACCCTGAGAAGCAGCCCTTCTCCAGTGGTACCCCTCAGAAAGCATGGGGAACTCCTTTCAGCTCCCTTCTTTTGCCATTATGGGCAGCCAGACTCTCAAAACCATCAAAAAAGATGGCACTTTTGATGTTTCCCTCTCCCAGTTACACAGTATGGAAAGAGGAGGACTCAGTCTCTGGTCAGATCCATCTCTCTTCTTGCTGGAAAGCAGTAGCTATAGAGTTTATTCCCCACGTCACATAAATAATGTGACAGTGCCCTATTGTGACAGCTTAGATCTAATAAAACCCAAGTAATTCCTGTCCATTGGTTGATGTGCCCTCACACAAACCATTTCTGCAGGGACAGTCATTCTAATGGCAAGAAAGAAATACAGCTTTGAGAAAGCAGTAGATGTAGTAAGTTTAAAATCCCTTGTGACACGTATGGGAGTATATTGGATTGTTCCTTCTTCTAACAGGGTCCCTTTTCCTGAACCTAGCAGTGAATTTGAATTTATCAGGAACAGCATGAGTACAGTAAGTTTCTGAATTGTTTCTTGGGTAATCTCAGGAAGACCCTCAAACTGCAGCTTCAGCCCAATTGTGTTAGTCCTGAGAAGCAGAGAGAGAACGGGAGGTAAATACTTGACTTGTGAAAAGTCTGCAGCTCTCTTGAGTTGGGAGGTGCAGGGACCTGACAGCTACTGAGATTAAAAGCCATCCCCTCCTTCCAGGACAGCTCCCACAGCCATGAGGGTTGGAATGGCTTGATTCCCTTTCTGGGAGGACCTGTGAGGCAGGTGAGTAAATGATGACTTGCAGCATTTTTTATGGCCTGTTGTACAAGAAGAGTGTGCTGTGGATGTCCTTGGTTGTCACCAGCCATTGCAGAATGCTGTAAATCACCCTTATTTTACTTTATGAATTGTAAAAACTATCATGCATTTCATTGGTATCTCAGGACAAGATAGTAAATTTCAAGGTTTTTTCTATGAATTTATAGCCAAGTCTAGAAAACAGCTCCTTATGCAGCAGGAAAGAATAGCTGTAGATCTGCACTTGGGGCACCCAACTCCCCCTGACATCAAGGGCAATAGGTGGCCCACAGAATAATTACTTAGTGGAAAATGAAGGGAAATCTGGAGAAAGGTGTACTGAGAGAGCCTGACTGGAAGGAATGGACATGAATAAAACTGTTTTCCAGTGGCATTTTGTTCTTGGCCCATTGTTTGCAGGACTAGCACAAAAAATTACAGCTGCCATCTTCTCTCCTAGTTAATCTCTCTTGTTTTGTTGGTGATTTGTCTTATATGTTTTATAATAATGATGCATCAGTGTCCATTTGCAAGTAGAGTTTCTGGTTGGGCACATGTAAAAAGGGTGTCTCCAAAGTGAATTTTATATGTTAAAGGGCTTTTTTTAACCTGATAAGAATGCATACATAAATCATCATTTTGCCCAAAATAGCTACCAAGTTCTTCTAGGGACACCCTTGGTATATACCAAAAGAGCAAATAATATCACTGTGGAGAAGGTCAATGCTCCTCTTAAGGTCGTGTGCAAATTCATTAAATATTTCTGATGCTCTTGAGGATAGAATTTGGCCACAACAATGGAAGAAAGTAGCAAGAGAGATGTTCTACTGTGAGCATGTTAGAGCATTGAAAATCTGTTCCTTGCCTTCCATTCACATTCCGATCCTACATAATTGATAAAATTCCTGGCTAGAATTCTGTGGAACTGTTATTTCTGTCTAGGAGCAGATGCACTGTTAACTGCTCATTGACATTAACATGTTCTCATCCCTGAAATGAAAATGAACCCCGGTTTTAGCCCTCTTTACATGATCTCTTTCAATCTCTTGTTCTTAGGTTTACCAAATTAAAATGCCTTTCTAGGAATCGTCTGCTATTTCTGAGAGGCTGGGCAAATAAGAATATCTGCAAAGACAAAATCCAATTTTGCATTCTACCTTGTTGTAGAGAGGGGAACAGAAAGATCAAGGAAAGCAAATGTTAGCCTTATTTTCTGAGGCAACTCAAAGAATCTTTGGATTTATTTTTTTCCCACCTTTCATCTCTTATAGGAACCATGAGCTTTACATTTCATGCACAGTCATGGAATATAATAGGATAATTTTCATGCAAGGACATAGTGTTGCCAGCTGAAAGTAGTTAGCAGTTTGTATTACAAATATATCTTCTAATTTTGTTTCCTATAATTATAAAGCATTCTGTGATGACATTGAATTAAAATGTCTGCATTCTGTGACTAGTTACCTACAAGGAGAGAAGTTTTGTTCTGTGGTTCTCAAGAGCAATCCAGAGAGTTTTTAGATATTAGTGACAAAGCTCCATAAACTGCTTCTGAGGCTTTAAAGAACTTCACTGCACAAAATTGCTGAATTTCCAGGGGTGCTTTGGCATGAAAGTATCAATTAAGAAAAATGCACATATCCAAAAGGCTTATAGCTTTGAAAGAGTCTATTGTGTGTCCACCACCTTCTGCTTGTTAGATAATTTATTTATAGAATATTTAGCATGTGAAGGCTGGAAGTCAACAATTCAGTTAAAAATAAAACTGCAATAGAATAGAAAAAATTTCAGACCTTTTGGATGGCTTTTCTTCAGGTTTTATTTCACCTACGTGGCCAGTGAGTTTATTCAGCAGCGGAAATTCCAATGCTTTTAGTCTTAGGATGTGTTTTGCAGTTGAAAGCTTGTCTTCTCTTGCACCTACAGACATAAAAGGCACCACAGCAAAAGGTGGGCAGCTTGTTCCTTCTGAATGGGACTTCTGTTAAAAGTTACAACTAAATTAGGGGAGATTAATCTGTGAAAACAATGAGATTAGCAGATGTTCATGGAGGAAAACCCAGAACCACTTCCTCTGCCCAGACTTCTAAAAACCTGCTGTTGCATTTTCAAGTGGCTTTCAGTTAAAAAGTAGGGGGAGGGAGAGGGGGAGGGAAGGAAGAATTCAGTAAAAAATACTTTTCTTCCTTTAAAGTGCCCAAGTACTAACATAATTATGAAAGGAAACAATAAGATTCTTAATATTCAATGGCAATATAGAAGGAAAAATGCGGAAACAAAGAGCAGCTGAGACATCCTTTAATCAGGGTCCCTTACAAAGGCCCAGGAAAAGACACCAGAGGTCTGATGAGACACAGCTGCACTAATCCTTGCATTAGAAAAAAATCGGGAAGAAGGAGATATGTTAATCAAAGATTGATAATGCAAGACACAGAAGATTAACATATTAGAACAACCACCACAACAAAGGGCCCAGCAAGGATTCTGAGACTGCAACCACATCCTGCCACGGCTCTTACGTGTGGCATTACACAAGGCCTGGGCTCCCAGCAGTTTGTGTGCAAGCACGAGGACATGCCTAGAGCTGCCCTGCCTGTGTACAGGATTGGATGGGAGACTCCTCCTGCTCCTGCATTGAACTTCATGTCTGGAGCACTGGCACGGGTTTTCCCTGGAAAATCCAGAGTGGAACAAGAAAATAATTTTGATGGAAGAATAATCAAACCCAGGATGTTCTTCTGAAACATTTTGATTGAAGCCCCTTGGTTTTTGCTCATCAACAGAATTCCTGTTCTGGAGAATGCTCAGCCAGCTTTACCCTGGATATTCTCCTTTGGATTGAATGTAATACCCACCAAGCAGCTGAAATATTAATTCACAGAATCACAGAATATGCTGAGCTGGAACTGACCCACCAGGATCATGGAGTCCAACCCTCAGCCCTGCCCATGACCATCCCCAAGAGTCACCCCCTGTGCCCCAGAGCATCATCCAAACCCTCCTGGAGCTCTGGCAGCCTTGGGGCTGTGCCCACTGCCCTGGGGAGCCTGGGCAGTGCCCACCACCCTCTGGAGAAAGAAGAACCTTTTGCTGAGATCCAACCTGACCCTGCCCTGACCCAACTCCAGCCCTTCCCTGGGTGCTGTCCCTGGTCCCCCCAGAGCAGAGATCAGTGCCTGCCCCTCCTCTGCCCCTCCCCAGGAAGGTTTCCCAGCCATGAGGTCTCCCCTCAGTCTCCTCTCCTCCATCTGGACACCCCAAGTGCCCTCAGTGTCCTCACACCTTTCTCTTTGGCCCTTCATCACCTGTAATATATTCTGGGCCATTGGGTGTCCCCGTGTGCTGTGACAGGAGCTGGGGTGGCATCACAGCAGGGATCACATGGAGGCAAAGCTGGGACTAGAGGGCAGCAGGTGTCCCACCTGCTTTCCTGCCTCCTTTCCACTCCAGAGGGACAGAAACTCACTTAACACGGGACAGTAAAACCTCACAGGGGTTTGTGGGGAGACAGTGTGTCTGCAAGACATAAAATATAGGCTCCTAGGATGGGTTGGGTTGGGAGGGACCTTAAAGCTCATCCAGTGCCACCCCTGCCATGGGCAGGGACACCTTCCACTAGCCCAGGGTGCTCCAACCTGGCCTTGGACACTTCCAGGGATGGGACAGCCACAAATTCCCTGCCCAACCTGTGCCAGGGCCTGCCCACCCTCCCAGCCAGGAATTCCTTCCCAAATCCCACCTAAACTTACTCCAGGCCCTTGTCACAAGACTGGGCAGAGTGAAATACTTTAAAGGCTTCACTTTAAAGCACCCTCAGCTCTGCTTGGGCTTCAGTGAAAAACAAACATCATTATTTAACAAGCCCAAATCTTAATTTCTTCGTGTCCCACTGGAGATTTTCCCTGCCTGCCCATTCTGGTCCCCAAAACCACAGCAGTGTCCCCTGCTTTTCCCTTCCCTCTCCATTTTCTGCCATAGGCAGCCAGAACTCCACTCTCTACTAGTTTTTCCTTAGCCCTTGAGACTCATTATCCACTTTTCTCCTTGACAGAGCTTTCACATCAGGGCTTTTCCACATTTCCACCCCAGTTATTCCTTTCCCTGGCTGCAATGGCTTTGCTTTTTCCCCCTTTTGCACCAAGTGAGCAAAGAACAGCTTTTTACCATTTAAATGCAAGACCATTTCAATCTTTTGAGCTTCAGCTTCATCCAAACACCAAAAAAAACCCAAAACCCAAACACAAAAACTGAATTCAGCAGGTGCTTATTTGGAACTTTATGGCACCAAAACAACCAGAGAGGCAGAAGTGCCACAACCCAATTTGCCTCCTAGAAATGAGGGAAGTACATGAAGCAGTGTGGGGACCAGAACTCATTGGATGATTAAAATTAATTAACTTCAACGTAAGGAGAAAAGGAGGTCAAGCAAATTTGCCCCAAGGGATCCCACAAAGGCCCTGAATTACCTTTACAGGTACTTTCAGCTTCTTGAGCTCTGGAAAACCCACCCCTGCTTGCCCCTGAAAAGGATCCCTCAGGTCTGTCTTGCCTTGAATCATTTTCCCAACCTGCCAAGCCCCAAATCCTTGGAGTTCATGCCCATTAAACATGGTCAGTGTGGAGATTCCCACAGGCGTGCCAAGGCAGGAGCTCTGACGAGCAAATATGCCCAGGCCATAAAGGAAAGGAGGGCCAGAGAAGTCAGGGGGATTTATGACCACACCAGTGTGTCAGCACCTGAGCCTGGCCCTGAATGCATATTTTAAGGATCCCACTGAAGACAGGATATGTGCTGAACCATTTCTATAGTGCCCCAGGCTCTTTTGATGTGTCCACTGCCTGAAGCCAGATCAATAAAGCTGCACACTAAGGGGCTCTCAACCTACTTTTGGGAAGGCTGCTCCAAGCCAGGCCTTTGCAAACCCTTCCTTTCCCATCTCCAGGGAGGACAAATGCAGCTAGCCAGCATTTTTGCCAACCCTTTCCCTCCCATCTTATTTCACAACCCCTCTGTCTCCCTCCTCTCATCCTCCCTCCCTGCACGTACAATTGCTGATGTCTTCCCAACCAGATGCACACCTGCAGGAAAAGTTGGCATCTTCTCTTTCCAAGCTGTCATAAACTCAAATAGTTTATGAGTCTATTGATGACAGATAAATTAATTGCAGAAAATATGAATGACTTAATATTTTGTGTGCTAATATCTTTTTTTATTTCCCCCTTTCTCTTAAATCCACGTCATGTATAAGATATATCTCAGGCTATTTGGGTCGTGTTCAGATTCCCATGTCTCACCAGCAGCTTAAGGTGGCAGAAGATCCCCTGTGGCTTTGGAGCAACTTGGATTTGGTGTTTTAAACACGCAACATGACTTTGTTGGAAAGGTGTTTAATGAAGTCTAGTCAGGATAAGGAAGGAGCAGGGATTTTTAGGGAAGATTTTCACTGGTGGGTATGAAAGCAGACCCAAATCCCACAGTTCCCACTGGATTCATCCCACTGTAAACCTCGGGGTTTAGGCTCTCTTTGGAGCCATCAGATGGTGAGGGGGTAATTCAAACTGCCCTGACCAGCTTTGGCAACAGCAGACTTTGGTGGCTACATGGAGGGCAAAAAAAGCTTTTAAAGGCTGAATCCTACATAAAACATGGGAGAAATGCACAGATTTTATGGCTCCTTCCCCTGTGGGAGTCTCCCACAATGGATGATGCGGGTGGGTAATTGCTCCATGACTGGGTCTCCAGTTGAATCCATGGATAGTTATTGGGATTTGCCAGGTTTTGGTTCATCCCCCCATCACTGGGCAAGTGCTTGTGGACTCAGAGGAGCCCAAATCACACGTGTGGATGACCTGGATACAGATGGTGCAAGCCCAGGTTGAATCTGGCCACGGATCCCTGTCACTTATGCACTTATCGATGACTAACCCATTACTGCCCCGATAGAGATCTCTAGTCAATATATTAGATCATTGCCTGGTATTGATCCAACAAGCTTCAATTATCTGCTTAGATTTAAAACAAATTTCAGTGTGTGGATTGAGGACAATCATCTGTGTGTTTTATGCAACAGAGTATTGATGAGCAGGCAGAAAACACGACATCCAAGGAATGAGTAAGATGGGGTGGCTCAGTGGAGAAAAGGGGGGTTGGAGAGGGAGGAATAATTAAAGCCACATGTTAAAAATTATTTAAGTGAGGTAGAGAAATAACCTCTGTTGACTCTCAATAGGTTGAGTAAGGAATGAAGTGAAACTGGAACAAAGGGGTTCAGACTGAACTTCAGGAAACTTCTAAATTTAATGAGAAAACAGAAGAAATATGGAAATATGAGGAATTTGAGTAATTGGTGGGTTTTAAGGACGGGATAGACAAAAATGTCTAACATGATTAGACAAAGCTGTCTCTGCCCTTGCACCTGGAGGGGGCAGGTGGGTTAGATGGTGTTTTGAGGTTGCTCTCCATCTCTGCTTTGTAGACTTGGTAGGAAACATCTGGACACTGTATTTAAGTGGCCTGCAGACCTTGCACTGCCACAGTCAATGGCAGCTTGAAGGACAGCCCTCCTGTCCCCTTCAGTCAGCCATTACAGCAGGGCAACACCACAGCAGTGCTGCCTAAAGGAAGAGCTGGAACAGCCACGTCGAGTGTGACCCCAGATGTCCATTTTAGAAGGTCTGGATCCAAGTGACCTAAATAACAGCAGCCAGTGGTGTGTTTGGTGTGCAGACACCATCCCCTGCTGGGATGAATGAGGTCACCCTGCCATGGGCACCCATTGGGGACAGGATGTGTTGTGAGCAGCCACAAGGTGAGCTTGTTGCTCCCACACACCAAGACAAAGTTGTTGCTCCCACACACCAGGACAAGGCTGTTGACTCTGCAGGGCTCTGAGATCCTCCCCAACTCTGCTCTTGGGGGATTTCCCCCAGATTCCACCACTGGTTCCTGCAACACGGGTCGAAAACTTCCCTGCTCCAACTTTCCAGGCTGGAGGTGCATTTTGAAGCCCAACACAACCAGCTCCTGGTCAGGGCAGCATTTTAACACCACCTGGGCTCCAAGGGAAGCCACTGCCGTGCCTTTGCAACAGCTTTTTGCTCAGTGTGGTAACGCACCACGGGTGAATTCCACACTTTTGTTGCAATGGCTGTTAATCGGGTTTGTGCTTTTCCAGGGGAATAATTATTTAAACGAGAGGGAGCAGGTTCCTCCCCACTTGCTATTTAGCCTTTGGGATGTCAACAGAAAACAAGTCCCAGGTGGCAGAGGCCACAGCACAAGCCAAGCAAGCACAGCAAGGTCTCTGTCCTGCTCCCAGGGAGGACAGTTTGTTCTGGTAGAACCACACTGACCTTAGGGGGGTTTGCTTGGGCTTATTCTGGGCTGACCCGGAGGGAAATTTGAGTTCCTGCCTCTGGAGCCATTCCACCTTAATGGAAAATAAAGAAAGAAAAGCTTTGAAATGGGATGAGAACGAAGCCAAGGGAAGAGGAGCTGGAGAACTGTGCTGCAGAAGGCACCCTCACTATAAAAAGTGACTTTTGATAATTGCTGGAAAAGTGCCGGAGTGTATTTTGGGAGAGAGGGGGGGGGGAAAATAAGAATTAAGCCATGACCTAATGTTTCTGGAACCCATCCACCAACCTGGGTGCCCTGTGGCTGTTTAAATTTTTTATCTGCCTTTCCAGCAGGCATTTCACAATGTGGATTGTTTTGTGTGTGCGAGGCAGAAGGAGCTGCGCCCTGTCAAGGGCCCTCTGTGGTCTCTGCCTGGGATGGCTCTTCCTCAGGTGAAGAGCAGATAACACCTCTACAGCCACTTCATCATCAGCTGTCACAACCTGAAGACCTCATTAGGATGGAGACACGAAGCAGGGCGATAATTAAATTGAGCTGTAATTAGACAGATGCTCTGTAGATTTACTGCTGCTACTCTGCTACTGTTGTAAAACAGCAATAAAGGGAGAAAAATTCCAAAGGCAAAGTATGAGTAATGAGCAAATGCAGTTATTTCTGCTTGCATATGTCATTTCTGCTGGGCTTTCATATCTAAGTACATCCGGGAGGATCCCATGAAGTCTGTGCCTGCTGAAGTTTCCTGGCTGTGCTTTCCCACAGGGAATGGTGCTCTCTCGTGGGGTTGTGCCATGCAGGATCATGCTCCCAGTCTCCTGAGGACACAGAGCCAAGCAGCAGTGGCAGGGAGGTGGAAGTGCTCAGAGATGAAGTCACTAAGCACTGCATCAGGAGTTCATGTGCCACAAGGTATTTTCGCCAGTTTTCCAGGCAGATCAAAGGTGCTGCCACAAATGAACCCAAAGCTATTGGAATCGGTGCTTTTCCTTGCTGGACTGGGCTTAGCAAGAAGCTGCTCTTGATGACAATCACCTTTGCTCCTGGCTGTGAGACCAGTGTGACCATGTTCACCACTTACTGCAGCATCACCTGTGGGTTGGGGAGGTCCATGCACTCAGGGAAGAATAGTCTGTGCCCTTTTGCATTAGAAACATTAAGCCTGTCTGATTTCTGCTGGCCAAGACATGTCTACAGACTGGTGGGCCATGTAACCACATTGTTCATAACCTGCTGGTCCAAACCCTACTTCTCTGTTGTGTGAGGAGGAAGAGTGGTTCATTCCAAATGCCCAGTAGCTCTGGCTGCTCTTTCCCTCTTTGCTCTGGAAAAGGGCAACAATCTCCCCAAAATTCCTGCTCCAGGAGGAGGGCTGTGCTTGAATTCATCCTGTGGGAGAGATGCTTCCCCTCAGCTCTGAGAGACCCCTCCTGCAGAGCTGCCTCCAGCCCCAGCACAGGAAGGATCTGGAGATGCTGGAGTGGGTCCAGAGGGGCCATGGAGATGCTCCAGGGCTGGAGCCCCTCTGCTCTGGAGCCAGGCTGGGAGAGCTGGAGGGGTTCACCTAGAGAAGAGAAGGCTCCAGGGAGACCTGAGAGCCCCTTCCAGTGCCTAAAGGGGCTCCAGGAGAGCTGGAGAGGGACT
>JAWWTY010000019.1:685926-701304 GCA_035222235.1 Margarornis squamiger | reverse complement strand
TGCCCCTCCCCAGGGAGTTGTCCCTGCAATGAGGTCTCCCCTCAGTCTCCTCTTCTCCAGCTGAACACCCCAAGTGCACTCAGCTGCTCCTCCACATTTCTCCTCAGACACATTTGGGGGTTGTTTATGAGATTTTCCCTTCATGGTGCTGAGCAATGCAGGGAGATCTATAGCACATCACACACAGTCTGAACTGTCCTGCCATTCTGTCAAGTTTTTAAATCACTTGGATGAGGTCCCAGCTCGAAGCGTGAGAGATGCTGGTGCGGCTCTGCGTTTGCCCGATGTTTATCTGTCCCCTGAGCCCCCTCAGGCTGCCCTTGGCTCTGAGCCCTGTGCCCCTGGCAGAGGCTGTTCCTGAGCCACAGCCGAGGTCCTACCCTCGGTGAGGAGTGAGATTCCTCCAGTGTGGATTCAGCAGTCTGAGATGATGGATAGTGCTGCAGGATTTTCTTACCGGGATCACTAGGACCATATACTTCCCTTCCACCTATTCATCTGACTCCCGCTTCTCAGGAGACCTGAGGGCAGCCTTTGACTGACCTGCAAACCTGGGCAAGCCTGGAACCTGACCAAAGCAGTGCAAACTTTTACTTTTGGAAGTGATATATCTTGCACATGCTGAACAACCTCTTGCTGCTGCATTGCTGACTTTGCCCTATTTTTGCTCTAATTTACAGCTTCATTTGCCTTTGACGCCTTCCTTTTTCAACAACATATTTTCATTCACTGAATAGCCACTACTTCTGGCAGCATTCCACTGGATCCTTGAATTAGTGTTGCTTCCTCTAACACTTTCATCATGCACGGGACACAAATCACAGGCAATTGCAGAGTTGGATCCTTCTTTAAGGAAGGCTGAGTAGTGGAGTTCCTATTCACCTAGTTTTCTAAATAAAACAGACTTTTCAAATTCCCGTATGTTTTGTGAAACACTTTCCATGTTCACCAAGAAATAATGGAAAACAGAGGCAGTTTTAGGCACTGGATTGACACAGCCACAACTGACCTGAGGTTTCCTGGCAAATATCAGCCGGTGACGTTTGTTTAAAGCACGGAGTAAGGAAGCATGTGATGTTGGCACTCGGTACATTTGTAACACTCCTCACATTTCCAGAGCAGTTAGAAGCTGTCTAGAGAATTTCTGGCAAAGTCTACTTGAAAACTACCCATGTGGAGCAACACTTTCCTAATTGACCGTGATAACCCCTGCGATGAGCTGCTCAGGGACACACTGAAGGAGTAACTGTGTAGGCTGTGAGGATGTTGCCTCGGGCACATTAACCCTTTCTCACAATTCTTTAATACATGGTGTCTAATCAGGAAACCTTTAGAATTCTTTGTACCTCTTCCACTTCAATAACTGCAAATAAGTTTTTTGTGTTGCTGTTCTAAACAATCCTTTGCAAAACATGCTTTTAAATTCACTTTGACCTGTACATCAGGATATTTAATTATGCTGTCTGTTGAATGTTTCAGTTTCTCTTTAAAATAAAAATAAAAAGAGTTTAAAATACTGCTAGTCTAAGTACTTAGAACTCTGGGGTAGTAAATTCCATTCATGCTGCTGTCAATTAGCAATGTCCAACATTAAGTATTAATTATAACTCAGCTTGTTTCTAACCTAGTAAAAGTAATTTCCGAACTTCACTGATGAATAACATTGCTTTTGCCAAAAATATCTTATGTTATCTGCTCTGTATTTATGTCTGTGGACATGCATTGGAATCATAGTCGTCCTTGCAGTGTTGGCTGCCCCAAGAAATGGTTTTACAAGATTTTTTCTGGAACACACTCAAGGCGTCCACTTGGCTGGATTTGCTTCATTCTGTGCTTACATCTTTGCCTATTCTGTGTTGTGATGGCTCTGCAGTTTGCCTTTCTGTACTGTTTCACATGTGTCTGTTGGAAAAAAAATTATCTGAAATAATCAAAACAGAGGATCCTCTGGAGCTGGTTTCCATTATTGTATGTTTGAAAATCCTCCTTTAGTTAAACAAAGTGGCAGTGGATGCTTGCTGCATCTTTAGTGTTAAGTCTTTGGAGGGACCCTGGAGTGCTCTGGTCCAGCCTCCTGTTTGAATGGGGGCTGTCACAGCCACTAGATGAGGTCAAGCCCAGCTTTATCCAGCCTTCAGCTCTGAAACATCCATGCATGAACACTCAGCTTCCAAAGAACCTGTTCCATCTTTGTCAGCATCCTTCAGGAAAGAGGATCTGATTTCATTATGCAACCGATTTCCAGAACAAGGCACGTGCTCACACCAGTTTGGGGACCAATTGCAGAAAGCAGTGTACTTTGCTAGGTCTAAATTCCTTCCTTAGAAGCTGAAGGTATCATTCCTAAAGTCTTGACTATGAGCATAGCACTGGAATTTTAGAAGCCTGAGCACAAATATTTGATCACAGAATGTTATGCGTGAGCATGTGTTTTTGGGGACACACACTTACTGCATATATTGTTGTGGTAAGGCTGTTTTACAAAATTTAGTGTTTAATCAGAAATGTATTGCTAGGCTTGTATTTATGGTGAGCTCTAATGAACAGAAATTAATGGAAATTGCGTGAGAATTCTTCCAGGGAGACATGAAAATTTGAATCCAGAATAAGTTTCTCTGTGTGCACTGGTTAATCTTTCAGAATGGCAGGAACTTTCAAGGTCAGTCTGCTGATGCAAGTTGTGGAAACACAAATCTGTCAATTCCCAGTAGTAACCTCAGAGTAAGGAGGCTAGGAGCAAAAGAAAGAGCTGGATTTATGGTGTGACAGCCATTCTACCAAAAAACTCCTCCAGACCTAAATGAAAACCCCTTCATTCACTGTGTTAATGAACGCAGCTACATTTAATGGAGCCATGGTGGACAACAGGGGTGTTTAAAAAGCAATAAAATCAACTAATGCTTTCATTATAATAATGATAACTACATCAAAGGGACATATGGATGCAGCAAAACGTCTCCTGTAGAGCATAAACACCCCCACCACAGGAGATGTTTGTTGCTTTAAATGTGCTCCCTTTGATGTATTTATCAGTTAAATGTATTAGTTCTGCTGTGCAGTTGTGAGCAGAAATAGCACTGAGTAAGCCCATATTTTCTGTATGCTATCCTAGATCATCACCTTGGAATACCAGGATCAAGAAAGAAAACCAAGTCAAAATAGTTGAGTACACTCAACAGTGTGGATGTTGACAATTCATGTCAATTCAGCACTCAAACTCCAGTTGCCTTCCTGGGACATTTTTGTCTCAACAGAAGGAACACAAGTTCTAACAATGTCTGATTATGCAAAGATGTTTTGCTTATAGGAAATATTTTCTATCATTAAGATGGAATTAATTAGGTCATGTCTTTAAATGGAAGAACAATTAGCCCCATTTTGTGCATGTTGTGTGTGTGTGTTCATCTTGTTTCCAAGTTAGTTTTTTCCTCATGGATACTGTGATGTAGGTAATTACTGCAATACTGATTATTGTGCAACAGGGCCAGTTCTGTCGGTACACAGTGTCCATTTCTGTGCAGATACAATTGCAGGTGTACATCCCTGCGTTTACTTCAACGACTGAGAGAAAAAAAAATCTTCCTGAAAATAATCAAGTCTGTTTCTACAGAAATAAGTAGTATTGCAGCTGTAAACCATCTGACTTGAAACCCTCCTGTCCTTGTTTTGGTGCTGTGCAATTTAGATGTGGAACATGGGAGGCCAACTCCTGAATCAGCAGCACACTTGACACCAAGTACTGGGTTTTTTGCATTGTGTTGTTTGGGTTTTTTTTTAACTTTGGTTGCAGAAGTATGCATGGATAAAGAGTGATAACTATGTGTGTGTCTGTGTGTAATTTTGTGTTAATTCATATATCATAAGAAATAGATGCAAACAGCCTTGTTTAGTTTAAGGTTCCTTAAAGTATAGGGTATCTAATAATAGAAGGTGAAGGTACATGTCATGCATTGTTATATCATGTTAGATGATTGAGCAAATAAGTTATGAAAGGACTTAATTAATCATGTCATTAGTTTTCTTGCAGAATAAAGTGCACATCTTGGTTTGTTGGGTTTTCCCCCCCAACCCCTTTACTGTCAGAGTTCACAGATGCTGGAACTCTGTTTTCCAGAACAATCCAGCCCGAGCTGCTGAGGGATACAGCACATAAACTGATGGCCAGCAGGGGAGATCTCTCCATGTGGTCTGCCTGGCTGGAATACACAGTAGACACTGAGCTTTGCTGGTGTGGATGGCCAGAACCACGTCCTGAACAGACTCAGAGCTCTCCAGGGAGCAGAGCCTTCCTGACCAGGAGTGTCTGAAACATCTCTTGCCTGTTGGGCAGAGTTTACTCAGGAAGAACATGCCACTGCTGTTGGTATTGCTGGGACAGGCTCAATTAATAAGAAATTAACCCCTTGCATTATTGGAAAACATTCTGAAGTACCGAAGTGTTGCCCGCACTGAAGTGCCTTCCTTTTGCAAGGGTTTTGGGGATGTGCACAGTGTGACACTTCCACCATGTCATTCCCAACTGTGTGCAAATGTTTTAGCCAAGCAAAAAAAAGCTTATGTAGGAATGAAATATATGGGATGCAGGACACAGATTGCACAAGATATAAGAAATTCCTTAATTATACCCACTCCAAAGAGATTTTTTTTCTGTTTGCACTTTTAGTTTAATTTTTAGATGTGCTAATCTTTAAGTAATTACTAGTTATTACTGATAATTGATTAAGTGTGGCTCTTAAAATATTATATTGCTGATCTTTTATTTATAACTAATCAGATACTTAATTATTTATTGGTTACATTTCATGTCACATTTAACAGGATGATGTCTGAGCAGAGGAGACTTCCTTTAATTACATGGGAAATCTTGTTTAAAGGCAAGTGACTTGATCAGTGTATTTCTTGTAAGCTATTATTCTAGTCATACATTAAGTAAGAAGAATTCAGGAGATAAGTTGTTTTCTGAAATCTCTGTGATTTTTACAAGGTCAGGAAAATGGAGCTCTCAGTTATTTGCCTGTCATTTTCCTAAGGCAACAAGTATGATTGTTTGTATACAAATGTTCCTTATTTGCACATTTATTTGGGCTTCTTTAATGCCAAAATACATAAGTTGCATGGATATCAACTGCTAATTTCCATGTCTGTCAAAAAGAAAGTCTGGTTTTATATAAAAATACCTTTCCTACTTGCTTGTTACTACTCATAATGTTGATTTTAGTATTAAAAAAAAACCAAAACCAAACAAAAAAACCCCAACCCTTCACCTCCAAAGTAAATTAGAATTTGTGCACCTGAAAATACACACTGGTAAATATCTCAGTCACTGCTGAGGGCAGTGCCAAACCTCCTGCCCAGCCAGGATTCCAAGGGGCAGGAATTGGCCAGGGGTGCTCAAGTTCCGCACAGTGGAGTCTCATACCTGCATGAGACTATCTGGCTTGGAATCCAGGTATTCTAGACATTCTACTCCTATTTCTAGCTTGTTGTCTAATGTAGACAACAAGCTACATGTGGGACAAGGGGAAAGGGTGGAATAAAAGTTCTGTGCTTATTCTAATGTTGGTGGTGGACTCACCATCCCTGGAGGCACCTAAGAACAGACTGGATGGGGCACTCAGGGACAGGGTGGGGACTGGTCACAGGTTGGACTCCACGATCTCAGAGGTCTTTCCCAGCCCTACTGACCCTGTGGTCTGTTTGTGCCTCTGCTGTCTCCCCCCTGTGCACCAGGAGAGCAGTGGGCAGCTCAGCACTGGGTTGTTCACACCTGCACCTCGAGGCCATTTTGACTTGGTGATTCTTTTCTGCACGTCTAAGTGCCAGTTGTATTAGGGTGCTGACTTCTGCAAAGGGACAGACCAAATACAACTGAATCCCATGAAAATGTGAGAAAATACTCAGTGTGAAAATGTATAATGTGAGAAAACGAAAACCACAAATTTCCAGTTCTTATTTGGACATCAGAAAAAAACCCACCAACCTTTGAAAATTTTGATACCTGAAAAAATCCACTTTTTCTTTGAACTGAGCCGAACTGAGGAACCTCATGATTCTTTTCCCCAGTCTGCTTTCTTTCCACAGGACACCGGACTGTAGATTTGCAATGCTTCCAAACTACTGTGACGTGTTGTTTAGATGACTGCTTGCATTATAGCAATTCTATATGCTACTGTTAGTGTGGCTGGATTTCATCTTCCAGGAGATAAGCATGGTTTGCTTTTTATGTTCAGCTCATCTGGTTTTTCAAGTGTCTTCTTTCATGTCCTTTCATACACGGCTGTTAAGTGAGAGTAGTGCCCTGGCCAAATAATCGGCTCCCGCTCCAGAGATGTTGGCTTCAACATTTCATGAGTTTCCAGTGGTAAAAATCAAGGTGTAAAAAGGTGAGGTTTTCACAAGAGACAGTGCTCTGTTTCTCTAGAATACAGATGGCAAGATAATACTCTCCTGCTCAGAGGAACAGCAGGCTGGGTTCCTGGCCATGGTGTGTGGGCCACCACTGGGGGCTTTATGGGGTCACTGCACTCCTGGAAAGGAAGGTTTTTGGGGAAACACTGAAACAGGTCTCTTCCCAATGTCTGAGGATGGTAAAACTGCAGGAGGTACCAGTCAGTGTCCAAAACCTGAGAGAGTCCTGGCAAAGGACTCGTGCTGATAACAGAGGTCACTGTAAAGCCTCAGGAAAGAAGCCACAGCTCTGTGAGAGTATAAGGGAAGGGGGTCCTGCTGGAAAAGCATTTCTGAGAGGGCCTTGGGGATTATCAGGGTGAGGGGAGGAAATGGAACCTTGGAGTGAGTGCATTGAGAAAACAGATCTAAATGGAGGTTTGCAGTTGAAAAGCTTGATGTTGGAGGGTCAGGACCTGTGCATATCTTCGTTACCTGGAAAAAGCAGGCTGTTACCTTGTTTTAATTGGAAAGTGGCCCTAGCTTTGAATTCACATCTCTCCTGGAAGTGAGATCTGATCCAGATTAGTATCAGAGTGTGCTAAAGCTGGCTAAGAGCTCAAATCTCATTTAGAGATTGCCTTCATGTTCTCCCAAAATGTCATATCACTCAATTGTTATGTTTTTTTTTCCCAGGTGCTGGAGACTATAAAACACACTAGATGTCTTTTCACTAATGTGAAAAGTGATTTTTTTTTTCCCTCTCGAGATTATACAGCACAGGGAAAACATTGGAGTTGAAAAGAATTTTTAGTAGGAGTACATGAGTCTGCCACAAATAGGATGAAGGAAAATAAAACAAAATGGATTTATAAACCATAAAAGCACTGTCAGGTTTTTAAAATGCTTGTGCTTGCTGCTGGTTTTAAAGCTTTTTCTTAGTTCTTCTTGGTTCTGATGTTCTGTGTTCCTGACAGTGACTGGATAAGTAGTGAGTGCTGGGGACCTGCCCCATGGCCCTGCCAGGATGTGGTGCTGCTCCTTGGGGTATATTGGAGTGACTTGAACAGGCTTGTCTGGAGGAACTCAACTTGTCCTGGTTGCAAAAGAGACCAAGGGTATAGAAGATCTTGTTATTTCATGGACAATATGGAGCAAGTTGCCTAAATCCATTTCCTGTGGGCAGGTTTTCTTACCTTCCCAACTCTGGAAGACATGAGGGATGAACAAACCCAGGAGCTGGACTGCAAACTTCTGTCACTAAGAATAATGGTAGTAAAGCAGGTGTAAAGTTGGGAATATAACTCCCAGAGAGCAGAAAACCTGTCTGCTTAGGCAATTTGCCCTCTTGCCATGGTTCTTTCTCATGTGGAGCAGGGTGGAGAGAGCCATGTTCAGTGGAAATGGTTGTGTCCTGTCAGGGTCCATAATGTGGCCTCCCTCTGAGCCTTCCTGTGCTCTCCATGGGTCAGGAAGCACAACTGGCTGTAGCCTGCAGTGCTGGCACCTCCAGGATACCCCCCGTGCTTTGGGGAGGGGAATTAGAGTGGGACAGAGCAGTCAGGGCCATGGAAGTCTGAGGGATTTTAGAGTACTGTTTTTCAGGACTGAAACTTTGATGGACATCCATCCAGTTGCAGAGTGTCAGCATTTCTCACAGGGCTAGGAGATGCACTGCTGGAGGTGTCCCAGTGTCCCTGGAGGTGTCCCAGCGACATTGGAGGTGTTCCAGTGGCACTGCAGCTGTCCCAGTCACCATGGTGTGCCAGCCCACCCAAACCCCACGCAGGGCCAGCTCTTTGCCAAGCTGCTCTGCTGTGTTACCTGGCTAACCCCCCATGGGAGCAGCACACGAAGCTGTTTGAAGGTTTCTGAGAGAGGTGGCTTTGGGTATGTTGGCAGGCAGAGCTGCCCCTTCTCCCTGTCCCAGCCCAGCCAGGCTGACAGAGGAGGCAGCAGAGGAGGCAACGGGTGAACTCAGCCCTGCCAGGCTGTCCCTGCAGGTTTGTCCTTCCCTCCCAGCCTAGCCACAGACATCTCAGCCTCGGGGCTTATACAGCCCTTGCCCTTACAGAAAGCACTTAAAGTCCTCAGGAGCTACTCTACTCTCAGATCTGACACACTCAGAGTTCTCTGGAGAAGTGGTTCAGAGGTGGAGCTTCCCTTTTGTTTCCCTTCACTTCAGTGAGCAACTTTCTTCTCTTTATTTTGCAGGGTGACCTCTGGTTTCCCTGTGCAGGCTCATCCAGGAGCTCTCAGGTCACAGTGCTGGTGACACCTGAAGTGCTCAACAATATATGGAAATTAAGAACAATCCTGAATTGCAATATTTTCTACCTTCCAGTCCCTCAGGCTGCTGGGAGCAGCATTGCTCATTGCTTCAGCTGCGTGCAAGTGTTAGAATTCAAATTGCTAATCAAATGCAATCGTTAAGGACAAAGATGGATTAAGACTGGTTTAATAAATAACATTATGTTGTTCTTTTTAGCAGAGCAACCAAGTCATCACATTAATCTTTGGAGGCTGAGGGGGGCAGCGCCATTCATTACAAGTGCAGTTCTGGTGAGGGTTCTTGTGGGGGTTTATTTTTTTTATTTTAGTGATTTTTGGGGGTTTGTTTTGTTTGGTTTTTATAATTCCTAACAGAAAACTCTGTGCTTCTAAACTGGGTTAGTACTAACAGAGGTTCCACACAGCTGATGCACTGCTTTGCAGTAAATGATATATTTCAGAGCTTGTAAGAGGTGCTGTCTCCTGAAAAATCCTCTTGCTACCTTCCAGCTTGTCAGCAGGGTCCCTGTCAGACATGTTTCTGGAGAAAATGCTTTTTCATTTGATTGCACATTTAAATTTCAGAAGGTACCTGGAATTCACCCTTTCTTGATTTGTATTTTATTAGTGCCTGATGTGGTACCACTCACAAAGATGTCCTTGAGCTTTGGGCTGTGTACATTGCTGTTGTGCTGTACCCAGGCTGAGTTCTCCTGAGCCACTCCATAACCAAGCAGGAGGTTAATCACATCCTCATTAGCTTCAAACACAACTACACACAATTTTTTTCTCCCTGCTCTGGCTGGAGATTTAGTTTAGCTTAAAGGGAACGAAGCTGGTGCTAATGAGAA
Source organism: Margarornis squamiger (assembly GCA_035222235.1). NCBI lineage: Eukaryota > Metazoa > Chordata > Aves > Passeriformes > Furnariidae > Margarornis > Margarornis squamiger. The sequence continues at coordinate 691,795 of JAWWTY010000019.1, read as the reverse complement.
TACATTGTCTTGATTTGCATATTAGATGAGATAAATATTGAGCTAATTTACACCTAAGGTGGTTTTTATTGCAATCTGCACATTCCACAGTTCTATTCAATATATTTTACACACCAACCGTGTACAGTTTGGAGGAATAATGTGAAAATAAATTATTTTGATGGCGAAAACAAAAGGGGGACTCTTTCTGTTATTTACATTGGTTTGAATTGGTTTTGAAAATCTTAACAATAATTTAGAAGACTTTATAGTGGTATTCTCCTCCTCTGTGAGCAAGGGCCTACCTCCAGTGTGCAAGCTGGGAGTGCAGATCCTTCATCCCAAGTGCATCCTTGGAAGCTGTGGGGGCACCTGCTCCCCTCAGTTACCAAGCTATGTAAGAAACTTCAGAGATGGTGTGATGACTGTGCTCCTCCTATGTCTGGAAGGGATTGCAGGGGCAAAATGAAAATAAACCCACAAAAACTTAAATTAAACTTAAATAAATCATGTATTCTTGGTAGAGAAATCAGAGGGATGTTCAACATCTGAAGCTCCAAAAGTGGGCTTTTTGGGTTGCATGTGATGAGTCATGAGGGTAGAACATGTACTAAAAACGTCCGTTCTAGAAGACAAAATACTCAAGTAGGTACACTTAAATTATTTCAACTAATGTAGAGGGTTTGAAAGAACCCAAAGAATTTGCAAAAAAACCAAAAGGTACTCTGGATATTTTAGTTTTCTGCTTCCTCTATTTTCTCTCTCCAGCTGTATTTCCTCATTATAGATGTGAGAAGCATCTTTGCAAATCCTACTGACACAATTTCATTCTCTGATTATCTTTTAATTACAACTCTTTTTCTTTCTTTTTCTTTTTCTTTCTTTTTTTTTGCTTTCTTTCTTTCCTTTTTTTTTTTTTTTTTTTTTTTTTTTGAGAAGGGGGATGTGTTTTTCTGTGTTGCACAGAGGATCTCGATCCAGCTTTGTGTCACAGGGCACTACCTGTGTGTCCACACTCATTAATCATATTGTGAAACAATGTTTTATTAAATGACTGAAATTTTCAGCTGTTTTGCAAAAATGCTGGCACATTGTTATGCTCTTTGATTTTTCTACTTGTCCACTATGATAAATGTTTGAAATGCCAAACATGTCAAAAGCCTATCATTAATAAAAAAGGTTGTGTTCTGAAGTGCAGCAGCACTGGGCATTCTTTACTACATTTTATAGCAACAGTTCAATGTCCTGTGGGAAACAGCCTAAACACCAGTTTGGGATTAGAGTTGTGAAAAACACATAAATATTTTTTAGATAGTCTTAATTGTTTTTCCTTTGTTTGGGTAGTGATGCCTTAATCTGCACACAGAGTCATCAAGGCTGGAAGAGATCACCCAGTCCCACCATGAGCACCATGATCACCCCCAAAGCACGTCCCCAAGTGCCACATCCAGACACCTCCCGAGCACTTGCAGAGATGGTGACTCCATAACCTCCCTGGGCAACTTATTCCAAGGCCTGACCACTCTTACAGTGAAAAACTAGCTGGGGTCTTGCAGGTGCTGGGCAAGAGCAGCTCTGGGATTACAGCTCCTGCTATTTGGGAATCAACAGTGGTGTCACATTGGTGTCCGTGTGCCTCTGGTGACCTGCTCCAGCCCTGTTTTCTCTGGTAAAGCACTGCTGGGCACCTGCTTGTTCCTCAGTCTGTATTTGTGCACCTAATTGGTGCCAGAGTGTAGTATTCTGAACTTCTCCTGAATTGTGGTCCACTCTTTCCTACTTTTTCTCCCTTTTTTAGGATATTAAGGTGTCAGCCTGCCCTGATCTCCTGACCAGGGGTGTAAATGTAAACTGAATTAGTCCTCTCAGCTGTCCCAAGGGCCACTTGTTCACCTGGGAACAGCATCAACACAAAAACTCATGCTCGGAGTGATTTACATATTCTGAGTCTTATTCTGAAAAAGGAAGTATTTTCCCTCGTCAGTAAAATGTGTTTCCTCACTAAGGTGATGGTGGTGGCACCTTTGTGTGTCTGAGGGGTATTTATTGACTCTTTGGCTCTGATGGCAGAGGTTTTAGCACAGGAATGGGATATTTTAGAGATTCGTCTCCAGTTAGTATAACTATAGTGAGCTGTACTTTGCTTTGCCTATGTATTATGATATTCCTACTGTAAAATGGAGAAATTGTAAGAACTAATTTGAAAAGCATTATTTCTCTAACACAGAGCTCTCAAGAAGACAACCTGTCCCTTTTGAAACATTGAACTAACACAAGGAGTGCTTCCTCATCTTAATCCTCATGAGGCAGTGCTGGGGAAAGGATATTTTTAATATTTGCCATCGTTTGATTTTCTCTACTTGAAATTTTCCTACATTTCCTTTAGACAAACAACCTTAGAGAAATATAACAAAACCTTCATCAGAGATGAAAGTTTACCTTTGAAATTAATGGAACATTAAGTTTGGTGCTTTCTAGTTTTCCCTTCTCTGTCATTGAAAAAATACCTGTCATTCTTTTAGAATTGCCACTGGAACAAAGCAATCAGTTCTTCATAAACATCTATTTAACTAAGCTCTAGGAGAGGTGGTTTGGAAATTATAAAAGACCTTTTCCCAGCTGAGATGAAGAACGTGTCTGCTTCCACATCCCCTCAGAGACCTTGATGATCTCCCCAGGGCTGATTTTCCAGCCTTGCTCCACAGGGCTGCTAAAGCAGTTTCTATGTCCCCACAGCCTCCCTCTGTAGGAGAAAGAGGAGACGATGGTTTGTACTTTCTCCCTTTACTACTGCCTGAGCAGATAAAAATTAACCTGTCTGAACTCAGTAATAGCAGAAGCTGTCATTGTATGCTTGTGCAAAGAGTAATTTAGGAGGATGCTTATGAAGCCTTTACAGAAAGGGAAAAATATTTCCAAGTCTCAGCAAAATCTTTTAAAACAAATACATCTGCATTTGGGATGATTCACAGGATAGCATGTGAAATAAATCAGGTGTAAAGGCTATAACAAGCATCATAAAAGATTCAGAAAGGTATTGAATTGGTCTGGATGAAAAGCAAACAAACATAAATCACTAGGCTTCAATTAATGTTGTGTCAGGTTTGTTTCTGGGTGGTTTTTTTTGTTGTTGTTTTTTTTTTTTTCCTAGTTAATAATGTTCACTGAAAAAAGCATCAAGTTAAAAAGGGACATGGGGAGTTTTTCCAGGCTGCATCACAGATGTCACAGATGTCCCAGGCTATCAGGGACAGCTGAGAGTGATGGTGGAGAGCAGGGTAATATCTTTATGTGGCTTTTATGGAGCTCCCTGTTCCCTAATGCACTTTCTCTTCTAGAGCACAACTGGCCAATGCTTTAAAGTCATCCTTTATGGCACAGCTTAGTTTAGCAAACAGCAATCTAAGGTCTTAAAAATGTGTATATTGCTACAATGGATCTATGTGTTGTTATTAGACTTATAGGAGCAGTTCAGAACTATTTTTAATTTTTAAATGAAATAAAGTTTAAGTCTTGTTGGTCAGATTGTTTCTCTGCTGTTGATTCCTTTTGCTCTATCACAGCAAATGAAAGAACAATAATTTGAGTTTTATGGCTTTGGACTTCGTGATTATCAACGCAATCACTTTGCTGTAATTTGTCAGAATAGTCTCCTAAAATCTACTTGGATTTTAACTGGAAACTGAAACAATTGAAAAAAATAGATTTTTTTTTTTTTATACTTTGTTATTTCTAGACTGAATTTCCACAGAGAAGGTTGCATCTTTATAGCTCTAAGTAATGTGTTGCTTTAAGAGAATGATGTATCTATGCCTATGTACTCTTCTAAAAGAATTTAAAAAAGGAACAGCCTTTGAATTTGATAAAAGCTGATTATAAAAATAAAAGCTATTGAATATGAAAAGGATAATGAGAGAATCAGAGTGGTTGCAGGTTATAAACTGAAATGGTTATTGAGTAAGGCTCATTTTAAATGTTTCTATTAAATTTTAAAGGAATTAAATGATCATATATTAATTATCCCCATCAACTGAAAATATGAGCTGAGAACATGGGAAATGGCAGTCAGCTTGTGACTGCTTTTGCTTTCTGTCTCTAACAAAGCAAAGCTTAAAAAAACTACTGTGGTGTTCAATTTAAAAATTAATTCCTGAAAGATTAAAAAAGTGAGAGCAAAATGTTTCCCCAGAATTCTGTGTAAGAGCCCGGCTTGGCCTGGTGGGGAGAGATGAGTCCGTCGGTGGAACATGCAGGGTGCAGATCAGCCTCGTTTGTTTGTTGCCTATTGCTTGTGAAGGGTAATAATTGCAGTGGTTACACTGAACTTTTAATTAAGGTATCTTTGATTCCCTAGATTTCTGTTTAACTAAGATGCAGTGTCTTTGTGCCTCAGGAACCATTCCTGCTATAGAAATAGTTCTCATGCTTTGTCACTGCTCTCTTGAAACTTAATTTTCTGTTTTGTTTCTTTATAAATATCTGAGCGCCTGAAGCAGCAGATGAGGAAAAACTGGCACAGTAATCTCCCTCAAAGTTCTCTCTTTGCTGTGTCTTTTTCACATTTTAAAAATTCAGAGATAAAAAGACCCCCTCAGCCAAGAGAATAAAAGCCTGTCCTTCTTTATTAACCTCTTGAGTTGAAATAAAAGCTAACACTCCATGAAGCACAAGGAAACAAATCTGAGCGTCTCTCTCTCAGCCCCATGTTCTACCAGAGAACAGAAGAGCAGGTATAGCCCTTTGATTCTAGACAGCTGTTCACAAGATATCTCTTCATCAGTGTCAGAAACTGAATCCCAAAATGCATTTTCTCCTGGCTGTAACTGGGCAGGGATTTGCTTTGGCAAGAGACAGGGACAGAAAAAAGTCAAAGGAAAACAAACCTGGGATTTTTCTGCGGTTTGAGAAGAAGGGTAATACATAATACAGACCTGGGACAGGAAAGTGGAAGGTTTAGTAGTAATGTGTCTGAAGCTGTGAATGTCACTATAGATGATGTAAAAGCAGATGGTTCAGAAGTCAGTGTTTTGTACTGGAGGGACTGGCTGGCTCTGAGTTGTCAAAGAGCAACACTGAGGAAACCTGAGGTAAAGGACAGAGGTGAGCAAAGTGAAACAAACAGTCCAGGCTACAGAGATTTCTTAGGTAAGGCAGAGCTTGCTGAGTGTAAAAGTCTGCTGTGCCAGTGTCTGAGGAGCTGCCTTGGAGTGCACTGTGAGAAGTGTTAAGCTGGTAAGCTCTAAATGGTGAATTCAGAGAAGGCTGAGAGGGTGAGCCAGGAAGAACTCTGGATAAAGGAGAGTAGTCACAGAGTTCTCGAAATAAAGGGCTTGTGGTCACACGATTACCTTCTTCAGTGGTGTGATACCAAGGTGGGAACAGGGCAGAGAAGTTTGCTGGTGATAAAGCTGAAATAATCAAGAGAGAGGAAAACTGGAGAATTGTGTGGGAGTGAGTTGTCTGGAGAGTAAAAGAATAACTGGGATTAAATTAATGATACAAAGTGCAGGGTTGTGTTTTGTAGTGCAACACAGGAATTTGTGCTCCAGGTGGGAGTGATGGAGATGGAATAGTCGGGTGTGCTTGTTGGGTACAGGATGGCCACGGGGCTGTGGAGAGACAGGAACGCTGAATCCTCGGTTGTCCTGGGGTAGCTGTTTCCAGAAGAGAGATTTGATACTGTTGTAAAAGGCAATGATGAGATGCTATTTGGAATTATGTATAAAATACCATGTTTCATGTTCAGAAACTGTGTCAGTCTAGGAGAAGTCACAGAATGTGCTGAGTTGGAAGGACCCACCAGGATCATCTGCTCCAACCCTCAGCCCTGCCCAGGCCCATCCCCAAGAGTCACCCCCTGTGCCCCAGAGCATCATCCAAACCCTCCTGC
>JAWWTY010000019.1:667209-685826 GCA_035222235.1 Margarornis squamiger | reverse complement strand
AGAGCAGAGATCAGTGCCTGCCCCTCCTCTGCCCCTCCCCAGGGAGTTGTCCCTGCAATGAGGTCTCCCCTCAGTCTGCTCCTCTCCAGCTGGACACCCCGAGTGCCCTCAGTGTCCTCACACGCTGCCCCTCCAGGCCCTGAGCCATCTTCATGTCCCTCCTTTGGACACTCTAATGGCTTTGTATCATTTTTATATTGCAGTAAAATATACATTGCACAAAATATGCCCATTTTAAAGAGCAAACTTGACCTAAGCATTTTTAACTTAGACAAAGAATTGCCCTTTGGACTCTGTATCACACAGAGAGCCAGCTGTGATTGCAGCTGAAGGGACCTTTGAGGAAGGGGCAGAGCCAGGGGGTTCCTGGGTGGGATGGATTCCTGGGAATGTTCTGCAGAGGGGATTGGGCTGATTGAGCTGGGGCTCTGCCCTTGGTGGAACTGGCCTGTGACACCAGAGCCTGGGATGAGTGTTTCACCCAGGCTGAAATCAAAATAAAAAGGTGGATTAAACAAAACTGTCCTAAATATTACAGTTACACCACATATTGAAGGGCAGGCAGGGATGTTTCCATCTCCCAGGCAAATATATTGGGTCTGGTCATGGCAATCTCCACAGATCTCACAGGGAAGGAAGTTCACAAACTCCACCATGGCCATATGTGGCTCCGGCAGGGACCAAAGCTGAAAGGTTTCCAGTGCTGTTGCCTTTCTCCAGAACTTGTATCCCCTCAAAAGGACCAAAATTAATGGAGGTATTTGACAACTAATTGCAGCTGTGAATTTAAATGGGTTCTCTGGGTTTTTTTGTCTTTTATTTTTTCTTCTCTTTTAATGGAGGAATTGATATTTTTAAAAGATTTTGTCTTCCTTAATTGTCACTGAATCTGTCATGTTGCCAGTTGCAAACTCAGAAAAAAATTGTTTGGATGAAGGAAATATGGTGAAAAGAGTCAGTGTGCATATTGAAAGGAGTTAAATAAAAGTTTTATGCAAGAAGAAAATACTCCCTTTTTTTGCCAGGCTTAGTAAGGTCTGTGAGCTTTTGCCTAGATTTAAAATCTATTATTATTATTATTGTTGTCCTTGTTACCATTATTATAATAAAAAATTCCAGAGCACTGTATTTAAACTCAAATTTTCTTGCCATAGGGCAGTTCTGGTTATAAAACACATTTCTTTTTATGTGCTTCCAAATGCCTCATGCCATGGCTTTTCTAATGCAGTAAAGTGGGAGAGTAGCCCAGGGATTTACTCATCATGTTTAATGTCAAGAGAAGTATTTCCTTTAGGTCTCCTGTCACTGTCAGGAACAAAGCAGCAAGTGAGAAGCTCTGTAGCTCCTCTCCTCTCTGCGACATCTGCAGCAGACAAAATTCTAAAGCTCTGAATTCCCAGTCAGGAATGAGCTATAAAAACAAGGTGTCAGAAATGAAAATTGTTCCATCTTAATTTTTCACAGTTCTTTCTGACAAAAGCCAAACAAGACTCATGAATACACATTTTCTATAACCTTATACATTATGGATCGGGCCATAGTAGGAGTGTTGGGAATTACTTGTCCCCAGTAAGGGCCTTTGGAAATGCACAGCTGGTAAACCAAGCAAGCCCTAGAAGTAGTGTGTACTTTTTCACATATTATATTATCAGCTGCTCTGTGAGGAAGGGCACACACACCACCTCAGCACTGCAGCCTGGAGAAATCTTCTGATACAGTAATATGTGGGAGAGTCCTTTGGATCTGCTACTGTGAACTGCAATTTCATACTCCCCAAAATTATTCTGAGAAGTCTGAACAAATTCCCATCAGAGACCGTGCCACCAAATGTTGCTAGAAATGTGGTAAGAACTGGAGTTAAGCTGTGTTAAGTGTGGTTAGCTGTTCATCATGTCCCACGGTGCTTTTCAAATGGCCCAAACCTGGATTAATGGCATTTTCCTGTCTCACTGGACCAGCTGGGCCACAGCTTCCCAGTCTCTGAGCTGTTTGAACCTGTGTATTGGTGAGCCCTGTAAAGATGTTGGCATTTCTTGGAAAGAATTACTGTTAATCTTTTGTGCATAGGTTGGGTTCTGTCTCTATGTCAGCACCACAGAGATACCAGCATGTAATTGATTCCCCAGGAACAGGGGACAGGCAAGTGCAGAGTGTGGCTCCCAGACTTTGCAGTGCTGTGCTTCCCACCAAGAGGGTATAAAATTCCAGGGTAAGGATCAATTAGAGGAAGTTGCAGGAAAGTCTTCATCATTGTTAGTCAATGAAGATTTATGGTGTTTGCCTCTGTAATAATTTACTCATTGGTACTGCCTGACTAATGCAGACACAGCCCAGCTGAGGTCTCTGTTTTACTGAAGTGATAAGGCAGTTTGCCACTGCTTTTAGGTGTCACTGATAATTTACTCATGTGATTATGATTTAACTTTTCCCTGGCTGCTCCTAGCCCAGTGGGAACTAAAGAACATTACAGAAGTGAGAGTATAAATTAGCCGCAGACAAACAACATATGTTTATATCTGCTCTATAGCGAGACGAGTATTTTCAGTGAAACCCCATCCAACTTGTTGATCCCTGCTTGGCAAAGGAAAATGCTTAAGGCCTTTAAATCAGGAGCTACTTTTGCCTATGCAGCTGTTGGATATGAACTGTAATGGGGCTGTAAAGTGTCTTGGAGTCCCGAAACGCTTCCATAACTACTAAAAATGGCTCAAGAAATGCAAGTGCAATGCTTCAAACACAAAGAGAGCATTGCTCAGATGAGTATGGATAGAGCTGCTCAGTCTAAGGAGCCCAACTAGAGAAGTGACACTCTGGCCCCAAGAAACTGCAGTGATTATCCCTAACAGTGAACTCATCTCTCACAGCAAATGCTGCCACCTTTAAACATGAACAAAGTGCTGGAGTATTTTTTGTTCTTCAAATTTATTTAGCTTTAGAGCAGAAAAGTAACCTGTGAACCAAAGGAAAGCAGAGCCAAGATGAGTGTCTGCCTTTGCTCCTTCTGAGGCAGCACTGCAGCTTTCCAAAGAGCTGCTCTGCTGCCTGTGCAAGGCCACAGCTGTCAGGAGCATCCAGGGAAACTCACAGAATGACTATTTAACTTGCTGCGGTAGGGGAGGCTGCAGAGATTTAAGTAAGGGTGTGAAAAGGGTAGCAGTGATGTCTTTTCCAGCAGCTCTCCGATGTGGCAGGAGCATAACCAACCCCTTTATTTATCCTTGGCAAAGGAATTTGGCCTGTCACTGCAGATTTTCTATTCTGGCAGAGCAGGCATGTGTCAGATATAGAAAGTTCATTCTTTTATCCACTAAGGACAAGGAAACAAGAAGTGCAGCAGGTTCATATTCTCTGGGCAAGCCACAAGAAGCAATAAATAGGCCATCTGAGTGTAGTCATATTCACTTGCCCACAGGAACAGGTAGTGCTAATAAAAATGATTGTAGAAGACAAGGCGGTCTGAGCGTGTGTCAGGCAAAGCCTTTGGCTGATTTATGGGGAGTGAGCAGCAATGGCACAGCAGGGCATCCTTTTGCACTCAAACAATGCAAAAATTGGACAGATTTTGAGGCCTTACAGTGACCCAAGTCATGAAAGCAGGCAGGGAAGGGACATCACTGATCTGTGCATGTGCCAACCTGAGATTAAGTGTGTGAGTTTTATTTTCTTTTAACAGAGTGGGTTAGTACTATCACTTTTCCAAAATTAGAGATAGGCCTTTGTTTTGTTTTTAAATGGCAATCATTTAACTAGATAGATAGATAGATAGATAGATGCTTTGAATCAAAACACTTTAAAGAGGTTTTGATTTTATGGGAATGTGCCTCTTGCAGTATGATAAAACACTGAACACTAAAATATGCCTCAAAAAAAAAAGAAAAAAAGCTGACTATTACATGATATGGGATAATTTCTTACTTTCGTTCTTTAAAACTGTATTTTTAGGCTCCAGAAAACTGGTCACTTGAGTCGTCAGTAACACTAACAATAACTTCAGCCAATCCCAATAACTTACTGAGTACATATATTGGGATACAGGAGCTTCTATCTGTACCAGAGGTTAAAATTTATGTGAAATTACAATTTTACACAGTTTCAGAGGGAATGATTACTTTATAGATGAAACAGAAAGGCCACAGCATCACAAATTCATTCCTATGATTCTGTGTATTTTCCCTTTTATTACGAATAACTAGTTAAATGTTTTGAAAATGTCTTGAAATATTTAAATGAGTATCTGACTTCTTAAAACTATTTACAAGGATACCGCATGGAATTTCAGACTTGAATTGGACTGTTTCTGAGAAAGGAGCACTGTATTTTAACTAAACTTAGCTCCTGTATTTAGCAAGTGATGCTGTATTGGAGATTTCAAAAAATTACTTTTTACTGCTTTATTTCAATAAGCTTTCAAAATGCACAGAAAGTTGTCACATTTATGGCTTCATTCTGTAGGAAATTGCCAGTTTCATTAACAGGCTACTGGAGTCAAGTATTTTATTTAAAGCTGTAAGATGACTTTGTGATGGCAACAAGAGCTTAATCACTCTTGAGTTAAGCCTGAGTGGCGATAAGGCTGTTGAACACATGTACCCCCTGTCCAGATCATAAGCTGTTCTAATTTTTTCTTCTGATGTTTTTAAATGTTTTCAGCTTGATTGCAGTAAAGCAAAGCAAGTCAAGTGATTCTGGTTATGAACTAGCATTTGTGGTGAAGACATTCCAAGTCACAGGATAGGAGCATACACTCAAACATACACATGGCTCTTACTGCAGACATGGTTTTCCTGAGGCCCTGAAATATTCCTGTTGGGATCCATAGCAGTTACTGTGGTTAGTGTTATTACTGTTTTCCCAGTCTCTCTTGACCTGGACCTTCTTTGCTGGCTCTGTGAAGATTGTTTGGGGTGGAAGAGACTTTAAAATCCATCCTGTCCCACTCCTTGCCATGAGCAGGGACACCTCCCACCAGCCCAGGTTGCTCCAAGCCCCGTCCAACCTGGCCTTGGACACTTCCAGGGATGGGGCAGCCACAGCTTCTCTGGGCACCCCGTGCCAGGGCCTCTCTGCCCTCATAGGGAACAATTCCTTCCCAATATCCCACCTAGTCCTGCCTTCTGGCAGTGGGAAGCCATTCCCTCTTGTCCTGTTCCTCCAGGTCCTTGTCAATAGTCTGAAACTGTTTAGTTTTAACATAGGAATAAAACTCTCCCCGTAGAAATAGTCAGACAATTGCACAGTGTCACTAAATATTTTTAGTGACTTTGCAGTAAACAAAGTTTCCGTGTTTTGGTAATTTGGTAACATAAGGAGGAGGGACATTCAGTCTCTTTCCTGCCACATGTGTTTGGAATCGAAGTTAGGTTGGTGGCAGAGAGACACCAAAGCGCAGGTGTATCTTCAACACTCTCTTCATCTGCTCTCAGCTCAGGTTAAAATGGTGTGGTGGCAGGGGGTGTGGCAGCTGTCACATGGGCAGGACATGCCACCTCCACTGACACACAGCCTTCACATTGCTCATTAGGCACTAGGGGAGGCTCCCCATTTTCTACCTAGGATTACCTGGAAATCCGTACATTTCCTTAAGAATGACATCTTTGGGGCTTTCACCTCATCTCTATAACCTGGATATGTCATCCTGACTTTTCTGAAGAGTGTCTGTGAGGGTGATTTTTCACTGGGAATTCCTGGGCAAATGTCTGAAATCCCAACAGCCTCGTAGGACCAAAATTCTAGGTAAGAAAAACCATGTGCCTTAGCTGTGCTAGCCTAGGATTGAAGCTACCAGGAGGCAGCACTTTATTATGCACAACCTACATCATTGGGTGTAACTAATGGGGGAAAAAAAGATGTGGAATTGTCTGGTTACGAGACAGATTTATCAGCAGTGCCTATGATGGAACAACAAAGAGATAAGGTTGCTCACCGAGTGCTGCACACACGGAATCCACACAGAAATAATTCATCCGTGTTGGCTTCAGCTGATGGGGATGAGAGATCCTGGAGCACACAAAGTGCTGAGTGCAGATCTGCCACATTAATTGCAGCTCTTATCTAGACACCCTTGCTGGGAACACACATCGGGTTCCTGCTGGAGCACCTGTGTCTGAGGGGCAGCTCTGTGGCCACAGATTGTGTGGAGCAGCTGATCATCAGCCTAATTACCCCCAAAACTTTGTGCATCACTAGTACCCAGGTGAGCTTTTGAACTAGGCAGCAACCTGTTAAAAGCAGTTTGGATCTAGACTAGCTTTAATCAATTTACTCACCAGAAGATATTAATGAAGGGGTTAGGATGAGTTGCTTTGAATACTTGCAGTGATGTATTTGCCAGTGGCAAGACTTGTTTTTCTGAAGTTGGATGGTGGGGTACATGGATGTCATAAAAAAGTAAAAACTGCCAAAATAAGCTCAGTGCCACTTGAACTGAGTTTGACACCAAAACCAGGTAGCACAATTACCGTCATCTGTCTTTGGTACTTTTCAAGTATGTAAATTTTTCATGAGGATACAGGTTTTTCTTAGTAAATGTAAAATTAATGTACAGCAACAAGAATACTCCTGTTTGTTTTTTTTAATTTTTCCTTATGAATTCAGCACCTTTGATTACTTGATTTTCTTTGAAGGGACAATTTTCTGGGTTTAAGATGTTTTTTAACAATGGATCTTTCTTTTGTGTGTGTGTATTTTATTGTTTGGAAGAAGGAATTATTTGGTGTATACTTGCATATAGGTAAAGTAATTCAACTCAGTACTGCAGAAGACTAATTTTTTACCACTCCTGAGAGATATGAAGAGAAATTCTGGTATCTCAAACTTACATGAGGTATTCCAGAATTAATGTCAGCTCTTGTTCCAGCCGCTGTGAACACCACTGCTCTCAGCTGGGATTTCTCCCATCTCTGATCCAGACTATCTGCTCTCAAAGCCAAGGGAGATGTTCTTCAGGGGGCTGAAGGGATGATCTGTAATTTCAGAATGATTAAATTGATGATTTCTTGGAGAACAAGAGCACTGGTGCATTCTGGTCATGCTAATAAGGAACATGAATTACAAGACATGCCCTCCACACTATCACAATTTACGTTACTAATATTGCTCAGTAGAATTTTGATGACTTTTTCTTGCCAAAGATCATAAAAAGAACAGAAAGTGTGACTGATTAAAAACAGTTTAACGGGAATAAAAATTGTTCCAAATTGATCCATTCTCGCTATACTTTTAATACTGTAATCTTTGCAAGATTATTTGTATTTTATTATTTTATATATTTTGAGAACTATGGATTGATCATTTTTATATTGTACTTCAAAAAGTTTTTGATGTGTGTGTTCATATACACTCCAAGACTAGAGAATCACAGAATCATTAAGGTTGGAAAAGAACTCCAAGATTATCAAGTCCAACCTTAGTGTGAGGACCACGGAGCCACTAAACCATATAGTGAAAATTGTGGAACCATATAATTACATATCAATATAATCATTGCTTTGTAACTATTAAATTCTTAATCAAATGAGGAATTTGATTTTAGTTTTAGTTTCTCTCTCTTCCTCTCAGTATGGGTGGACGTGGCATTGTCTCATTCCCAGAGGAGTCCCCAGGAAAAAGGAGGTGCAGGAAGGGAGCACAAAACTCCTCCTGGTACCTCGGGCTGAGCTGGGCTGGGCAGGGTTGGGGTGGAAGCTCCAGCTCCATTTCCAAAATGGACAAGACTCCACTGCTGTAGGTACAAGCCCAGAACAGGAGAAGTGATCATGTTCCACTTGAAAAAGGTTGGCTTTCAGGAGACAGTGTTAGGACACACAGCCTGCTTCTGCAGTTTGGGCTGCTTTATTTGCTTTTATCAGACTTTTTTCTTTTTTCCCTCTCTCCCCTTTATGGGATAATATTTTGTGTCATCACATGCTGCTTCTTTTTTTTTTTTTTTAATTTTTTTCACCTACCTGTTTAATACAGTGCCACATTGTCAGTTAAACTGTTATTTGGTTCCAAGCAATAAAATCATGTGTGAGATGTCCTTGGTATGTTCATTTAATTAACCAATAACCAAGTCTGCCATTAGGATCTTTCCAACAATGTTGTCAGACTGTTCACAAGTGGTTCTAACTCTTTCCATCTTTATCCATTTAGTAAAATTATTTAAGGCTGTAAAATATACTAATCTCTTGTGTGCTGATACACTCTGATGCCTGCTTGCTGCTCACGTTTTCACCCATGTGACATCTTCAGTGAAAAGGTTTGCTGGGAGACACAAAAAGCTCCAGCTTAGCTCAAGATGTTTAATTTCTGTCTATTTAATGAAAGCAGAATTGTGCCCACTGGCCGAAGAAACCCATGGTATATCTGAGTATGACATTTGCTTCTAGATATATTTTGCCGTGGAAAGATCCCCCCATTTTCTGTTTCTTTAACTGCATTGACAATTTTCACCTGCTTGATCATATAGGAGGTTTTTCATTAAATAAACTCCATCTGGGAAAATGTCAGATACAGTCATCTGGAACATCTTTGAACACCTCAGTGGAATTATCTCCAAGCCTTCCCTTGGCTCAAGCCACGTGATCGCAACATTCCCTGACAATGCTGGTGGCAGAAAGGACTTATTAAATTGGTCATGTTACAGCATTAATATCCTTTGATTGCATTGTGTTGTCTCAAGGACTGTGAAACAGCAGTAACTGGGTACAAAGTTAGATTTTTAATTGAGTGGAACATGGTAGGTGATACACCTCTTGTGAAAGCCAAATTTTCGTGTTTGTTACAGTGTGGGGCTGGCCTTGACGTGGACCCTCAGTAGTTCATTGACAGGTCTCCTGTGTGGCCCCAAGAAGGACCTCCTGGTGCTGCTGGAGGTTAAACCCCAGCTCTGCAGGGGGTTTGCTGAGGGTGAATGGAAACATCTTTGAAGCATCCTCAGACTCGAGTTCCTGAGTGACAGCTCTGTCAGTCAGTGGAGTCAGTACATATTCATTGCCTGCTCAGTTCAAATTTACCATCTTGCAGAAGCAAAGTCCCAGTAATCTTTCATCAGGATGATGTTTGCTTCCTGCATAAATGGCACTGGATTTTCTGTGAGCTCTTAGCAGGCTGTTCTTAAAGCCAAAAGGGAGAGAACAGTGGGAAGTGCTGGCTGCTGCTTGGGAAGGGTGGTATTCTTTAAACTTTGGAAGCTGCCCTTATCTAAAGCAGGAGGGGGAATGTTTTGGGTGAGGGGGTTTGTCATAAGTTGCTTAAAAGAGATACAGACGTGTACGAGTAGGCCTGCCAAGTATGAGGCCTGAAAATGGATGGTCACTAGAAAAATAACTGGTGGAAAATCCCACCAAAACAGTAAAAAAGTACCAGTGCATTGTCTGCTGTGAAAAATGTATCTTTTTTTTTTTCTTTCTTTCCTATCAAATAGAAGAAGAAAAGGAAGAAATATTTCTTCTTTTATTTTTATGTAGTTCAAAATTTCTGCATGTTTTAAACTGGCTTTGTCTTCGTGGGGGACAGCCTTAAACTATCTCTATTAACCACACTACCATTTCAATTTTTAGGATAGCTGTGACAACCCTCTGAAGTCTATAGTAGTGGATCCCTGCTCCCGAAAAAGGGCTGGTTTCAGAGAGATGCAGAAAGATGTTTTGAGCTTCCCAGTAACCTGGCCTTGAGATAGCAAACAAAATTAAATGTAGGTAAGTACAATGTGATAATAAGAGTAAAACCTTCATATATGAAGTGCAAATATTGCCCAATACCACTCAGTACCGAGGTAGACACAGGAAAATCTAGAACAGAAAAATACAGTTCTTAAAAGGGTGTTATTTTATAGCAATAGAAAAAACAAGAAACCATATATTTGATATTACGAAAGGAATAGGGAACAGACCAGAGGAGCCTCAGGATACAACTGTATGAATCTGTGAGGCATCAGCATCTTTAATTCTGTGTGTGGTTCTGCCACATCAAAAAAAGATACGTCACAACTGGAAATGGGTCAGGAAAAGGCAACAAGGAGGATCAAAACCAGGAGATGGCTCAGGGACTGGGAATTATTCAGTTGGCTGGAACACTTCAGCCTCAAGAAGAGACAACTGGGAGCTGGGGAGGCAGATCAGGATGTGTCCCACGGATTGCACACTGCAGAGGGACTGGGGTGCTTTTTTGTGGGCAGGAAACAGGAACAAAGTGGTTAAGAAAGACAGAGCAAACAGGCAACTTGTTCACACCACGTGTAGTTAAGCTGTGCAGAGCTTCTAACCACAGGATGCTCTGGGTGCTGAAAGCTTCCTTTGCTTCAAGAGAAGCTCATGGGAGATAAATCCACTGAGATTTACTAAATACAGAGAAAACACCTTTTTTTCAGATGAAAATACAGACTGCTGGGTACTGAGAAGATATCCTAGGGTGCTCCTCTTGCTTCTGTACACAGCTCTGGGTACTTGTCTTTGCTACAGACAGGACAAAGGGCCAGATGATCCTTTGTTTTGAGCCCCTGTGGCTGTTCTTACGTCCTGTCCCCTTCAAAGTTCAGCTCTTACACTAGTGACTGGCTTAGGGATTTGAGGTATTAAAACTCTTTCTGCTGAGAATTTATATTTCGAAATATTTTATATATGGTTTTTTTCCCCCCCTGCATATATCCACCATTGTTGTTTGTATAGATCTAGTGAGTGTGCTGATGCTGCTTTTCTCTTTGGTTTACAACTACATTAAATATGTATTAAATAAGTATATATATATAATAAGAATATATTTTCCATCCTTTTAATACCACTGAAGGAGCATGATGTAATCAGAGAGGTGCTTCTGACTATCCAGAATATGTTTTAAAAATTGTACTCAAGACATCTCTTTATAACATCATAAAAACTAATAAATTGAACTATCTCTTTTACTATAATATGTGTTGTTTGGTTTGACTCCAGCACTCAGATGGAGCTGGAATTCAAACAGCTGATATACCTGTGTATCTTAAAATTAGTCCTGCCTTGGTCTTGTGTCCCTGAGAACCAGAAGGAAATAGTACTGAAAGTTTTTAATGAAACGTACTTTACGAATGTAGTGGAGTGTCTTGGGGCTTGGGCATCACAATGGAAAGTATTTCTAAATGAACCATATGTCTCCATACCCGCACTGAGGAGGGAAACAAGGCAGGATTTAAACGGGGAGAGGCTGGTGCTGGGAGGGTTGTGCTCCCTGGCACCTCGGGGTGCCACTGGCACATGGTGGTGCAGACAGGGCTGGAGACAGGACCAGGTTGCCAGGGCACGTCCTTGGGATGCAGATCCCTGCCCCGGGCTGGGACTGGACCCATCCCTCACTGCTCCCCTCCACATTTTCCTGTAATTACTGAGAGCTGGAGTAACTCCCTCACTTGGCATTAAGTTACAAACCGGGAAATTCTCCTCTTCAGAAGTTTTTATTGTAACAACTAAGTTCCTATGCAAAGTTTTTGTTTGGCAAGATAATGTTCTCCTACTGTTTCCATGAGCAGTCCTAGGTGGGAAATAGTTAATAGTTCAGAACTGTTTTTTGTGCATCCTACTGGAAAAAGTGTGTCCAAGTCTGCACAACACTTACCAATTCATTTTGCTTTCTCATTACTCTGTTTAATATCCTTTCAGCTTTCTCTGCTGAATCACAGCCACGAAAATTAGCGATGACAGTGGCAAGATGTTGTCTAACAGCACCATAATCAAACTAATGGTTATCAAACATTTCCATTTCCAGCCCTGTTCTCAGAGTCCAGTGTGGTCTGTAACCCCCTCCAGAAATCCTCAGGAGATAAAGGTTTGAACTGGTCAGTGTTACATGTCTTAAGGCAATGGATTCTGTGACTTTTGTTTACATAATGCCCCAAATATGAACCACTTGATGTTTCTTTTATCTATCAGACCAGAAGCAGATTTATCATCCTGTGACTGTAATTATTTTGATAGTCTTGGCTGGTTCTGGAGCAGGCTGAGTATTTTCTTGGCTGCTGTCTTATTCTAATGCTGAAAGTATCTCGTATCAAACAATCCAAAAAAAAAAGGGACCAAAATACTCACTGTAGACTTTGTAGTCTT
Organism: Margarornis squamiger; assembly: GCA_035222235.1. Classification (NCBI taxonomy): domain Eukaryota; kingdom Metazoa; phylum Chordata; class Aves; order Passeriformes; family Furnariidae; genus Margarornis; species Margarornis squamiger. The sequence continues at coordinate 673,773 of JAWWTY010000019.1, read as the reverse complement.
TGTATCTAAATGTTGTTCTAGGACCAAAAAATAATAACTATTTACAAGAAAAATAAACCAAATGTTAATATCACAGACAAACTTTGTGGTTTCATTTGGAGACTTCCAAGGCCTGGGCTTTGTAAGCTATTTAGAAACCAACACAAACAGCTCTGACATATTTGGTTCTGGGAAATGAAACTGCAAAACAAACAGATTTTTGTGTCTGTAGAAGAAAATGTCTGCCATGTGAGTTTGGGTTATCTCACCATCAGAACTATTAATTCCTATAATGAAAAATAACTCAGCGTGTTTTACCTTTCTGCTCTGGGAAAAAATGCATAAAAATTCTTCATAGCGCTCTTGGCTAAAGTAAGATCATGAGGCATAAATGTCATATACCATGTGGGTCACCATCTCACACAGATTCAGCATCAGTCCAGAGACAACATTTAGTTCTTTGTCATTGGAAATTGCCAATCTGTTGAATAACAAACTTTTCTAAACATAGAACTATTGGCTTTTTGGTGTTGTTTGGTTTTGGTTTTTGTTTTCTTTTCTCCCCATTTTAGCTCCATGTTTAACTTGCTACCCACTCTGCCTCCTCCCTCCTTCATGCACCACAGGTTTGAGCACTAGTTTTTAAACCTGAATTTTATTTAGGATCATCACAGAACCCTGAAATGGTTTGGGTTGGAAAAGGTGTTAAAGCCCATCCCATTGCACCCCGTGCCATGGGCAGGGACACCCTGGCCAACCTGGCCCCGTCCAGCCTGGCCTTGGACACTTTCAGGGATGGGGCAGCCACAGCTTCTCTGCCCAACCTGTGCCAGGGCCTGGCCACCCTCACAGGGAGGAATTCCTTCCAATATCCCATCTATCCCTGCCCTCTGTTAGTGTGAAGCCATTCCCCCTTGTCCTGTCCCTCCAGGCCCTTGTCAATAGTCTCTCTCCAACTTTCTTGCAGGTTCCCTTCAGGCACTGCAAGGCCACAATGAGGTCACCCCAAAGCTTCTCTTCTTCAGGCTGGACAATCCCAGCTCTCCCAGCCTTTCCTCCCAGCAGAGCTGCTCCATCCCTCTGACCATCCTGGTGCCTCCTCTGAACTCTCTCCAGCAGCTCCATGTCCTTGCTGTGCTGGTGCCCAGGGCTGGAGGCAGCTCTGCAGGTGGGGTCTCACCATGGAATGCAAAGTTGCACCATCAGTTCTCTGCTCTCAAACAGGTGACAATTCCAAAACCACCCATGAAGATCTGTCCTCATTAAAGCTCTTTATGCACACTGTGGACCTTGGCAAAAAACTGAGAGCTGATGAGCAGATGTTGTAGAAATTCTGGAGGAAATTTAGGGTTCATATGAGGCTTTTTCAGCATTTTTCATTCCTTGTCCTACTTCTCTGAAACTTTCAAGCATCCAGTTGGAAAGTGCAGAAAGTCCATTTGACCTTTACAACAAAATGCTCATTTACAGAGTCAAAATTTCCTTTAAAAACTTGCCTGAAGTAAGTTTTTCTAAAATAGTGAGAGGACAGTAAGAATAATAAAAACTATTTTGATATTTGTGAATAGTTACTTTAAGGAAAAAGGGCAAAATTCATTGGATAAATTGCTTGCCCACTCCTAGTTCCATAATGAGTTTTGTTTTTCTTTTTTTAAAAAAAAAAAAATAATCTACCGCATTGTCTTTCAAGTGGCAAAATAATATTTTAAAATAGCTGCTTCCATAAGGTATTTTTTTTGTTTTGCTGATTCTCATAAGTCACCTGATAGGGAGGGTGCTCTTGATTTTCAGAAAAAAATTAAATGCTTTCAACAGCCTGATCTTCCGGATGATGAATATTTTGTGAAAATGAAGCTTTTTAATGACTCACAAATTCAATTCCCCAAATCACAATAAATTTTTAAGAGATTTTGGCCTCAATTTTGCTTTTGCTATCCCAGTATATATTTTGCAGGACATTGTCAGCAATTATTTTTCTGAGAGCATAAATAGAAAAATTAATTGTTATATTTTTTCTCTTTGCATGCTGTTTTTTATAGTACATCTGGCAGCAGTTTTAAAATGCCTCACTCACTGATCCTTGGTTAGTGCATAATCCATGTTTTAAAGGGGTTTTACACAACACAGTTGTTTTTTTGCAGAAACTGGGACATATATAGGAAATCACTTGGGCATGTAAAATGTCTTTAATAGTCATCTTAATCTTTGCTTCTCAAAGTCTGCTCTGCACCACTCTGGGCCCATGTTAAGGATGAAGGTGCTTTCACTCCTTGCTCAGGAATTTGAAAGGAAGCATCCTAGATAACAAATAACAGCACAACCCTTGTCATCTCTCTAATTTCTTGGCTGCTAATATAAATTTGCATTCCGGCGCTGCAGCTATTGGAGATTTGCATAAACTAACATTTCAGTCGAACTTAGAATAGCTGAGGCTTTGGCTATTGTCCAAATTGTCATTTTAATACAAACGTATCGCTCTCTGAAGAACAGTATTTTGAAAACTGACTTCTGAAACTTGATCCCTAAAGCACCCAGTTTGATTTTCAGTCGCTCTCTGAAGTCCACGGGCCTACCAATCAAGCTGGAAGTTCAATACACTTTCAAGCTTTAAGTACCTAAACGAGGACTTCAAATTCTATGTCCTTTGAATATCACCAGTGGGGAAATAGCAGCCATACGTGTTAGGTGGTGGCTGAGCACTGAAGGGAAAATTAACACAAGGGATACTATATTGATGCTGTAGTGCTCATAAAATCGGATTAAGAGTCTCAGAACATGGCAGTAAGTTGCAATAACGGAGCTCAGGACTTTGCAAGGGATGGGTGAAACCTTGGCCAAGCAAAGAAAGAATTAAATAGGCCAAACTGTCAAATCCTTATGCTTATATTCCTTCTCCTGCTTCAAGGTCTTTCCTAAAGTCTTTCATAAGGAAATTCACAGTCCTTTCATAAGGAAATCCACTACCATTAGTGATTCAATTTAGTCCTAGGTAATTAGGAATTACCAATAAAAGAAAACAAATAGTAAATGAAAACAAAGGAGCTTTAAGTGCTGTGGGTTTGTTGCTGAAATGACCCAGCCAAAACGGTGGTTGTAGCAGGAGGGTGAAAGGACTGCAAAACTGGGGGGAATGTTTGTGGCACCAGAGAAAACCAGGATGTGACCAACTCCAACTACACACCTGAAAATGTCCATCCTGTGACTTCAGAATTTTGTGCAATAGTGTGTTCCAAATTCCTCACTGAGGTTCAGTAGAGTTTGTTGTACGTGAGCAAGGTGTGATTTATTGCCACAGAATATTGTGTTGTAATAATTCTTCAAAGCCTATGACACTGTAATTAGATGTCTTCCATTTTTCAGAATATTCTATCTGCCCATGACAGTCCTCTGGGTTTATTGTTGTCAGACAAAGCACACAGACATCCAGGATGTTATTGCAAGTCCTTTTTCATGGGTCATATTGTGAATTCCAAGGGAATGGTGTTCCGTATCCCAGTGGTGGAAGTGGTGCACAGAAGGTGGCATTACCAGATAGACAGGTTTCCTCCCAGTAATGTCAATATGCCAACAAATTAAAAAGAGCTCAAATGAACTTCAAAGTGCCCTAAGAGCAAGACATGACATGCAATGCAAAACTGAGCAAGAAACATGTTTTTTATACTTGACCCAACAGCTCCTCCTGGGCTGGGGACAGGGATTTCCTTGCACAGGCTCAACAAAATCCTTTGGGCTCGTTCTGTGACACTGACATGAATAAGTAAAAAATGTAAGATCAGTGACATGACCAATCCCAGTATTTGCTTGACATACTTTTAAACCTCTTACATCTTCCCTTTAAAATCACTGACGAATTCAGAAGAATTTAGTCCCACTGAGTTCAGTGGGTTTTCAGATTCCAGGTGTGTAATTCTCGAGCAGGCTCTGGCAGTGCCATGGGCAGGAATGGCTCCAGCTGCTTCCTGGTGGGCTCCTTGCCCCTCACTGACCCCAGCAATTCAGCTGAAGGGATTTTTTTTCTACGTATATGTTTGCCATGTTGATTGTGACATGGCACCGCAGAGCAAGGAAAAAAACCCACCAAACCACTAAAAACCCAACCTCTCCCGTGTGAAGCAGAATCATATTCTCAGTTCTTTTAAACTCATATTTTTTCGGGAACAGAGTAGACTTTTTGTCTCTGTTTATATGCATCTGTGTGCCACCTTTTCAAGTGTTTTTACAATGTGTGGAGTGAATGCCCCAGTGTCCTTGGCTGTCTTTAAAATAACAAAACCCAGGTGTCATGAATTAAGAGAGGAAACATGAAGGATCCTGTTGCAAATGACATACAGCAATAAATTAGAAACAACTTGGTCCAGAGAAAAGACCAAAAAAAAAAAAGAAAAAGAGGACGCTGAGTGGATTTGATCCCAAATTATAGCAGAGGCAACTGATAAAGTATTTTCCTAGGGTAAGTTTCACAACAAAGCAATTAATAAAAGGAATTAAAATATGCAGTCTGCATATGACTCCAGATTGAATGCTCAAGACTTTGCATGCTTTCTCATTCATATGTGAGAAAAGCCACTGCTGATTAATTGTTTCAGCAGGCATGGGATTTGTGTAAGCAGAATTAACAAGTAATTGCCTTAGTTTCTGTCAGTTTATCTTTACGGAAATGTAACAATACATCAGTATCTAAAGCCTGTAAAGGAGATTCCCCTGATCATGGATGTAAAATTTCATGAAAAATAATTATTTTCAAAATAAAGGAATCAATCTTCCCTAAATGCTAATGGAGGGCACTTTAAAATGCAGAAAGTTACTAACTCTCCCTCTCTGCCCTATTTGCACTGGGAACAGGGGATTGTCCTGCTGAAGGGCTGCCTTGGCCAGTGGGACATCCTGTCCAAGCACAGGGATTGCCTCTGTGCTGCTCCCCGGGGAAAGCCTGGATCCAGAATGCTGTTAGGTCGCTCATGATGCCTGTTGCTGTGTTTTGTGGTTTTAATGTTTTGTGGGTTTACTTTTATAAAAAACTGTTACTGAAGCAATGCCTGTCTGTGTACACGTTTGAGCCATTGGGTTTGGTTTGGTTTAAAAAAAGGGAAAAAAAAAAAAGACCCATTTCCACACACTGAGATGGTAAAAGAAGGGCCAGTGCTTTTTGTAAAGGTACACAAAGGAGCTGTCCAGAGGTGTTTAAAAATTATCAGGGGCAAGTTTTTTATTGTTTTTCATGTGTTGGTTAGTTGGTTAGCTTTATCACCTGCATATTCCCTTTTGAAACAGTTTCCAAGAACATAGCTGATATATACTTTTCATGTTGGAAACATCCTTATTCTCATCCAGTCCCATTTATATATATATATATATATATATATTAATAAAAGGCTGCAGCTTCAAAAAATTAAGAGGTTCAGAAGGCTGTTTCATGTATGTTTTTGTAAAAACTCTGCCCCGAGAGCACAGCCCCCTCATATTTTACTGATTGCTGTGTTTTTGTGAAGGGATTAAATGCTAGATACAATATGCATGTAAAGTTCTCAGGCTCACTTAGAGATCCTCAACCAAAGCTGTTGCTGCCAGTGAAGGAGAAGCATAATTTACAGATGTGAATAACTTCCAGGAGATATTTTGGGAACACTTACAGCCCCATGCTTCCCTTTCCAGCCTGTGTGCCCCACCACAGCAGAACTGCTCTGCTGCCTGGATCTCTTTGCACCAGAGACAAGGCTTTTTCTGGCTGACACACAGACAGCAGAATGAGTTGGAAATCCTGCTCTTTCTGTGCCATACTTAATAATGGAAAATAATATAAATTGGAACAAGCTTATTTAAATCCTTCAGTCATGTATCATGTTGCTCGGGAACCAGCCAGAAACAGCTAAATAAATTACACTAGAGGCTTCAAAGGAGAAGTGTTTTCCTTCCATTGGAATCCAGGCAGTATCTTCCAGAGCTAAACAAATAACAGGTGTGAGCTGCAATGAGAAACACACAGTTCAAAAGTTTGCCTCCAATTCACACGCCAGTGGGAGGCTGAAATACGGGGCTTGGACTGATCAGAGCCTTGTAAGGAGTTTCCTGGTAGCGGCTCCAGACGGGAGTGCGGAGGAGGAGGCGGCTCCGGAGGCCAGGAATGCACCGGGATTAGAGGCACACTTTAATGGGAACCAGATTTCTCATGGCCGGACTATGGGGCTTGACAAGGGATGCAATATTGCCATCACCAGCCACTATGGTGTCCAGCAGGGCTGCAGCAACCTGAGAAATCCCCACCCTGAACACCCCTAAACACCCAGTGCTGCTCCCCAGGAATGGCCTGGAGGGAGCTAAGGGAGTCCTGTGGCAGAGCCCTGGGTAGTGCAGAGACATGCCAGGGGAACATAAAACAACCATAAAAGTGTTAAGCTCTTAGAGAGCGTCCAAAGGAGGGACATGGAGATGGTTCAGGGCCTAGAGGGGAAGCGTGTGAGGACACTGAGGGCACTTGGGGTGTCCAGCTGGAGAAGAGCAGACTGAGGGAAGACCTCACTGCAGGGACAACTCCCTGGGGAGGGGCAGAGGAGGGGCAGGCACTGATCTCTGCTCTGGGGGGACCAG
>JAWWTY010000019.1:633967-644736 GCA_035222235.1 Margarornis squamiger | reverse complement strand
TCCCCCCTGAGCCTCCTTTTCTTCAGGCTGAGCCCCCCCAGCTCCCTCAGCCCCTCCTGCTGCTCCAGCCCCTTCCCAGCTCCATTCTCTTCCCTGGACTAGCTCCAGCCCCTCAGGGTCTCCTGTCCGGGGTCCAGAACTGGACGCAGCCCTGGAGGTGCCTCAGCAGAGCCAGCACAGGGGACAATCCCTGCCCTGCTCTTGTGGCCACATTATGGCTGTTACAGCCCAGATGCCATCGCCCTTCCTCCCCACCTGTGCACCCCTGGGTCACATTCAGCTGCTGTCACAGCACCCTCAGGTCCTCTTCTGCTCTGCTCCTTTCCAGCCACTCTTCCCCCAGCCTGCAGTCATGCATTAGGGTCCTTCTTGAAGAAGGTCCATCCTTCCTGGGGAGTGGAAATCTGTTCCAGTATTTGCACACTTATTGTAGATTATGAAGCAATGTTCTGGTAACACCTAAGAGAGGTCTCAGCCACGGGGTGCTTTAAATCATAACCTCTGTTTAAAAGTACAGTGTCTGTTTTGGAATCAGGGAACTGATATATCTTAAACATATGTAGCATTTGCAAACCTTGCTGCAATGAGGGAAGCTTAGCTTCCCATATTTGAGGCTCTGTGGCACCCCTGTGAGTGCTGCTTTCTGCCTTGAAGATGACTAATAGCAATCAAGAGCTGTAAAATCTCATTCTGATCCTCTTGAGGGGACAGTCTCTTTGGAAGCCATTGCATTGGAAACACTGAGATGTTCAAAGCATGGACTAGTATGTTTTTAAGGCTCCATATTTAATGCTGGAAGTGTCTGTAGTGCTTTATGTCTAGGGAGCTGAGGTGTGGTTACTGTCCTTGGGGGTCAGCGCTCTACATGGGATGAAAGTGAAGTTTAGTGAAGAGCTATTGCTGGAAGGTTTGGTTTGGTCTGAGGTGAGGGACACCTTCCATGAGCAATGACTTATGTAAGATATTGCACTAGGGATAATTGTGGATTTGGGGAGTGAGGGAATGGAGTGTTTAGGTTTTGTTAGGGCAGGAAGTAGTGGAGTGCTTTTCTTCTTCCTCTGAAATAGGTTAAGTAGAAAATGGTTGAATGGTACCTCTTTGTTTTGTGCATGTGTTTGATTTTTGGTTGGTTTTTTTGTCTGATTGAGATTTTTTTGCCTCCCTCTCTGCCCAGGAATTGTCAGGACACGCTGGTGCAGCTTTCCTGCATTTTGAGAAGCTTGTTCTATGGGCTGTGGGGCTGCAACAGAACCTCAGCTTGCCCAGGAAGGGTCTGTGCCCCCACTGGGGAAATGTGCCTGAACTTAAAGCATAACATATATTTGAAAGTTGTGGGGCTGCTTTTGGTTAGAAACCAGAAATCTGCTCCTGACTGACTTGATAGGATCCAAGTAAGGGAAACTGGAGTTCTGTGGGACTTTTCCCAGTTCTTGTTGCGCTCTACCTGGTTTTGAGGCTTTATTACAAACTCAATTTTCTTTGTCAAAAATTATATAAGGATCTTAGCTTTGGTGGGAAAACAATTAAAACTAATGTTACATGGTGTTTCAGTTGGAAATATGTGGATGAGAAATCACTGAAGCTGGAAGTTCAAGGTGTTGGGGGACAACGACTGAAACCTCACATGGGTGCATCTCTTCAAAGGGGACAATTTCAAGGTTGTGGTGGAGTGGGGTCTTCAGATAATGGTAGTTAAATAAATTGACATGCACTTGGGGAAATAGCACTAAAAAGTTCGGATTTTAGGCTCAAGGGTCAAATATATTGGATAAAACCAAGGAAACTAATTTATATGAAAACAGATGAAGTATCTACTTACAGCTTTCTAGAACAGGTCACTAAACAATTTTTAATTGTGGATGGTCAATAGTTACTTAATACAATTAATCACAGCAAACCTTTAACAGCTTCCTGCTAATGAATGGAGGTTGTTAATGCTCATTTCTCTACCTTCTCTTGCCCTCTCTTGCTCCATAAGAATGACTTTTGTAGTGCAATGGGAAGCCTTCAGAGACTTTCAGGAAATTATTTCTGACAGCCAAGCTCATGCTTACAGTAACAAAGTGATCTCATAGCCATGCATGGGAAAAATAGTGTTATTTTTCATAGCAATTAACTTACAACTCTGGTGATTTATGGAAAATCACTATGAAGAAACCTGCCCAGGATATTTGCTGCAGTTGAAATCATAATCCTCATTTTCTACTGAATCAACAGACCAAACTCTTCCAATCCCTCGTTTTCTTAATGAAGCTGTTTCCCCTCCAACGCTGCTTCTCCTCTGCACTGCTGCATTAGTGGGCCTTTGTCCTTTTTCCCCACTCAAAAGGACAGTGGCAGAATGTTTTCTTGCTATTTAAGGAGGTATGGGAGCACAGATACTCCTTGTAGGTTGTCATTATCCACCACAGCTAATGGCTGCAAGCACCTCATTGCTGGTAATGAAAACACCCAGATTATTTTTTAGAAGGTTTTGAAAATGTGACTCTGACATTAACTGTGCTTTTTCTGACATAAGATACATGAAGATTCTCCAGAGGATTCTCCCGTTGCCAACCATGACTTATTTCAGGCATTACTAACTTCAGGCTGGTGCAATATGTACATTGTAGGGAGAATGAACTCTGCAGTTCCTTGGGAATTCTGTTATGTTTTCATCAATGAAGACTCCAGAATCCCACCAGGGTATATCCAAAAGTTTCTTTCAGGAGTAGCTGTCCTATTTGTCTGCATGTAAAACAAGTCAGAAGATTTAACTGCTCTGTGCAGAAGGTTACTTACAACATGAAATACTGAGAAAACAGGGATTTTCTGGCTGTTTTTCCACCTGGGAGTGCTAGTGGACATGCAGGCTTAATTGGAAACAAAAATTATCTTGTGAATAAGGTTTTAGGTGTAATTTGGTTTTTAAGTCAAGCTTGCCAAATTATTTTGTTGTATTTCTACTAAAATGTGGTGGTTTAGAATGGGTCGCTGTGAGTTAATAAAATACAGGTGTCTAAAGGAAAAAAACCAATAAACAAATAAAATGCAACCCTTGGTTGTTTTAAGGCAAAATTGCACAAGTGAGTGACAAACTCTCCTGTCACCAGCCCTGGTAACACCAACAGGTGCCTGGCCTGGTGTCCTTGGCACAGGAGACATTTCCTCTCCCCCCAGCACTATGAGAGGTTATTTGTTTGGCATGTAAATTTGTAACACTTTTTCAGTTCTGTGTTTCCTCTTTGGTAATTCTTGTTAGAACTTCCAGAGACAAAGAACTAAATTTTATGTAATCTGTCTTGCAGGAGCTTTACAAAGTGAGAGATTTGTGTGCGTTAGAAAGGAATGGTTATCTCGCTGAATGAAGGCAGAATGAAGCTGGTTTTGAGAGGGGTAATACCCTGTTGATACAGCTCTGGAGGTAGATCTTCCACGATGGGAGCTTTTTTCCAAAGGGCTGCTCCCATCCCAACAATATGAAAATCTTCAAAGGCGCCTCTGCTTCAATGTGCAAATCTTCAAAAGAGGAATTACACAATAACAAGAAAACTCTCAAAGGGAAAGCAGTTACCCAGAGATGTAAAAATCTTTGTCAGGGACAGCTCCTCTGTGATTTAGAAGTTCTTCAAAGTGGGAATCACCTCAAGCAATGCAAATTCTCTGTGCATGGGAAATCACGGAGTGAGACATTTCCATGTGTAATCTTTAAAGTGGCAGGGAGTGTTCTCTTGGAAATATTTTTAAATGGCATTTTAAGAGTTGATGCTGTGTGTACGATCCCACTACTGTAGGATACCTCGAGGGTAGTGCAGCTTTTGAGTCTACCAGGGAACTGATGGTTATATCTTTATCAGAAGGAGATCATGCTATGAAACAGTACTTTGAGATAAGTGGTTTTCATCCTTAACATATAATTATGAACTGCTGGATGTGGCTTATTGAGCACCTATTTGTTAATTGTTTCATATTTGCAACAGATATATTATTAATGGGGTCTTTTTTAGAAGTAACAACTCTAACTTGGCAGGGACCAAAAGTTTTGCTTGTATGACAACAAAAGGGACATGAGGGAGGGAATTTGTGTTGTCTCCTGCTTGTCCTGAATGTTTGGTCACAGGATGCCTGTCCAGAGACTGCTGTCCCTGAGGACAGGGAGGCATCACTGGCTGGCAGGTATCATGTTATGTGTATCTTTCTTTACATCTGACAGCTTTTTAGTTTCCTAAAGATCAAGATGTGTTCTTTAATAGCAACAGTCCGACCACAGATTAGTTCTGTAGTTTTTGTGCCCACTAAACTGCAGTAACAAGTGTCTTTTCTGGAAAAGTGGCACAACAAACTGATCCTTAGAACTGCCACTTGCTCAGTACTCTGCCTCTTGAAGATTCGAGTTCCTATAAGGACTGGGACCTGTTGAAGGGATAGTTCTCTGTAGGACAGATGTGCTCTGTCACAAGATCCCTCACTCAGGAGGTTCCTGGGTGCAATCCTGGCTGGGCCAAGTGTAATTCTGCCACCAACACCAGTAAGATGTGGTTCCTACACCTTGTGTTGGTGTTTGCTCTGTGAAGTGCCTCATGTAGAGAAAGGGGCATCTTTAATATCTGCCAGCTCCTGCATTCTGGAACTCTGTTTGCTGTGCCTACACTGTTCAGCTGTGGTCACCTCAATCCTTGTGAGCATGGAAATGGCAATTCTAATACCTAATTCTAACATGGTGTAAATGGTCTGGCTGAGCAAGTATTACTGGGAGGGAAACTTGGATTTATTTAACTGGCTTTTTGCTCACTTGTTGAGCCTGGTTAATCATATTTTCAAAGAACAGTACAAGCCTCTTAACTATATGATGACTGCAACATATAACCCTGAATTTCAGTTTGATTTTGAAATACCACCAAGATGATTTGTTTGCTCTTAAGGCTATGCTGAAAGAATATAAAGGAAGTCATTATTCTAGTTCTGTTTAAGCTGGAGATTTATTCCATTTCCATAAAACTAAGATGACAGGCTCTTTTCAAGATAATTCACATACTGTGCCTTTTTGCAGGCTTCCTGCATATGATATCTGAAAGGGAAACAGAAAAAGAAAAGAAAAAGCAAGTCTTTTTCATTCAGTAAGTAGACTTTTCCCCAAATATCTGCAAGGTAATGCTGCTCTCAAATGATCACTTAGGTTTTGGGGGTGGTTTCCATGAAGTGAAGTATTCGATATTTGCAATTAATAATGGGGTGAAATAGAGTCTGTTTTGAGTAGCAGTTGGTTTATATGATAGCACTGCTGTGTTGACTGCACATCCTGTTCAAGCACGACTCTATTATTCCAAGAAGCAGTTTATGGATTCTGTGCATGGAAGGTGACCTGGAGGTTAACAACTATTACAGTTTCCTATTAAAAACTAGAGCTGGCTTGTGTTAAAGGAAGCAATTGTTCTGCACAGGGAAAGTGAGCTTTGTTATTGCTGTGCCCTGTGTGAAAGACAGAAATAGGAACCGTTGTTGCCACACTTCGGACATAGTTCACGTCTGTGTGGCAAATTTCTGCAGTTTATGTATGCACAGTTGTGGTGGGTATTATGTAAAAAGATGATCCTCACAAATGCAGCATTTTCTGAAATGGGTTCAGAGGTAGGACTGTGATAGACTTTTAGGGGAGAAAAACTGACAGCTTAAATCTGAAGGATCTTCTGTATCAGGTTATAATATTTGCAAGGTACAAATACTGATCTTTTTTTTCTTTGCAAACCTAAAAAGGCAAAACAAAAAATCCTGTAGCACCACATTTGGGGTTTGAAGTGACATGTGTAGGTGGACATCCTAGTCCTGAGTACTGGCGGGTAATTAAGGCAGTCCCTCGATATTCTTAGTCCTAAAAGTAGGCATCTAAAATGGTAACAAAAACTGGGAGAGGGAGAGCAGCTTCTTATGGTGTTGCTAAATACACAAAATCTTCAGCAAAAGAGCTTTTAATAAGATGATTCTTCATTCTTGATAAACACTTCTCCAACCTCTGCCCACACCTCAGGGTCACTCTTGGCAGGGTGGTTCGAGCCTGAGATTCCCAGTCAGAGGGAAGGCAGCAGCAGCACGTTCATGGAAGAGCCTCAGGACCATGGTTAATAATGTCCTTCCTTCCAAAATAGTGTGATTTCAGTGGCTCTCACTTGCTGTAGAAAGATGTTTATCTTGTGGGGCTTAGGAGGGGTAGAGAGGGGCTGGCACAGGTTCTCTGCTGAGGGAAAAGGGGTTCTTCTTTTGCTTTGTTTTGTGGGGCAACCACATTAAGTAATTTCTGGGGTTCTCCTTTTTTTTCTCAATACAGCTGTGTTACAGACTTGAAAGGAACACAAAATATTCCAGCTTCAAAGTTTAGAGAAACTGGACTTAAATTGCCTCTTTTATTAAAAAAAAAGTAAATCTCTCCAGTGCCAGTGTCATGGGAGGCATTAATTTGGCTGCCCACTGGGCCTTTATCAAACAGACTGGTTGGAGCAGAGTGGAACTGCCACAGTGGAGTACAGGGTGTGATTCATAACCCTGGCTTTTCATACCTACTGAATATTTTTGTGTGTTCTACTCATAGGCAGGGAAAAGTTGTTTAGAGATGTTATTTTTATATGAAGAAATAAAACTGAGTGACAGTTTCCTTATTTTTGAAAACTGTCTCAAACTTCTTGACGTGTATTTTGAAATGACAGTCACTGTGTTCTGTGCTGCACAGGTGGTATTAGGGAAGGTCTCCTTCTCCAGTGTGAAAACAGACCTTTGTCATCTGTGTCAGACTGGTTGTGGGAGTTAGAGCTGTCTAGCTAATTGATATATAACACAATTGGTTTTAAACAAATTATCTTCCTTGCATTTGGGGAAACGTGATAATTTTCTTCCACCAAACCCACAGTCAACACCTGACAGGTCATATAATTTTCTTTTTGTTTGCCTGGGTATGTGATGGAGAGCTGATAGCTACAGACTGACCTGTGTGAACACATCAGACACATAAGGGATTCTAAACCACATTTCAAAGCAAATATTCTTCCTCAGCTTGGGCCAGGACTTTCAAGGATATAGATATAATATATAGTGGATTTTCCATGCAACAAGGAAAGTGTTATCAAGTCTTCCTTGTCTAGAGATGGTTGGAAAACACAACAAAAAGATGCCCATGGACAGATTTCTGTGTGCAGTTCACTGCTAATGCTGGTCCCAGTCTTGGCTGGAGAGCATTTCTTAGCCCAGCAGGTGCTCCAGGTCTATTGTAGTTTCTAGCCCAGCTTTGCAGAGGAGCTGTGCTGATGGCAGCAGCAGGGAGGGAGGGCCTGGTGGAATTGCCTTGGAACTGCCTGGGTGGAAGAAGAGGGAGCCCTGCATGGTGTGTGCTTGGCTGCTCAGTCAGAGCAACTCCAGTGCTGAGCAGGGTTGGGGTTTGTGGGGTGTGGTTGGGTATTTTGGGTATTTCACTCATTTCTGTTTAGTGAGAAATAGCTCCTTGCTGTCTGCTATCCATAGCCTGTGCACTGAACATCAGATTAAGCTCTTATTTCTGTTTGAAGTAATTATTTGAAATATTCCACCCGCACCAGAGTATAGTTGGGCCAATTGGGGCTTCTCCATTTCCTTCCTGCTGCTCTTTTTTGGGTCCCAGCTCAGTGGGAGGCAAGAATTTCCTGCAGTGTTTAGCAAAAGGAGGGAGGCTGGAGAGTTTCTACCCTCGAAGTACACTTTGCCTGCTGTCCAGGGGCTCAGCCTGGTCTCAGTGTGGAATTCAAAGCTGACAGCGACTTTGTCATCCTTTCAATGCGTTGGGTCATCTTTAGCACTCTCAGACAGAGTTGGTAGGACTAATCTGAGGTCCCTGTAAGGGTGAGCAAGTGTTTGAAAATTGCTTTGGATAAACAATAAATGCAGGGTTTTCTCACATTACTAATACAAGTTTTCAGAAGATGGTTCTGAAAGCAAATTAATAAAATTCTCCACACTTAAGGATTTCTTTTTCATTTTTCTTCTGTATTTGTTCTGCATTTAGTGTAGAGTTTTCTTTGAGGAGACCAATTCAACATAAAGCTTAGTCTTTGGAGTATTTAATTACTGTGTGTCTGCTGATATGTTAGATATTTTGAATAGTTCAGTAACACATAGAATGTAAATGTGGTGAATTTTTAAAGTCTGTCAAAGAAATCCTCAGATATTTCTGTATTTCATGCTCTAGAAAAGGGTCATCTGTCATGCATGTGTGCATGTATGTAAGCTCTCTCGAAATACATAAATAAAATTTGGGCTTTTAGGCAGGAATTTTGAACCACTGCTTCTGACATGGATGGATTTGGGGTTTGGGTTTTATTTCTCCAATTAGCATTAATTGTTCCATGAAAGTTTGAAAGCTTTGCATAAAGTCTCTGAAGAAAGAAGAATCAGATCAGGGAAAGAATCATATGCATGTAGGTGATTTCTGTTCCTTCGGAGACCCACATTCAACCAGCACTTGCAAAGTAAAAGTCATCTTTGGAGTTTAAACCTGAATTTGTTTACTCTGAGGGTGTTAAATCTAAATGTTGCATATGCAAAGTATTTTAAATACTGAGTGTCCCTGTAAAGAAGGAACCTGGCAATCAGAAATTATTGTAACTATTTTTTTGAGTTGATGTTTCCTGTTGCACAAAAGCCTGGTCTGCTGGGAAATACAGGAGTGCACAGACATGCACTTGCAAGCATTTCTTTCTCCACATTGGCAGTGCAGTTCATGTCATTGATGGATTTGGTTCTTTAGTCTGCATCTGAGTCCTTTGCAACAAAGCATAAGGTTGTATTTAACATGTATTTAGCATCCTCTATTAAATGCTTATTCTGGAGGGTTGCTCTGTTTAAAGCACTGGCACAATTTGATCATGGCAGGGCTACTATTTTAACATTGTAGATACTTCAAATTTGTAAATAGTGCATTATTGCACTGGAGAAGTGACACTGGTGGATTTCATATAGATGCAAAATACTCCCCTCCCCCAACAGAAAACAGTAATGACATCTTTATGGAAAACCAGTCTGTCTCTCTACTGACTGTTAAAAATTCAGCACCCGAGGAAAAGGAGGAAAGACTGTAGAAAGGAAATCTCAGTATTTATTTAGTTTTTAAATTATTTTTTTGCACATTATCTGTATCTCCCTTTTTGCTGGGACGGTGAGGTAATGAGAAGCTTTAACTCATTTGACTCTTCTATTAATTCAAATAAACATTGAATAATTTGAACTGGAAAACTGATTCCACCTTGCCTTTCAAAAATGCTCAGCATTGCCTAACTCTGCTGGTCCTGATGGTTTTGTTGCAGCTACTGAGAGTTTTACGTGCAAGGAGCAGGAAAACTGATAACAAGATTCTCACTGTTTTTGTTGTTTCTGGAAGTATTTGTTTGCAAGGTTGGAAAAGTGAATTGATTTGCATTGTGAAGGTTATTTCTGCAGTGAGGAGAGCAAGTTTCATTTTTGAATGAAGGTTTGTTTTGACAGAAAACAGTTATATGAAGAAAATGTGAGTTTAAAAATACCTTGGCAAGCCTTTGATTCTTATTTTCTGTTTCCCTTATACTATGAAATGAAATAACTTTCCAGGTATGGCCACCCTGGTTCTTTTTGCAATGGATACAAAGGAAAGTAAATTTAACCTGTACTGTGATCAACCAAACATAGTATTTGCTGGAAGATAAACATGAGTATCAGAGCCTGTGCAAAAGCTTCATTAATCATATCTCTTGCTGAAGTTGGGGAACAGTGTGAGCACAGGGCTGAAAAGGCAGTGACAGCACTTATTGACTGATTGTGTTAATGATGTGACAGCTTATTATACATTACCTGAGGTTAATGGCATAAATAGTTGGTATAAAGCCTCTTGAAAACTCATGTATTATTTTCTTAACTTTCCTTCATAAGTACGTATTTGTGGCTGTAGATCTAACTTTAGATTGCACCCTTCCCAGCTGCCGAGGAGGGAGTGACACGGGGGCTGTTTTTTGGGGGACTGGTGTGACCAGTGTCCTGTTGGCCACGCTCAGGGGGAACTGTTGGCTTTGGAATCCCAGGGGGTGGACGAATGAAACTCCTCCCTCCTTGTCCTGCTGTTCCTCCTGAAAACTTGTGCGCTGGCTGTTCCAGCGTGCCCTGTCTGGGGGGGTGAGAGGGTCGGCTGTGCTGTAGAAGCAATAATTTTTTTCTGCTAAGGGTGGGTTTTGGGGAGCGTGGATGTGGCTCTGCTGCTTTCTGACCATGCAGTGCTGTGTTCTGGGGTTTGGGGGTTGTCTTCTTCCCTGATTTCTGCTAAGGCAGCCCTTCCTAGGAAATCCATCACTTCTACTTCTGGGAGATCTGAGAACTGGTTGTTACAGCTGGATGTTTGCTGCTCTATCTGCAAACTGGGCATAATCATGATATAAATATGTACTGTTTTTATAGTCTAAGGCTTCTTGTTTCAGGAAAGGAGATCCCTTGTTAAAGACACATTTTAAAAACTATCTAAACATGGGGTTTGTCACCAGCATGATCTGTATGTGTAAAGCAGCACTTGCTGAATTTGAGGTGGTACTGACTTAGGACTGAATGCTCAAACCTCAATGTCTTTTCTAAATTAGGTTAACTGTGTATTCAGTTTATGTTCCAGAAATATTCTCACATTAAAGCTATTTTTTATTTTATGGGGGTTTTATTTTTTTGGGTTTGGGTTTTTTTTTTTTTGTTTTTTTTTTTTTTGTTTTATTTTGTTGGGGTTTTTTTGCAGTTGGGTGATGTTGTGGTGTTGTCAGATTCAG
>JAWWTY010000019.1:610696-628994 GCA_035222235.1 Margarornis squamiger | reverse complement strand
GCACAGCCCCAAGGCTGCCAGAGCTCCAGGAGGGTTTGGATGATGCTCTGGGGCACAGGGGGTGACTCTGGGGATGGTCCTGGGCAGGGCTGAGGGTTGGACTGAATGGTCCTGGTGGGTCCTTTCCACCTCAGCATATTCTGTGATTCTGTGACTTTTTGATGACAAGGATGGTTTGAATTCAGCCGATGATAAAGTTGGTGGTTTATGGGAGAGGGAGCACAGACAGGAACTGGCTCAGGGTTGAGGTTTGGTCACAATGAACAGCACCTTCATCTCAGGCAAGGTGGTTGCTGGGCTTCACCATGGCTGTTCACTAAAGACAATTGCTTTTCAATTCCAAATATTTTCCTTGGTGCAACAACTTATATCCAAGTGGGAAAAAGTTCAATTAATAAATTTCTCAGGTTATCTATGAATAGAGGTGGCTGTACAGGGATGAAAGTAGGCTTAGGATGGTTAGATAATCTCAAAAATTCAGAAAAATCTAGCTAAAATTCTTGTGCAGAAGTAATATACAAAGCAAAGCTTTTAGGATTTTTCAAACTATTGACTTTTCCCACTGTTTGTAATAAAATTTGCAATTCTGTCACACAAGGAAGGATGAGGGGAGACAAGTAATTAAAATAGCCATGAAAATACATTCTTCGATAATATTGTACTGCTACTGAAAGAACACTTTCTCTCTTAGAAGTATTATGAGATCCTGATTGTCCCGTTGTATCCAGCCCTGGTGTAGCCTCACCTCAAGCACTGTGTGCAATTCAGGGCCCCTCAACTTAAGGGGATGTGAAGGGTGTTAAATATATCCACAGGGCAACAGCAGTGGTGGGAAGGCTGGAAGGAATGTCCTATGAGGAGTGGTTGAGAACTATGAGCCTGTCTCGTCTGGAGAAAAAGAGGTTGGGAGGTGACCTCACTGCTGTCCACATCTGCCTGAGGAGGGGCTGTGGAGAGGAGTGTGCTGAGCTTTTCTGGTATCAAGTGTTAGGACATGTGGGAATGCACCAGAGATGCACCAGGGGACATCTAGAGTGGACATCAGGAAGCATTTCTTGACCAAGAGGGTGTCACAGACTGGAACAGCTTCCCAGAGAGGTGGTTGTGACCAAGAGGGTGTCACAGACTGGACCAGCTTCCAGAGAGGTGGTTGGTGCCCCAAGTGTGTCAGTGTGCTCCATCACACAAAACACTTTTTGTTTTGAGGAGCCCATAAACTTTGTCATCCAGGATGGTGAAGAACAGGTCTCTAGACAGTGTGTAACCTGTGCTGTCTATGGAGTCTCTTCAGGTTCCTCTGGTGCAGTACCTTTTTTCTAATAACTACAGTCGCTCCACAAAGGTTGGAGAAACTGGGTTGGACTAAGCTGTGTGTATGACACAAAATGGGGAGTGGTCATTGGGAGTGTTTGCAGTGAAAGGAGTTGGAGCCCAATTTGATTAACAGCAGTGCAAAATGTTTTCTAAGAATGAATGTCATGTTTGAGGTGAAACATTAAGGTAAGGGGAGCATTTTGTGTCTTTCATTTTGTCCTTCCATGGGAACGTTGCAGTGATTTATCTGACACATTGTTGTTTTTTCCCCTATGTAAATGTTGTGAAATTACGTAGTTTTGAGAAGAGCTGCATTTATAAACTAACAATGTGTCCTGCCTTGTAAACAACATTCATTATGGAATGGAAGGACCAGCTGTAAAACTCTGTGTAGTTGGCAGATACCTTTCCATTGACTTCACGGGACATTCAGACCTTCACTTAATTGTTTGTATGTGTTCTTAGTGTATGAAACCCTGTGGAAAATAAATTAGTAGTTGACCCTGCCATGTGGGCAGCCTGACATCAGTCTAACTACTTCAAGGCAAACCAAAGAAAACCTCTGTCTTGCAGCCCTAACATTATCTTTTGGAAGAAATTTTCTGGGAACAATTCATTTGCTTATGCTCTGGGTATGTAATGCATTTCAGCTCTTTGTCATGCTGAAGGCCAATTCTTCAAATATTTTTCATTATATCAGTTATGCCTTTTACCTATATCCTTTTAAATCCCTCTTCTAGCATAATTTTGGCTTACTTCTCCAGATTCAGTTGGGTGTTAGTTGGTATTGGCTCCTGAATCAGAAATCCCTTTCTCCAGTTTTGCAGTGTTTGAAGACAGCCCCTTAATTCCTTTATATGAATGCAGGGTTCTGCATTAATGATAGCCAACACTGTACACTCAGGGCCAGTTTGGGGGGATTGTCTTAGCTCTTAGGAGAAATGTGGATTTCTCTTCCTGCCTAGAGGTGCACTCACATGTGCTCATGGGTTTCTTGGTTGGTAGTGTGTTGGGGTTTTTTACCCCTAGAGAATTTCCACTGTTTATCAGGGTAAGTAGTAAAACAGGAAATTTAAAATTTGAGGGTTGAACTCAGCTATGACTGAGGAGACTGAGAAGAGAAAAAGCTCAGCATATATTTGCATTAGACTGTTTCAGAGGCATCTGCATCCCACTTAGGATTATTTTGGCAATGTAAAATATAACATACTTTTTGAGCAGATGGCTGGGATGCCACGGCTCACGTCAGCTCTGCTGTCTGGTGTGTGGAGTCCAACATCCTCTGCCTTCCCACTGCTGTGCTGCAGTGGGGACTGTGCTCTGAGCACAGCTCAGTCACTGCAAAGGATTTTGTCACCCCAGAATTTTATCCTTGGCAAATCCCAGGCTATCAAAGAAAATTTTTTGAACAATATGGAGAGGAATTCTAGGTGTTCAGGGCAATTTGCTGACCTGATAGATGATTCTTGGGGAATGTAAAATGGCTCAAGGTAGTCTTGAACCTAAAACAATGGCAGTATTTTCTGGTAAACCTGGATAATTGTATTACAGGGCTCTTGCAGAGATGAGAGCAGAAGAAGTAAGCAACACCTAACAACTTGGTCAAATCTAAAAAATAAATCTGTGCTACTTTGACTGACAGCTGTAGTGGAGAGGATGGGAGGGAGTACTGAGGAATGTTCAAAATCAGTTGAATAGAATAAGAATTAAAAAAAACCTGCTAGACTCAAACAGCTTTCCTTATTTGTCTCATCAAGAGCCTGCAAGCTTAAGAAATGTAACTTGCTGTTTGTTTTCAACTGCTTACTCAAAATTACTTGTAAGTTTCTACAGTAACAGGAGTGGGCCTCAACTTTTAGGCACATTGGGCCACACAAGGTCTCCTTGATAAAAATATATCATTTGTGAAGTTTAACTTATGAATATGGAAAGAGATGGCACAGGAACAACTAAACCACAGTAAACCTCCCGTTCCTTCCCATCAGTATGTAGCTGTAGAGGTTGTGCTGGAAGCAGAAGCCTCAAGTGTCATGTATAGTCCTGGAAGCTGCCATAGAGTGCTAGAGGGTGAAGTTACTCATGCTGAGTGTTTTGCAGAGCAGCTGCACTTCTATGAGATATTAGAAGGATTATTTGGTCTTATAACCTTGAATTAGGGTCACTTAAAAACGCAGTGTCTGAACTGTGCTCAGTGCTGCTGAAAAAGACAACTCATGAGCGGCAGTGAGGTGGCACTGAAGTGTTCCTCCTGTGCATAAGCATTGCTTCTCTCCCAATTCCCTTTGTTATGGCCCATTAGCAGCAGCACGTTTTTAATCCCAGTAAAACCTTCCTGCTCCTTCTGGGTGTTCCCACAATTCCCCCAAAAAGCAGGGAGCAGGCTGAGCAGAGATATTATTCCTGTTAAGGTTTGTAAGAAACAACAGGAGAGAAATACTGATGGTGAAAAAATCTGTTTTTTTCTGAAAGAATCCTAAACAACTCTTGGTATTTGTCTCCAAAGGATATTTTGAAATTAAAAGGAATAAAAGCCTGAAAATACAGCCCTTACTGGGGCAAGAAAGGGGAACATGACCCAAAAGAACACACTTCTATCCTTTTTTTTTTCTTCCTCTAGTTGCGATGTTTTAGCATCAAAATGCTCTACATTGTATATATATATATTTTTTAGGATTGTCTAGATGGTTTTGGATAGGCATCTGCTGACTTAACTCTGGAAATTTTAACCTTTCATTAGTTCTGGCTACTGAGCAAGGCAAGGACAACACTAGAAGTTCTATTAGAAGGTTTGAGAGCACGGTGCCATGCTGGAGACTGAGCCTGTTTTAGCTCTCAGTTCACTTGCCTGGTGCTGTCCTAACACACGCCAAGGGGTTAATGTCCCAGAAAGCCTTTCCCATAGTCTAAGACTAAACAAGAAGCAGACTTGAAAGGCTTTAAGGAGGGCTGCAGTTAACCACAAACAGCTGCTGGAGATAACAGCCCTTCTCCTCTGTACAATGGTACCATTCTCAAAGTGGGGTTTGGAAGGATTCAGTTCTCTGTCTGGCAATAATCAGAATGAAGTGCTGGGGGATGGGGAGTGACTTGTTGGATCTTTCTGCTCAAACTGACATTTATATAGCAATTCTATTTCTGCTACTGAAAGCCAAAACATACAAATCCATCTTATCCAGACTATTAAGAAATAGGGAGTGATAATTTTTTTTCCCCTTCTATTCTCTTTTCCTTTCTACCTCTGCTCTGCATCAACATTTATTTGAATAATGAGGAAAGGATGACATTAGCAAACCCCCATCTATCTTTTAGAGCCTAGTAACATGACATTTGAATTAAATCCAAACAATACCTGGTGTAAGAATACATCTTTAGAAATTCTTCTTGCTTGTTAAAGCCATACCATAAAACATTAAAAGTTCTCTTGTTTTCCTGTTTTCATAGACTGAAGTGTTAGTGGAAGTGTCTTTTTGAGGAGAGATCCCAAAGCCAATTGGTTCAGTTCCAAATCAAAAGCAAGAAGGCTATGAAAATAAAAGATCTAACATGAACTCTTCTTGGCAGGTAGTGATTTGTTAAATTGTTTTTAATTGCTTTCAAAAGTGAAGAGAAAGGAGAACTCTTTTGTAATTTGTGTTTCTAGAGGAAAAAAACCCCAACCAACAAATCTGGGAAATCAGGCTGTTAATATTAGAAGTTACAATGTGACTCACACAGTGCATAATCTCTGCAAGGGTGCAAGCAGCAGAAACAGAGACAAAGAAACAGATGTGCAAACTTCGTACTAGTTAAATTCCAGCTATTTATTCAGCAGCAGAACTCGGCCTTTGTTTCTTATTTCCTCTCTCAGAAACAGCTCGGTAGGAGGACACAAAGAGGCACTGCAAGAAAAGTGCTTTTGCCATCTGCAATCCAGTGAGTACTTCAATAAAACAACCTTCCCGAAGCTGGCCACAAGGATAGAAGGAGAGGGGATAAGCCAGCTATAATTCAAGCCCAGCAGCCTGGTTAGGAACCTCTGTACAGCTGAGCCAGGCAGAAACCTGGTTGTCTGACTTTGTAATCACTTACTCCAGATCCAAAGAACTTTCCTACTGCAGGCAATAAAGAACAGTTATGCTCCTCAGAGCCAAGCCAACTTGTAGGTTATTAATGTAATCAGAGAGAGGGATAATTGTTCTGTGACTTCTTCCATCCTGGGAGAAGTCCCTCGTGCTTGTGGTGCTGTGACGAGATGCTCACTGGCCTCTGCAGCCAGCTGGGGCTGCAGAAGGAAAACTCCTTTTCCGTCAGCAACTCAGGAACCCCATAGCGGGGAGGGGGGGGGTAAAAGCACAGATTGTCACCACACAGTGCCCTGCTGTGTTAGAAATGTGGTGAGTGGGTTTCCAGACCTGCTGTCTTATCTACAGAGGGATAGATTGTCAGACCAGAGGGATCATTCACAACAGAATGCAAGGCTGCTGACAAAGTACTGCTTTCCCATGTTATTCTTTGGCATTTCCCACTCAAGACTCGGGTACAGAGTATGCCAAGTAAAGCCAAGATCAGTACCCCTTCATCCCAGCAGAAAACCTGCCAACAATATTCAACTTGTTGGAAAACTGCTCTCAGGTCATTGTTTGCCAGTGTTTTATTTCACTGCAACTTACACATTACAATTATAAATGAACTTTATTTTTAAGCAGAGAAGAAATTGGGTGATGTCTGAATGGGGATCAATAACTTGAACCTTGAATAATTAATAAACAGTTTACATTATCAAAGCCTGGTTAAGAAAAATAATATTTAAAGTGCCATCCATTTGTTGCACAAATTTTATCACTTGTTTGTGGAATTATTGTAGGGTTAAAGGAAATTTGGCATGATTTCTGCTGAAATTTGCAGTTATTTCTGTTATATTCCAGCAGGCACATGTGCCAATAGACTGTGACCCTGCTTGTATTGGATTAAATTGTCCAGTCCAGCTTGTAAGAGCCTGGTTGGTCCCAAGGGTTGTTCTGATGCACTACAGCTTAGAAAAGAGCTTTTTCAAAACAGCCCTGATTTACACCATGGTGCTAAAAGTGCAAACAACTTTCTTAGTGATTTAAAATGTATATCCCAGTTCAGTAACCATTAATCACTTAATCCCCCCAAACCAAAGGGCCCCTTCCATGGAGAAGTGTTTTCCATGCACATGGGCAGCAGCATCACCTTTCACAGCCCAGGCACTGCGTGTGGATCCCCCCAGAGCTGAACAACTCACACCTCCCCATTGAAACCTGCACGTTTCAGGCTAATTTGCTGAGGAAACAAAAATGGGTTGTAGTGATATGTTCAAATAGAGATTCATGTAGTTACACAAATTTACACTAGCACATCATTTAGGCTGGATGATTTGGGCATTTTTCCAAGCATATATCCGTAGTAAAAGGCCTGTTGCATAACTTGTGCATATACAACATAGCATCAGAGGGGACAGTTGCTGCAGGAGCAAGTGTCAAACACTGTACTGTCATTAAAGCCTGATTGCAGCCCTCAAATATCAAATTTCAGCATAGCCTGAATCACCCAGTGGAACTCAGCTGAAGTTGCTGAGTTTTTCTCTGCAGTAGCTCAACAGGATTTTTGCTTTGTTCTTCCTAAAATAGTGTCACCAAATAGACTTGGATGGATTTTCCGTTTGGCCTTGTCATAAATGGTTTCATCTTTACTGAAGGCATGTTAATGGACTTGCAAGATATAAGTCAGTATTATTTAATGCAGACTGTGCCTATTGTCTACAGATTGTAAAGAGTTTAGTCATTATGAGTCAATGAATTTATACATATATATATATATGCTGTCATATATCGACACACAGGGGGAAAAATAACAACCCACAAAAAAGTTAGAGACTGAGAAATGTAAAAAAAGTGGAAGAAGTTGGCTCTGCCAAATTCAAAATTTGTCTTTTGTGTTGTCATGCAATTTTTGGGCTGCTTGCTCTGTCTGGTATTTGCAGCAAGTAATTGCCTTTGCCTTTGAAATCTTTGAAATCTTGCAGCCTAAAAATAAAATTGCTAAAAGAATAGAAATGTTTCTAGAATTAATTGACACTTTAGGTCTTTTGAGTAACTGTTCATTTACCTAAATAATTCATAAATTTCATTTTCTGTTTCTTGTCTTCAACAGTGTAACATTTCTCTATCAACTCTTGTTAATACAGTGCCTTTTTTTAGATTGCCATTCTTCTTTCTGCTATTGCTTTAAGCAGTGGCACACACTGAGTGTTCTTATCAGAATTCTTTGTCAATCTCTCAAAAACTTTTGTCCTGGTCATGAACACAGACTTCTGCCAAGTGAAAAATCCTTTTGAAGAGCCACAGAGTCATTTTTTTATCTCTGTGTTAGGATGTGTGTGATCTTTCCAGGCTTCTCAGGGTTCCTGTACACAGATAATGCCTGGACTAGGAGATGGATTTTACTGTACTGTTTCTCTTTTTTTTCCCTTTTTCTCCTTTCTTTAGGAGCAAAGATCCCCTTTGTATTTAAGTCTTTAATGGCCTTGAGAACAGTGTCTGCAGTTCAGAGTGTCTCATAATACAAGCAGCCAGGCATTTAGGAAGAAATGGCAGAAACTGGGGAAGTTCAAGTTGTGTCCAATTATCACTTTCCTCAGGTGAAGGCTGCTAAGACTTATTTCCTGCTGGAACTTCTGGGTCGTATTAATAGACTACAGAGAAACAAAGAAGTTAGAGGAGCATTGCTTCATAACTCCTGCAAGAATTGCTTTGCAGGTTTTGTTATCTTAGTAACAATAAGCGAACAAAATCCCAAACCTCAGGTTTCCTTGTTCTTCACCATAGAACTTCAAGCTTATTATTTATTTATTTATTTATTTTTGGGTGATCTGACCAGTCATCTACCAAGAAAACCATTAATTATGTTTTGAAATGAATGATTGTCCCTGGAAGTGTCCTAGGCTAGGTTGGGTGGGACTGGAGCAATCTGGGGTAGTGGAAGCTGTCCCTGTCCGTGGCAAGGGGTTACCCCTAGGTAACATTTAAGGCCCTTTCTAACCCAGTCCATTCCATGACTTTCTTTTCTAATCTTTCCTGCAACTAAATATTGTTATCCAGGTAACTAATGTGTTTGGATAATTAGTGTCAGTAACTCTTCATGCTCTAAACCTCTTGCAAACCAAGTGTGCCAGCTCATCACTGTGTAGTCGTGCAGCACCCACTGCCCTGGGAGGGAGGGAGTGAGGGAGTGAGCAAAAAGGAATGATCTTTCCTGGTAGACAGGGAACAGAAATCCTCCTCAGGGCAGTAATTCTCAAAGCCTAAAGCCATAAGCATGCCAACCATACCGTGTCTGGCACTGCAGTTATCTGGAAAGCTGAGCACAGCCCTCAGACTCAATCATTACATCACTCTATGAAGTTCTGCTTCATGTGTTTGTCATTACTGACTTTATTTAGTCTGAAAGACCTTCTTGTATGTGACAATTTTTAGAAGGTATTGCACCATTTGGTTGCATTTGGAGACCTGTCTGCTTTAAACACTGAGAAAATTACAATTTTGGCAGTGAAAATAATTGTAAGAAGCTGCTGGTTTGTCTTTTTTTCTGTTCTGGGGTTGGGGTTTTTTTGCCTGTCGTGGCCAGGTGG
This sequence comes from Margarornis squamiger, assembly GCA_035222235.1. NCBI lineage: Eukaryota > Metazoa > Chordata > Aves > Passeriformes > Furnariidae > Margarornis > Margarornis squamiger. Next base: position 620,050 of record JAWWTY010000019.1, on the reverse strand, counting down.
TTGAGTCAGAGCTCGAATGCAGCTGTTCCAAAGCCTGAGTGCAGATCCTGTGGCAGAGCTCCTGCATCTCTTTCACCAAATTCTGCAAAGGATTGAACTTCTCTGATGGCCCAAGTGCCCCTCTTTGATAAATATTAAAGATGGTTGACGACTGTGACACATTGTTATGATCCTGTTACTAAATTATTAAAAAAGTATCTGCCCAAAGTAAGGTGCAAAGGAGAGCAGATGCCAGAGGCAATAGTATGGATTTTATTTAATGGTAAATGTGAGGCAGAGAAAGAGAGATAGAAAGAAACAGGAAACAGTGGGGGGAAGAAAGAGAGTGACAGGGAGAGATTAAATAGAGAATGTATCACCACTGTGGAACCCTCAGCATCCGTGGGTCCAGTTCTTCTGGTCCTCTCAGTGGTGAGGGTCCCACAAAACTGAGTAGAGTGGATTGATAAACCTTCAGGAGATGTCCAGGCACCTCCCATGGATGGAGGGGAAGCTTTGCAGTCTCTTGTGACAGGCTCTGGATTTGTTCCATCACTTGGATTCTGTGCAGGTGTAGGAAGGCCTCAGGAATGAGGTTTATGACCCTTCTCAGCTGCCTCTCACGTGAATGTCCCATGATCTTCCCAGAGTGGGGTTTGCTCCTTTGGTTGGGTGTGCAGAGATTTCACCATCACACACCCAAAACCCTTCTCCTCCACCACCCCATGAGCCTTGTTTGCTTCTCTTCTGATTTGAGATTATTAGACAATGGTCTTACCTGAGGTTCCTGTCACAGTCCCAATTCCAGTCAGGAGGCACCGGGAGGGGGTGCTTGGGTGGTGGCAGACAGGCAGCTGCTTCCTTGCAGCAGGGCAAAAAGGCTTTCTGTGATTTTGACAGTGTTTAAGACATTAACAACATTTCAGTCCCTCACACCTGCTAAAGGAAATAATAGCTTCTCAATTTTCTCAGAATTTACAGCAAGGCTGTTAAATCATTATCAGCTGAAATAACAGAAGTTATTTTGCTGTTGTGTTGGATGTAAAGAACAGGAAGCAAAGGAGACACAGCAGAACCTTTTGGGAGATTTTGATCAAACCACCAAGCGTATTTTACTCACTTTGAGCTTAATGTTTTTGTGGGACAGAAGGAGAGGAGAATGTTTGTCAACTGTTTTCTGAAAAGATATCCATGGCTTCTTAAATGTTGATTCATCTTTTTCATTTCACATTGCATATAGTATGTAGATATATAATTCACCAAGATCATGTTCTGATTTTTATTTGTTTATACCAGAAATAAGTGTTCTGTGCAAAAAAGTATGTTTTTTCTGTCTAGTGGCTGCTTTATCTTACTTGCATCAGCATCTGAGTAAACAGGATTATCTCTGCCATAATGGCATGAGAGTCTCCTTAGGAAGGGAAGAGGGCACTGTTTCAAAAATTGCCTTGTTTATTAAACCACAATTGTGTTTCATTGTGAATTATTAAAATAATTAATTAGTTCTTGTAATTGCTACTTTCAGAGTAATGGCGAATCTATTTTTGAGTGTTGGCGATTACATTTCAACTCAGAATTTGTGGTCCTGCCTATGAATGTAAATTCAAGTAGTTGGGATTTCAAGGAAAACATCACGATTTACATCAAGTTGTCCCAGATTTGAGGGAGATCTCTTACATTTTCTTACATGGAATGTCAGAAAGTGTTAGAAACTATAATTTCTTGGAATTGTATTTTCCTGTAAAGTTTTCTGGGAGTCCCATGTGTGCTTTTCATTGCACAGAAGAGGAGGTGGAACAGCCTGTGTTGAGGAATGGAAAAGAATGTTTTGCCTCATTTGGAAAACTGGTGGTGTTAAAAGAAAGATGTGAAAAACCATGTTACTGGTTAAGTAAGTGTTTTATTTTACTGAGAAGGTATTGCTTGACCAAGGCTCTGATGTGCTTGTGGCACTGGTGAAGGCCATTCCACACCCTTCTCATTTAGGCCAAGTGATGTTTTGCTTTATTATTTCAAATATTACCTTGGTAGTAGAATAATTCTTGACACTGCTCTGTGCCAATTTATGAGACTAACTCAGACGAGAGGCTTCTGGTGAGGCTTCTGATGGTGCACCAAGCCCTGCTTTGCAGCAGCTTGGCAAGGGCTGCGGGCTCTGAGGCTGCTCAACACTTGGCTGAAGTTAAAAAGACCACAATGTTGTTTATTTTTAATGTTCTGATCTATAGAATTCAGTGAGAAATGCAGTTTAGCTGTACCTGAGGAATGTAACCACTGTGTACATGCCCTGTTAATATTAATAAATAAGTGGGTTGTCAGTGTTCTCCTTTCACATCTGTTTCCTGGCAAGGGAAACCATTCCCTAAGCATTGAGGTCTGGAGATACAAATAGATTTTAAAACCGAAATTGTTACAGAAGCAGAAGTCGAATCCTTCAGTTAATCACTAACAACATTTGAAAAGAGAGAAACTGTTGTGTGTCTGCCTTACCTCACCTCAGATGAGCAGCAAGAAAAATGCACCTCAGGAATGAAATGTGTTTAAATCACTGCAAATGAGAAGTTGACCAAAGCTGCGTTTCAAGGCATTCAAAGAGCAGGAAAGTTCTCAATAAAACGTTGGGGGGAAAAAAAAAAGCTGATGAAAAAATGGCAAAAGCTTGTTTTATATTCAAAAGGTGACTTGTGTACTGAGACAAAAGGGGTTTAGTTTGGAGGGTCTGAGGGGGTTTTAAGAAGCCTTGTATATTCATGATTGCAACAATTTTAGCAGGAACAGAATGAATCTTTTTGTTAAGTTCTGACTTCTTAACAATTTGTCCTTCAGGTTAACAGGCAAATCTTTCTTTTCCTGTCCTAAACTGTAGGGAATAAAGGCTGTGTTTCAACTGTTCAAGTAGTGGATGATCAGATTTTTGGGTATGATTTACATGTGTTGTATTTTTAATACTTACACTGTAACTGATGCTCTGAATTTTAGCAAAGCGGCTGTTTTTAACCAGGTCTGACTGTTTGGATCTGTTTGCATGCTGCCCATCTGTGGATGGCAGGATCTGAGGTGTCTCATAGGAAAAAACCAGCTATTTGTGCTCTTGAATTTCCTGTCCCTGACAAGTTCATTCTTCACGTTCATGGAATAGGAATGAGAGATAGACACAATTGATCACAGAAAGAAGAAAAAAAAGCTGCAGTCAATAGGGTTGAAAATGAACATCACCTCAGTCCTTCTTTTGAGGAGAGGAGTTTTAAAGCACACTCCAGACTTTAATACTTTCTACAGACCTATTGCAGCATGCTGGGATTTCTGGTAGAGTTGTCCCTAAAAGGGTACTTTTCATGACTGCAGAAAATGCAGATTGGGTGAGGTCTGAGCTTTGGTTCTGTGCTGTTTCTCATGAGATTCCCAAGTAACTAATACATTAATCACTGAGAGTGTCCTGTTGACTTCAGCCTTCTCATGTGGATGTGCTGGAGACCTCCAGCTAAAGCTGGTCGTGTTGTTGTGGACTCAAATACTCCAGTGGAACTGTTTGAGATCCCTGTTATGGGATCCCTGGAAAGCTCCTCTGATCATTGACACCCTCTCTTATCCCTGGCTTTTTAAATAATGCTCCTGAAATCCTGCACACATGCAGCTACTGAACACATGGCTGGAAAAGTCACCTTGTGTTTATAACATGAACCACAAAAGTGCAAATAAAATTATGCACATGCCATGCACTGAAATTTCTCTAATTCTGTAGTGAAAACATGATAAACCATATTATCTTTTGTTAGGTGTCAAGGGTTAGGGTCAGACTGTCCCCTGTTGTGGTCTTGGGTGCCTTTGTGCAATAAATTGGTTTAAGTGTTTCATCTGACTCTGAAGGAAAAATTCCTTTGGTGAAGAGTCGTTTAGTTATGCACTTTATGCATATGCCAGGCAGAGGGCAAAAAACTTTTTTGAGGGATTTTTTGTTTGTTTGTTTTGGGGTTTTGTTGTTTTTGTTTGTTTGTTTTGGGAATGAACAGGTTTTCCTTGGGTTTTCCTAAGGAAAGATACTTTTTGCATGTCTGGTTTGCTGTGAGCTGAATGCAGAAACTTTGCAGACCTGTGCCAGGTCGTTTTTATTTCAAGAAGTCTAAGAGGCTGTGGGCTGTCTGTAAAAAGCCTTCATGCAAGTGTTGGCTCCAGGAGTGCCTGGGGCAGGGTTAGGATTGGGGGAAGATGTGGCAGGGCTTCTTAGGAGGTGTTTTCCTCCCATCGTGGAGCTGGTGGTTTGTGTGTGTAAATCAAGTAATGTATTTCTTCTGCCTGTGGCATTGCTGTGTGAGCTGCTGCTGCAAAGGCAAAAACGCTTAATATTTTTATAATTTTTTGGTATTCAGAGTAAGAGCCTTTTGTTGCCAGGGGTTGTGAGGTGAGAAATCTGTCAGATATTCTTGGGGTGCCACACATAATATTATATATAGGAGAAAGCTCAGGGTATGTTTGGTCTGATGAAAGAGCATCTTTCTGCAAAATAGGGGGAAGGCCAGTGGTCCATTCTAGGAACTGAGAGCCAAGAATACTGTCATAGTTTATTCTGCAAAGCTGAAAGATAGGCAAATGAGAAGCTGGACTTTAAATGGACAGGCACAAGAGTTATCAGTGTATTGCTCTGGAATCATATGCTTTTGTTCCTATTCCTTGGTTTCCTGCCCCCCCCTCCCCCCCGGATCTAAAAAGAACATCCATAAAAGAGGGTTTGAAGTATGTAATTTAGGGATGTGTTATTACAGGTTTCCTTGTTTGCAGACATGCAATGAATGGAAATTCCCCTAATTCTGTAGTGAAAGTACGATAAACCATTTTATCCTGGGCTGGGTTTCAAGGGTTAGGGCCAGACTGTCCCTTGCTGTCTTCCTGTGTGCCTAAGTGTGGTCCTAAGTTCTATGGACCTGGCTAATATTCATGTAACTGGAATTTTGTGCATTAGAAATTGAGTTTATATCTAAATCTTTCCCTTGCACGTGCAGACAGTGGAGCTGAGTGGCTGAAGGTGTCAGAGTGCTTGTCTTGGGTTTGTCTAATGGCTGTTTGATGCCACCTTGGCTCCCCCCTGGGCACACCTTCTGTTTCAGTCTTTCCATTTACTCAGCCCAATATTCTTTTAAGACAGATTTTGAAAATGCAGAAGGTGTTTGATCCAACTGTTGCACCTCTCATTCCTCTGAGCATCTGTCCCTGCTGGAGGCAAGAGAAAGGGAGAATAGGAACTGGAAACAGGTGGTGGGATGGGGGCCAGGAACAAAGAGTCCTTCAAGGATATGTCCAGGTGATGATGGCCACTGCCTCAGCTTGGGTTTAGTCTCAGCATCCTTACTGTGTTGACACTAAAAAGCTGCATCACTGTAAGTGTTAGACAGTAAAAGTTGAGGATAGTGAAGTGAAGCAGCAGCACAGTTATACCACAAGCTGAATGATGCTGAGAGGAAAAGATTTCCCTCCTTGAGGCTTCCAGATACACAAGTAAATCTCAAAGAGATGTGTTAATATGCAACAGTAATTTGTAATATAACTCAGCTAAGCATTGACAAATCCATTTGATACAGACCTGATAAGATTTTTTTAAATTTTCTGTGCCTAAAGTGTTGTATGCACCAAAACTGATGTGTCAAGATAAATGCGTATAAGTTATTTCCCTTTCCTCCCCCATTTGTCATCGGTGACTAGAAGAGTAAAATACTGTTATATTTTTCTGGATTCTACAGTTTTACTTTGTTTTATTGTGACATCTGTCACACAAAAAGTTTTATCCTCTTAAGCATCTTACAAAGAACTGCTTTTTTCCTGGTGAGGACTTAATCTTTGATCATGACATATTTTAACCAGGATGTGTCAGTTAGACACTGTGTTTCCTTCAAAACTGAAGAACTGTTGGAGGTATTTACTACTAAACAGAACTTTGGGGAAAAAGAGTATCATTTTTTTGTGTCATGAAGAATATTATGATGCAAGTGGGAACAATTTCAAAAGAAGTACAAAAGAGGAGAGGTGTAAAACCTCAATAACTAGAGATTGTGCAAGTCTCAGTTTGTTCCATACTGTATTGATTTTTTTTTGCCTCAAAAAATGGGGACTGCCTCATGTACACAAACTTCATAAAAACAGGCTTAGTTGCACTGCGCTGAAAAAGATGTGTGACCAAATTCTGAGCTCAAAATTAAGTAAGAAACCTCCACTCATGCCAATGAAACTGCAACAATACTTGCAAGGAGACAACATTATGCTTCAGATTATATGGGTCCCATTTAATTTGGATTGCCATCAGGAATCAGAGTCACTGGATGCTTCTTCATCTTTCTTCTGAGTTACCTGAAGATGAAAGGCAAAAGAAAAAACCTATTTACAAATTTGTTTAGAAAAAAGACGTTAGCAGGAGACTTCAGCATTTTCCCTAACAAATTCAGCCAGAAAGGCTTAAGTTTCTGCTCCTTATTTGCAGTGTTTTGTAGGTATGCACTGTTAGGTATTTTCAGTGCTTGTACATGTGATAACATGAAAGATGGGAGTGAAATCGGGAAGTGAATCACTGCCCAGCATCACCCAGAGCTGCCGCTGGTGGAGGCACAGCCTGGCTTTGGTTCTGGAGAAATTGCCCAGGTCAGTGTATCAATTCCTCATGGCTGCTCAGAGGAATTCAACTCGCTTTTGTCTGCTTTTGGAAAGTGCGTCCCCTATCCTATAAGAACACAGAAAATTTCTGAAGATCTTTTTAAAATAGTATTGGAATAAGGAAGCTTGGACTTCGATCCTGCCCTGAGCAAATATAAACGCCAGGCAGCTTTTCTTCTTTTCCAGAGAAAAGTGGTGATAATGGGAAGATTATGCACAATTTCTCCCCTAATGGGAGACTTGCAACCCCGGAGCACACTTCTGCTCTGTTCCTCTCTATCTATCACATTACATTTGGTGTCACTTAGGTCACATCTTGAGCTGTACATGCAGTATATTATGGGAAAGCGCAGGAGAACTCATAACCTTTCCCACGTTCCCAGTCCAGTTATCCGTCTCCTCCCGAAGTGCTCCCCACTTAATGATGGGCACAACTCCTGCTCAGTCTGCTTCTGCTCCTGGGTAACTTGGCCTTGGAGGCAGAGCTGGCTTGCAGAGCAGGGAGTTTCCCAGCACTGCCTCAGTTCGCATTGCTGCAGAGCTAAAGGGTGTTTATTAAGCCAGAAACATAATCAGGTGTCTACATAAAGAAAATACATCTAGTGTAGGGTTTTTTCCTGCATTCCAGGCACTGAGGAAGCAGAGGGGGCATTGCAATAGGAACAGCAATTCTGCCCCAGGGCATGTGCCCCCCCCAGTGGCTTCTGAATTCTACCCTGCCCTGAAAGCATTTTTCCATACTTTTCTGCCTGTTTTTCCATCCTTACAGCTACAATCATGGAACCCCAGAAAGGTTTGGGTTGGGAGAGGCCTTAAAGATCATCTTGTTCCACCCCCTGCTGTGGGCAGGGACACCTTCCAAGCCCTGTCCAACCTGGCCTTGGACACTTCCAGGGATCCTCCGATCATCCCAAACACCACACACGCCATACCCGCTTGTGTTCTGGGTATGGGCTCGTTCACAACACAAACTGAAGGGAAATGCAGTCATCAAACCACCCTCCCTTACAGAAGCTACTGTTTCTGTTCAGGATGTAAAACACCTTAACTTAAACTAGCCCAAATGGACAAAACTCGGACAGAAAAAGATATTTTGGGATAAGGTATGGAATCAAATGATCACTGCATGTAAATAGAGCAGCAGATGTGTCCACTGAGTGCATTCAGTGAAAAGAGGATGTGATAAAAAAAAATTAATCCACAGATTTAAAATATTTACAAACTGTAATTATTATACAGAGTTTTGAAAAAGAAAGTTATGGTGGATTTAAGAGTATTGAAGCTGCTGTGTTTTCTGCCTATTTTTCACTGTGGATTTGTGTTTGAAGAGCTGTAGATTGAGGTTTTGCCTCGGTTCCTAAGGTTAATATAGATTCTCTTGCAGTGTCTGGTTATTGATCTCTGCCTCTCCTGTTTTGTTAGATATTTTGACTGTCATCTTGCTCATTCACTGTTAAGGTTGCAAAATAATATTGCTGTGTATTGTTCTATGGCATAGAAGACTCAAGAATATCCCTTTGCTTCTCTACTTTTTGTCTTTAAGTAGTTTTCATGCTGTGATTTCTACTTCAACTTTTTTCCCACTGTTTTTAGCCTTGTGTTGTAAGTGTGGATTTGGGGTTGGGCTGAGTGCCTGGGTATTAAAAAGCCCCTCAGCGTGAGTTTGCCATCAGCACAGCTGACCACAGCTCTTCAGAACTACAAGGAGGAGGAAATATGAATTCAAATTAGTCACAAAATGTGTACACAGTTTTGAAGATGTTTACAGTGGTCAGTGGTGATGCTGTTCAGTCATGGAACTGCCTCCTCTGTCTGAAGTGCACTCAGAGAAGGACAGGGTGCAATCTAAAGTTTTTGTTGCTGGGAAAGGCATTATTCCTTATAACCAGCCTGTTCTTTTCCTTACTTTTCATAAGGTATTGCATTGCTGGTGAAATGAGTGATTTGTGAAGTGATCAGAAGGCACAGAAGTCCATGGTTCTGTGTGACAGCTCCAGCACTGTGAATTCTCTTCTGAACTTTACATCCTTTTCTGTCAAGCCTATCCAGGTAGTTTTCTAATAATAACAATACCCTTTCTTTCCTATTTCCAATGTAACTTGTTTACTTATCTACCTGAAGGTCCTAGAAAAGAAGAAAATATCCAATGTATCTAAAGTGTTTTAGAGTAATGAGCCTCTCCAGGGAAAAATGTGAACTCTGCAGGATGGTTGTGTTGTGGAGGTTTAACTGCTGTGAAATGGTGCTGCTTCTGTGTGTTCCTGGGGGTTCCCTGAGAGCAGCGGGCAGGGAGCAGAGAGGAGGGAAGGTGAATTTTGGGAGCAGCTGGATATATTGTTTGTGCCAATCTTGGTCTTGACAAGAAGTAGAGGAAGGTGCTTCCTTGCGGGCTTTGTCACTCACTCTGTGGAATGAAATGGCAGGAGCCATTTGTGTGAGTGTCTGTCATGGGAAGAGCGTGGAATGGAGACAGTGCTGCTCAGGCACTGTCCTGGAGTTTTAGGAATGTTTCCTGGGAATGCCAGAAGTGTGCAGAGCCCCTCATGGAGGGGACAGTTAGTCTGCCATGGAGCACTGACCTTGAAATAATGACAGAATGTGCTGAGATGGAAGGGACCCACAAGGACCACCATGCCCAACTCTCAGCCCTGCCCAGGACCATCCCCAAGAGTCACCCCCTGTGCCCCAGAGTATCATCCAAACCCTCCTGGAGCTCTGGCAGCCTTGGGGCTGTGCCCA
>JAWWTY010000019.1:587252-610363 GCA_035222235.1 Margarornis squamiger | reverse complement strand
TCTGGTTCTGCAACTCCCTGACAGGAGGTGGGAGCCAGGGAGGGTGTCGGGCTCTGCTCTCAGGGAACAGGGACAGGAGGAGAGGGAACGGCCTCAGGCTGGGCCAGGGCAGGGGCAGGGGGGATAGTGGTAAAGTTTCTTCATGGAAGGGCCTGTCTAGCCCTGGCACAGCTGCCCAAGGCAGTGGGGGAGTCCCATCCCTGGAGGGGTTTGAAAGCTGTGTGGATGTGGCACCTGGGGACATGGTTTATTGGGATTGGCAGTGCTGGGGGAATGGTTGGACTCGATGATCTTAAAAGTCTTTCTCAACATAATGATCCCGTGATTCTCTTCAGAACTTGTGCACCCTGAAGGACGGCAACTTCTATAGCAAGTGTCCACCCTTTTGTGGATAAATGATGGAAGGAGAACATTCTCTGGGGCTGAAATAATTAATTTGCTATATTTCTAGTTAGAAAATATGTATTTTTTTGTTTTCAACATCTAAAACTGTCAGCTATGTATGTTAAATATAGCATATGCTTTCTTTGTTAATTTTCACACAAGAAAGACCAAGAACAGTAAATCAGTCCAATATATTTTAGCTGTACATTGAAAAAAAACATATCCTAAGAAGTTCAGAGCAATCTGAGGTTTTGCTTTCTAACATGCTGAGATAATTTACATGTGTCTTTAAGATCACAGTGATTTGGGCGATTAACATTTTTAAGTCCAATTAACACCAAACGTTATCAAAAACCTTTTGCGAATTGCAATTTGCTGCTGCAAAGAGCAAGGAACAAAATCAGCATTTGGCTTCCTATTTGCAGCTTTAACTCAGTGACATAAAGACGTGGCCATTGTGCTTTGCAGGAAGTTTATCTCCAGAAGCATATGGGCATGGATAAGACTGTAGATTTGGGGTGAACTCACGTTGGTTTATGGGAATCACAGGCTTTCTTTCATTTTAACTTCCAGTTGGTTCTGTGTCTTTCATTCTTCATCAGAGAAAGTGGAGATTGAGGTGTGATTCTGATTCTGCCATCAATTCAGTTTTAGTGTTCTTGAGAGTGATTTTCAAGCAGATAGGGTGAATTACACACCTGACAGGTTACCGATCAGTTGGCCTTGTTACTACCTGAGAGATCTCTTTTTGGTTATTTTCTTCTGGACCATTTTAGGTCAGTGGGGAATTGAAGGAATTTTGCACCACCTGTTTTGTTGGGATTTTATTACAAATGTAGCTACAAATTCCTAAAAACCCCACACAGAGGACAATTTTCCAAAATCCAAAAATTATTTAAGGATGGCCTTGAAACTGTAACTTGGCCAGCCACAGGCCTTTTTTTGGCTAAGATTTTGGGGCAGGACTTGATGGCATCAAGGCCTGTACATTATCCTAGTAGTCCCTACATCAGAGAGTTCATGGCTGCTTTGGAAATGCAAATGGTTCCACACGTGATGGAGATTTGAGGGCAGGTGAGTAATGGCACGAAAAAAGAGAGGCAGTAAATAAAAGAAGAATCTGTCAGGCTAATCAGCTCCTACCAAAAACTGACTTCTGCAAAGTCAGCTGCATGAGGATGTTATATTAATAAAGGGCAGGCTGGGAGAAAAGCAAAAGAAAAAATTAGCGAAGAAATTTAGCAAAGGTGGGAGGGGGCTGGACACAAGATGACAATAACAGCTCCAGCATATTTAGGAAATCTGTTGTGCAGAATGATTTGCTGTGAAAGGGGCAGGTGCCAAGTCCAAAGATAAATACAGTGCTGTGATTTGATATGGGGAAGAGGGGTGGGAAATAACCCCTATTCCATTGATTCTCTGACTGTACCAAAGGAAAAGAAGGTGTGTCTCACTACTCTTAGAGCTGAAATCAATACCAGAGATTACAGCTCTCAGAATTTCAAAAAGGGAGAAAAAGCTGTGGAGAGAGAAGGAAAGAAAAGCCGAGACAGACCAGGACAGCTTACCAGGGATTTTCAGATTATTTATGTGTACAGTCTCCTGCCACTGTCCACGTCAAATTCTCATTTGTGATTGTGACCAGGGAAGCAGGAATCAAAAGAACTATAAAAATTCCTTAAGTTGAAACCTTCAAAACAGGAAAATTTAAACAAACCACTTTCTCATGCTTTTCTGGATCCATAGGACCAAACTTATTCTTCAATCCTCTTCCCATCTTTCATTTTCAGGCACCTTTATGCCAGTGAAACCAAATACCTAAATAGCCTTCATCTCCTGAATGACACAATTTCAAACTCTGATTTTTCCACATCATCTGCATATCAAAATAATTTCCCCATATGTCAGTCTCAAGAGGTTATTTTTAGAGGCTTCTTAGAGAATGAGGGGAAATTGTTTGAAGATGCCATGGGATGCTGAGCACAGACCAGTCTGCTCCTTTTAGTGGGACATGGTGCTGTGCTCCCAAAAGGGCAGAGTCCCCTGAAGGGAGAGCAGAGGAGGATCCCACTTCCAGAGATTTGTACTGTGTGGGTACTTCTTGAGAGCAGAGGTGTTCACTGAGTGAATGCTGTCCTGTGGAGGTTGTTCTTAAATATTTCATAGAATTACAGAATATGCAGAGCTCGAAGGGGCTCACCGGGATCAGCAAGTCCAACCCCTGGCCCTGCCCAGGACCATCCCCAAGAGTCACCCCCTGTGCCCCAGAGCATCATCCAAACCCTCCTGGAGCTCTGGCAGCCTTGGGGCCATGCCCACTGCCCTGGGGAGCCTGGGCAGTGCCCACCACCCTCTGGGGGAAGGACCTTTCCCTGAGATCCAACCTGGCCCTGCTCTGACACAGCTCCAGCCCTTCCCTGGGTGCTGTCCCTGGTTCCCACAGAGCAGAGATCAGTGTCTGGCCCTCTGGAGGAGCTGCAGACCCTGCTGAGGTCTGACCTCAGTCCCCTCTTCTCCGGCTGAACAAGCCAAGTGCCCTCAATTGCTCCTCATATGGCCCCTCCAGGCCCTTCCCCATCTCCGTGTCCCTCCTTTGGACACGCTCTAAGAGCCTTGCACCTTATATTGCCATGCCCAAATGCAAATATGTAAATATAAATATACATAAATAAATACCTTTTTTGAAAACATCTTGCACCATGTAGAGAAACATTAGAACCTTGATAATCAATATCTTAATTTGCTGCTTCTCTTCCTCTCCATGGTTCTCAATTATCTAACTTTATTCTAAAAGAAGTATCACATGGTATGTGATATGAATTGTGTAGACTCCTACAGCACATAACAGTGAACTTAAAGTGTGGGAATTGAGGACCTATAGAAAAAGAAAAAGCTTTCTGTGTTGTGGATTTTTTCCCTCCTTTTCTTGCTGTTGCCTTCTCTTTTCATTTCCATGTGGTCTCTGTCTTGCCCAATCTACATAAATCTGGAAGTAACACTACTCCTCCCAAATGCCAGCTAGTGTTTCTCACCTCCTTTTAAAACATATGCAAAATAAGGGTGTCACTTAATGAGGCTTTAGGGCTATGTATCCTGATAACCATGTTCACTGAATAATTAATTACTGTGTTTTCTATTCAGAGCTATTTAATAAGGCTTGAAAATGGGCAGTATGTGTCATCCAAAAGTGTGGCTGCTAAGCACCTTGCAGAGTCTGATCCCAGGAAATGACAGGAAAAGGGGAAATGGGATTATTTGAATATTAAATAGTTATTTCTGCCTCTTTCTGAGTCATAGAAATTCCCATAACTCCAGTATCTGTGCACCTTTAAGTGAAGATAAGCTGCAACCCAGACACTATCGAATTTCCTTAGTGTCCTCTCTTAATTGTCAGTGCACATCCTCTGATTGGATAGATTTTCTGATTTTAATCCTTTTAAATATTATTCTTGTCATCTGTCCCTTTATATTAAACTAGATGCATAAAATAACCTGTATTTCAGAGCTGTTTCAAACAGCCCTGTTACAATACTTCTTCTAAAAGAAGTGGCATTGGATGCTTAATTGTTCTATAGCAATAATTACAGCAATGATCCATTTAAACATATGCCATTAAGTATTTTAAATTTCTTTGTTGAAACTGCATCAAGGTCATGCTGTTAGGAGCTAAAAGCAAATCCCATGAGGAAAAGAAATGTCTGTCAAAGATCATTTTGGTGTGTGCCAGATTACTGGGTGTGTTACAAATGACAAGTAGCTTATATCCAAATCACACAGACCAAAGGCAAGGCAAACACGTGCTGGGAGCTCAGGGGAATTCAATGTCACCCTCTAGGATGTGATAAAGTAACTTCCTGCACTCAAACATATTAAGTAAACAACTGCATTATGTCTTTTTTCACTCTGCCTTTCAGTTCAACTTAGACTTCAAATGCACAGGAGGGAAATTTCGTTCCCTGGTGCTGAGTAGTCCCTGGGGTGTGTAGAAATCAGACCCAGCAGAACTGGAATTCTGAGTGTGCGCTGGTGTGCTGGATTGTTCCCTGGAGGAGCACAGAGCTGCTTGTCCTGGCATCCAAGGTCCCCATGATGCTGGAAGGATGATCAGGAGGGTTATGCCCTTGTCACTACATAATTAAGTGGTGGAAAAAGAAGGTACTTGAAGTGCATGTCGGAGCAGAGACTTTCTTGGTCCCTGAAGTGCTCAGAGCCGTGAAGTTCCTCACTACCAGGTTACAACAAATAACAAAAATGCCACATTAACTCTTAGGTCTTCCCAGGCTAAAATCCACTGTCTACAATGAGCCTAAAAGGTGGGGATGCAGCAAAAGGCAGGGGCATTGCCAACCCTTGTGTTACCTGGTATTAACCAGGATTCCAGCCAGTGGCACTAAGTGGGAATCCCAGGGAGTCTGAGAGCCTTGGCTAAATTACTGTCATCTGGCTTCCATGTGGGCAACGCCTGATTCCTGTTGAATTCTCCCCAGCTGTGGTTCCTGGGCCTAAAATAACATTCTTTATCTCCCCCATCATATCCAAAACTCATTTTGCTGTAAACCACCCCCTCAGCCTGGCCTCAGTGATTGATGGAGTGTTCTGCCAAAAATTCACACTTGCCCCCCCCCCCCCCCCCACTTCTTTACATAGCCTGCTGTCCTAAAGGGATGCAGAAACAATGACTAAGGGCCAGGCTGCAGTGGGTAACTCAGTCCTGTACCAACAGCACGTGGGAACCAAAACCAATTTAACAGAGGAATGTAGAATCACCTGATGTAATGTCTCCTGATACTAGAATAAATATATGGTGATAAAATTGCTCTTCATAAAGAAGAAAAATATTAATAGTTTTAAAGACTTCTATATCCAGTTTACACTGAAACGAGCCCCTTATTGCTCTCCTGCAAAGCTCAATCAAGGAGCTCACTCTCTTTCAATCAGCTCTGGGGTTCTAAAACAGAGAGTGTTTAGTCATGGATCTTTTATTGTTCCTGTAGTGAAAAGATGAAGGTAAACAAAAGTAATTTTTTTATTTATTTACTTTGATACAGAACAACATATCTAGATGAAAAATTAGCTTTAGAAGCATCACCTTCTTCTACTGAAAATGTCGTGTTCTCAGTTATAAAAACAGGGGAAAGCAGCTTGCCTTGTGTTCTGGAATTAGAGTGTGCAGTAAAATACAAGTCTGTAACATTTTATCAGCCTTCACTGAGCTTGTATGTACTAGTTCTGTCTCCCTCTAAGTATTTGCTTACAGAAGCAGCTCTGCTATACATCAAAGGGCAGGAACTTCGGTATGTGATAATAAATAACTAAATGAGCACTAATGAACCCTGGTGGTGACTGCCTGGCACCCCCTCCTCATCCCCTGAACTGCTTCATGCAAAGCCCTGGCTGTGGGGTCCATCAGGAGGTGTTCAGGTGACAATAGTCAGGAGCAAAAAAGGTTGGACTGGCCTCACTTTTTCCTCCAAGTTTAGAAACCCAGTTCTCTTCTCCCTGTGCTTTTACTAACCAGCCCATATTTGTCAGATGACATCAATGCTTTATTTTCCTCTTTCCTACAAAACTCATTTTTATGATTTGTCATATTAAAAGGCAAATTTGTTGTTTGGGTTGGTTTTTTGTTTTGTTGTTCATTTATCTTGAGGAAGTTTTTTTTTTTCCATTTTTCCTTTCCTTAAAAAAACTATTTTTTTCATTTTGGTTAAAGTATTTTCTTGGGATAATCCAAAACTGTGTCCATCTGGTGTTTTGTGGGCTGGACGGATGATTCCTGAGGAAAGAGCCCCTCAAGATGCTAAATTATTTTGGAGAGTTTCTTGGTAGACAACATGTACCCAACAACCAAACAGCATAGGCTGCTGTTGTCTCCATGACATCCTAGAAATTGGATTGGCTTGGGATTGTAGCTTTACACAGGATCAAAAATAAAATCCTGACATCATGGATATCAAGGAAAAAACTTCTATTAATTTAAAATGAGCTGTGATTTCACTTCCTACTGTTTCATCCTGGCTACACTGATCTGTTTCCCACCAAAACTGAAAAAAATCATCTTCTCAGACATGACTATGATAAATTTTTTTGAGTATTTATTATGTGTTCCAGTGGAATTTGACACAAGCAGTAATAAAAAATGCTCAGTTTTTCTAGAAATGTTCAATTTTGAAAGCACTGAATAACCCTGCACCCAGTGAGTTTAGCACCGTGAACCTCATTTTAAAGGTAGGAAAGCTGAAGGGCAACTTCTGGTAAATAAGTTGCCAAGGAGGCATGGAAAATTCTCATGTCCAAGTCATGAATGTAGTGTTTGTTCCATTAGAATAAAGCCCCTGTGGCTCTTGCCTGACCAAGAAAGGCACTAAACTGGCCTCTAGTATCTCTCACAGCATACTGACAGAAAAAGAAATAAAAATAAAAATAAAAAAATCACTTTTAAATAAACGCCTCTAGCTCCTTATTCCTTATATCAATATTCTAACAGAGATTGATAGTTCCAACTTTAAAAAGAAATCATAACAAACATCTCCCATAATGTCAGTTCAATGTTCCTTCCAGCTTGTCATGTGGGCAGAAGATTGGTGGCTGTGATATCCAAATGTTTGTAAGGTCTTTAATCAAGACATTCTTCCAACTCATAATTCCACACCACAAAGTGAAATACAGAAGATAATTAGAACTGATTGATCAAATATAGATTTCTTCCCCTTAGAAGAAAGTTAAGCATACTTAACAGAGAAAAACCCCAGAGCATTAGTAGCTCAAATGAAAAACATGCTGACATATTTTTTCAGGAAAAAATAAATAAAGATAAAAGCTACAGGAAAGAGTAGGTGACAATAATTAGTTTGTTGGTTTAAATTAGGAGGTCTCCTGGGCCAGATGTTAGTTGTCAGGGAGTGATGCCCCCTCCTGAGACATGTAATGAAACTGAGATAGCCAGGGGCCTTGGGGGGAAAAAATAGGCTCCCTGTTTGGAGATGTCATTTTATTACAATGCTCTTGCCTTTTGCCTGAAGCATCTAGTGACTGGGGATAGAGCAAAAAAGGGAGAGAAAGAGAGCAGGCAGGGACTGATGGAGGAGATGTAGGCAGGATTTGTATTCCAGAAGGGTCTGGTCAGCAGAGCGTGCAGGCTTTAATTAGCATAAGGAGGAAGGCAGGAAACCTGTCTGTGCCTCCAGAGACAGAGCAGACAGGCCCCATCCTGAGGCTGGCCGGGAGAGCCACCACTGTCTGCAGCTCATTGACATGCAGGTGACACTGTCCTGAGAGAGATATCAGCAGGATTAGCCCGATTTCCTCTGCCAGTCACTGTCTGCTCTTATTAAGCAAACAAAGAGTCCCAGGCTCTGTGTTTCAGAGCTCTGACTGTACCAGGTCCAGCCCTGCTGGTTGCTCTTGGTAGGTCAGTGGCCATCAGTCCTGCTGGTCACAGAACCACTGAATCCCAGGATATGCTGAGCTGGAAGGGACCCACCAGGGTCATCAAGTCCAACCCCCAGCCCTGCCCAGGCCCATCCCCAAGAGTCACCCCCTGTGCCCCAGAGCATCATCCAAACCCTCCTGGAGCTCTGGCAGCCTTGGGGCTGTGCCCACTGCCCTGGGGAGCCTGGGCAGTGCCCACCACCCTCTGGGGAAAGAAGAACCTTTCCCTGAGATCCACCCTGACCCTGCCCTGACCCAGCTCCAGCCATTCCCTGTGTGCTGTCCCTGGGCTGAGGGACTGTTTGGATTTGTCTGTGCTCACACACAGTGCTTGGCATGCCGTTCTGTTCCAGCACACGAGACCACCATGCTGTACCACCCCAGTGACTGGCAGAGTTGTAGGGAGTGGTGTCAGAAAAATGCAGCGGAACATCCTCAGCTTTTCCATGAGCCTGCTGGGATCCATGGATTTTCTGAGTCAGAGGTGATGTGTTTGTGCTTTACAGCCTTTGATAGTTGCTCTGATACATTTATTTCTCCAGTGTCTGAGTGCCTTTGAGAGCCCTGGTGGTCTCTGGTACATGTAGAAGAAAGTGCACATATTGTTAAAAGTTATCGATCGCTTACAGGGCCTGGAATATCCCCACTTATTTCCATACGAATATGTTGTTAAGTGTCTATCCATATGTATTAATCATTGATGGAACAAAACAAAATAATTCAAAAACCCATTCCAAGATTCAGCTGAATTAGTGCTGCTCATAGTGTTTGTGTGCATTTGTGAGGGGCTTGTTTTATTGGATTTAAATTATTAATATTTGCAGCAGTATTATTAGTGTTTACTCTTGCATTGCATTGGATTTCTATGCTAATAATGCTGCTGCTTCATACACAGGAAGAGCTTGGATTGCTGTCAGCTCTTGTTTTGGGGCTGGTCTCCTCCTGACCTTTCTTGAGGAGCAGCAGTACAGTGGGAGGTGAAGACCCTGCCTAAAGCCATCGTGCAGGAGCTTACAGGCAAAAGCTGCTCCCAAGCTCTTTTCCTGTGGATGGAGAATGATTTTGTTGGCTCTGCACACTTTGCAACATACATGAATGACAGAATGTGTCTTAGATTTAGACAATTTCAAGTCCAACTGTTCAGTGACCTCTTCCAGGTAATGCAACAAAACATCACTCTGAACACAAGGCCGTGCCAACGTGACATAATCTTGTCCCTGCATTAGTTTCCTTCTCAGTGAAGCAAAAGGAAAAAAAGGAAAGAAAAAAAAATGCTTCCATGCTGTGCACTCATTAAAGCAGGACACAAAGGTATGTTTTGACTTTGTATTTTCCTGCCTCCAGCCTGGCCCTGCTCTTTTGTGTTCCTCTCCCTGGGTCTTGATTCTGTTCCACTTAAAGCTCAGCAAAGTTTTCAAGTTAACTTGACCTGAAACAGTGTAAAGCCTTGAGCTGTATTTGAAGTGAAGGTCATAGAGGAATAAAATCTTTTGCTAGATCAACTGAAGTAACGTGGAGGCAATTAGAGGATTTTTTCCACCGATCTGATCAATTATTTTAATAAAATACTGTGCCTCTCACTAAAATGTCCCTCCCCATGTCCTTAAGCCATGATGATACAGTAACACCACTTCTGCCCTTAAGTCACATTCAGTATTATGCACCATTTTTCAAGGCGCCTTGAACGTGTGTTTGCTCCTATAAACAGTTCTGTGCCTCTGTGTTTGTCTGTGTGTGGATTTGTAAGGTGATGTTTGCACTGAAAAGAGAAGCTAAAATTAACCATTGGTTTTCTGAAAGAGCAGCTAGAACTGTTGGTGCCAAGCAGTTTTGCAGACAGCTGGCACATATTCAGGATGGATTCGTTTGTTGTTCTGTTTTCGTTCTGAACAGATTTCCAGTGTTTGTGTCGTGTTCAGTTTGTCTTCCACTGGATGTCATAACAAGTTGTGGGCTTTTCCCTGCAACAAGGATCAGTTTCACACTGTTGCACAATGTGTGTTTAACCTCACCTTCATTGACCTCCTATTCCAGCGTAACAGCTGAACAAGGATTTCTTCTGGAGCAATTTTTGAATCATTTTTAATGAGCTATTTAATGAAAGGCTAATTGAGGTGAATTCATCAAAGATTGCCAGATTATGCTTATGGAGGTAGCTATGTTTTAAATGTTAAACATTTGTTTTATGCTGCCTTGTTTGATTAGAAAAACAAAACTAAAACTTTTTAAATGCCCAGTTATTCTTTCCATGCACTTTTCTTAATACCTCACATTGAATTTACCATGTGTGAATGTAATATATCATTAATGTTGAGCTAACATGAGAAGCAACAAAGCAATTATAGGGCATTTTTAGAATCTTAGATACCATAGAATTAAAGAGTGTATTGGGAACAGTGATATCATTGCTGAATTTTTTAAATTAATCTTATTCTTGGGTGGGTGTTGACTGTATTTTGTGCTTATTTTCTTAATCTTGAAGGGTTTCCTCGACAGCAGACCAACTGCAGGGAATATTGCTACATGATGATAGTAAAAATCCTTTTATTTGTTGCAACAATCAGTCAGCTAATGAATAAGAACATTAATTAATCAATCTGGGAGATTTCGCTTTCTGGGAGTACTTACTGTCCTCTCAAATCACAGTGAATTTGGAAAGTAGGCACTTTAGCTTACTTTAATCTTTTTGTCATTGACAGAAACACCAAAGTGGTTGACTGAAAATGTTGGGGAAAGGAAGAGAAAATAGAACAAGGAGTCTGAGGCAGATAATTCCCAGAGTTAATCTGCATTTCCTGAGCTCTCAAGATTCGCTATCAATAAATGGGTCATCAGAATGAAACCCTTTGAAGGAGAGGGCTACAGAGACCTTCTTGAAGCACACCTTCTTGTTTTCATTTCATTTCATTTCATTTCATTTCATTTCATTTCATTTCATTTCATTTCATTTGCCTTTTCTGTTCTTTCAAATGCAGAAGGTGATGGCCCAAGTGAGCCTTGCCTTGTGATTGAGACACTTGTGATTCAACAGGGCAGCATGAGATGCACAGTGTTCCTGCAGCTGATGCTTTGGGAGGGGATTATCAGGGCAGCAGGAGCTAAAACTGAATGAAATATTATTGGTTATAGATCCATCACTCTCATCCTCTGCTGGGTTTGTCCTGAGATCAATGGGTCTGCAGTGACGGCTTCCTACAGCAGTAACTACAGCAGATTATTTTAAGGTCTTGTTCTATCTCGTATTACAGCATAGATGGTCCATTTCTGTGCTCTGGATGAGAACAGGAACAGTTTCACTGCAAGATGAGAGGATCTTTTGGGGAGAATTATCTCTTTGAAGTTTAAGGTGGTAACAGAGCATCAGTGACGGAGTCACAACAATCTCAAGTCAAACTGTTTATTGCTCAATGTTACTGAAATTCTACCAGTCAAGATGTTTTCCAGTTTTGTCAAATGAACCGAAAACCCAGTGAAAATGTAAGTTTTTGTGTTAAGGGACATGAAACGAGAATGTAGGGATTTTTCATACCTTTGAAATCCCTTTTTAGCTTTAATAAAACATTTCATTCATGTTGCGGCAAGCATCCCATTATCCTTAGGGTATTTAATAAAAAGGTATTTAATTTAGCCTTAAAAATATTTTAGAGTGCATCTCAAACTTTTTGTGAACTTAAAGTCATCTTATATCTGTTGATGAAACCTCTGCATCCTGGGGGTTTGGTGGCATTATGTTTTTTGTAAAGGTGAAATAACTGAGTGAAAATCATATTTTCTGTATGTGGCGGACAATCTAAGAGCCTTAGACATTAATCATATCCCTATAAGGCTCACTTACTTCCCTGTGCCACTTTTTGTAAGAGACTTGAGGGCCTGCCCTGTGATTATGGAGTTACATGAGGAGAACTTTAGCTCTGCATTGGTGGGTGATCTGAGATGCTGCCCCAGCAGGGAGAGCAGCAGGTGAGGGGACACGGAACCTGCAGGTGAATCTGCACCTTGGGCCTCTTTCATTCTATTCTCTCAGCCCCAGCCATGTATGGAGGAGTCGCTTCTAATGCTTCAAGGGTGGACATTCCCTCCAGGAATTTATCTAATTCCGTTTGAAAAAAATTATACTCTTGGCAGAAGCATCGTGCCGGGGTAATGAGCTGTATGATTTAATTATGAGTTGTGAGGAAAAAGTCCTTCTTCTTGGTTGTTTTGAGCTGCCTGTTCATAATTTCATTTTATCCCACTTATGCCTTGAATAATGGCAAATAATGAAAAATCATTGCCTATTCACTGTCTCTCTGATACTCCTGGTTTTATAGACCTCGATCATATTTCTCCTCAGCCACTTATTTTTGAAAATTACTGTGAGTAGTTTGCTTTCTCTGAAATCCATTCCATTCCTCTGATCCAATTCTTTGCTCTGCCTCCTTCTGTGCTCTGCTCTTCCAGACACTGTAATTTTCTGAGTGGGGAGAACCCGACTATTTGAGACGTGGGTAACTGTGCTTAAAAGCCTAATGGTGCTTTGTGCTCTGTTCCCTATTTCTCGCCTAAATTCCTGATATAATATGTACCACATATTATCTTGACAGCCAATAAGGTGGTGAGTTGATGACTCTTGATTCTTTTGTCCAGAATGTGTTAATTTCTGCAAAATTAGTTGTTCACAAAGCAACTAAAGTGTGTTTATTTACATTAATTTTCACCTGCCATGATACTTCAATTTCATAGTTGTTCTTGGAGATCTTCAGTGAGGTGATAGTCATAATAAAATTTTTTTAAAAGAGACATTGAAATTTAAATAATTTAATATACATTTAATGTTTATGTTTTCTCTCACATTATATACTCTTTTTCTGATCACTTATGAATATGTTGAACAGCAAAAATCCTAGTACAGGTTATTCAATATCTCACTAATATATTTCCTTTTTCTCTTTACAAAGCAATATTGACTTTTCAGTATGTCTTTTTTATATGTATTTCTTTTTCTTTATGGTCTATACTTTACCATTTGACACAGTCTGCAAAATGTAATTCTTTTACTAGCCTTTGATGATCCTTGGAGGTTTTGTTTAAGCTTGTTGTGTGTCACCATTTTTTAATGTAATCAATAGTTTAATAAATTTCCCATTTTAGTCAGTACTTCAGTTGTCTCATATGAGGATTCATATGTAAATACTAGCTAAACTCCTTAAATTATTATTTCTTTTACCTATAATTCTGAATTTTAATAGTGTTCCTCAAACCATTTTTTGCTAATCTGGCCTAATTTCAGTTCCCATGTATTTGTGCTATCCTAACATATACCTGCATATATATTTTTGTAAGTCCTTTGTCAGAAAAATACAGTTTTTTTTTTTACTTTCCAGTCCCAATATACAGACAGATTTGCTTGAAAGGGGAAGAACCCTGGGAAAAAGTTGGGAAGAACTGACATAATTAGCAATTTCTGGTATTTTAAGGGTGCACAGCACTAATATTGTTGTCTTGAGTTGACTTGGTGTTCACTGATTTTTTTGCATAAAGGAGTTGCATTCAAAGCAAATGTTTGGAAAAATATCACTGTGTATTATTGAAACAACAGGCCTTTTCCCCTCTGTCTGGCCTTTCATGACGACACCAAAGGAACACATAAAAGTGGATTTAAGCACATTTTAAATTGAGATATTATCTCGGTGGTAGAGAGAGATGTTTGTGATCCAGTGTGAGAGGAGGATCAATACCATAATCTGTGTGTTTCTAAATATGTTTCACGACTTATTATCAGCAATGATTTATAAAGGGCTGGGGAGGAAACGAGCTCAAGGTCAGTGATTATCTATCACAGGCTCTTATGACACGTTAAACCCTCAAGAATACAGGGGATGGACAGCAGATTAAAAACTCACCTGGGGAATTACTTGATTTTGGAGAGCAGTGAGATACTCAAAAGTAATTGCCTGTGCCTTATTGCCTGAGTGCACGGGCTCCCTGCTTCTGCTTCACTGCTGCACCCGGGACAACACCCTGAAAATACTGCGTGGAAATCAAACTCCTTGAGAGGCTTTGCTCCTCTGTTTCTTTAGCATTAGGCAAAGTTAAAAAGAATAAAATTCTGATAAATAGCCTTGTATTGCAATTAAAAAACTTAAAGGCCTTTTCTCAGACACAGAATGATGAAAATAGATGGATTGACTTTGTTCAATTTGCAATATTCAGCTGTGATTGAGTAGGCTCTGAGGCCTCTTAGACACTTATTTTAACATATATCATCAGTGTTTTGTTCCTAGAAGTGGCATTTTATTTTATAAATTTATAAATATATACATCTATATTACATATATTTATTTTATAGAAGTTAATTTTCTTTATTTTCTCTAGTATATCAGAATACTTGTCGCTGTGAGGTGCTTTGGCTTGGTGCTTTAGGCCACCCTGCTGATTGGATCAAACTTAACCTCAAAGTTATACTACATTTGTCAGAATTTTGTCCAGAGAAGATCAAGTAATAACTTCTTAACGGGAGTAGGTGTCATAAATATGGATATAGTGCAAAGCAACTCAGACACAGATGATAAAACTAGATTGCTAAGGAGAATAAGTAGATTTTTGGATCAGTTCTGATCACGAAATTCTGCCTTTATTGGTTGTTTCTATATATTGTTTTATTCTGAGTCTTTGGTTTGGATATCATCTTCTGAGAAGTTCTTTGGTATAAAGTCCTGTTATATTCCATCTGAATCACAGAATCAGTTCACGTTGGAAAAGCCCTCCAAGACTGACTCCACCCTGTGCCCGATGCTCCCCTTGCCCCCCAGCCCAGGGTACTGAGTGCCACCTCTGGGGGTGGGGACTCCACCACCTGATGGTTAAGTGGTGTTAACTGGTGCTGACTGGCCAATATTGTGGCAAAGCTCATCCACCAAGCAGCGAGTCTTCCCAAAAACTTATTTCCATGTGAAATCTCATGTGAACCCCCTGCCTTTCTGAGGAAGTTCCACAGCCATGTAACAAGGGATAGGATCTATTCGATTAGTAAAGTTTGAGAAACTGAAATAATTGTATAATTTTAAGAGGATTATACCAAATGTGAAAAGAGAGCACTGAAGGCTGTGTGCTCCTAGGAAAGGCTGGAAGCCTGAGCAGGCTGAAGCTGCATTAATGCAGCACCAGGGGTTATTAAGAGGGAAGCAAGGAGCACCTGTAACTCAGTTTGGCCTAGTCAGCATAAATTCATGAGAATTTTCCATGCAGGGTTGGCTGAAACAATTCTTTTATTGAGAAAAGAAGCCATAATACACAATGACACCAGACAAGATTAGACAGTGATATAATGAAGTTTGCAGTGTCAAAGGATGGGATGATTAAATACCATATGCCAGGCCCACAGCCTTCCTACAGCTCCGGCTTACGTTTTCATGTTTTAATGAAAAATAAGTTCCTTAAAAAAATAAAAGGCGAGGGAAGCTGAGTTGTAATTCTCATCTTTATATTGAAGGAGAGTTGATAAATATGCCTGCACTTTCCACTCCTCTTCCTTATCAGAATCACTATTTAAATCATCACCTCTCTCATGCTGCTGACTTCTGTGCTCTTGTATCAGTTTATTCTGTCCTTCCTCTCCGATTTCCCCACACAGGTCCTTCCTTCATTCCCTTAGGGTCTTTCTCAATGCTACTCTACTGATTCGGACTTTTCGCCCATGTTTCTTAATCTCATTGTGTTGTGTGTAGGTCAATAGCTGGATACCATCGTGCCAGTATCTTCTCTATCTCTTGCCTCCCTTATTTCAAGGGTTCCACCTCTGATCATTACTCTGATCAGAAGGTCTTTGTAATTCTGAGGTCCCATCCTTGGTGTCAAATGGATTTATCGAGACCCATGTGTTTTTTGCCTGTCTCTAGGTCTACATTCCTCCCTTGACTTACTCAACACTCTTCTAAATTACAAACTCTTTCTGAACCTTTGGCATTGGCTACTACCAAAGACTTGCTTCCTCTGCTCGAGTTCCAGTTCTTGTGCCACCAGGTGCCTTGGAAACCTGTTTGCTTCTAGGAAAATATAAGTCCACTCCTTTACTTTTTACACTTATTTTTCTGTGGCAATTCTCAGAAAGAAGAATATTGCACATAATTATGGGCACAGTTAGAGAAAGTCATCCCTCTTGCTGTTGTGGACAGTCAAGAAGAGCAAGCTGGGTCTGTACAAATCAATCTCTCTAGGTTAGAAGGCAGAGTAACTTTCATGGGACCGTTTTTTAAGGATATACAGGCAGAGCTCTGAAAGGGACCTTGGATGATTCAGTTGGCATAATTGTGTGGCATGAAAAAACCTTAGCAGGAGAGTGAAACATGCTGACATAGCTTGCTTATGGCGGAGAGAGACAGAACTTCAGTTTTGTTTTTGTTTTTCCACCTGGAAGGCAGAAGCCATGCAAGGAATTGTAGAGCACCGTTCTTCAGCTGTTCTGACATGATGTGCCAGTCCCTCATAAAGTTAATGGACAAAGGAATGACACTAATAGTGAAGTAAGTTTGTGTTTTTGTGGGATCTGAGTGCACTATCAGAAATATCTAAATATGTGTAAGCAGGTAACCCACCAGAGATGCCAATATGAAGCAATTTCATACATGTTTAGTCAAATTTGTGACTTGGTGGACAATGTTGGATAAAGACAATCCCTGTCATGCAGCCTTGTCCTGCCAAGATACTCTTTTTTCTTTTTTACAGAAAACCATACCCTCAGTCTCTCCAGCTGTGCTTTAGTGTTTGGGTGACAGAGTAGGAAGAGGTCAATCCAATCTTGAGCAAAACAGTCCTTAGAGTTCATTTGCCCAGTTGCAATGCAAGGATTTCTAATTTGGTTTGTTTGATACAGATTCACAGGTTTCAGAGGCAGAATAAACCCATACAAACTGTACAGGAGAAAATGTTGCCCATTATTACAAAATAGGTGAGGGGCAGTTGGATGCAATTATGTGCCGGACCTGGTGTGTGGTGTTGAAGACATCAACACAAATAAATGTCTTCATTATATTGTGAAATACAGAGCAAATTACTTTTTCTAAAGCTATTGTTCCCTCAAATGCCTTCCATGTCCAGCTGCAACACCTTAAACATATTGCACCACATTTTGGCTGAATTACAAGATGAAGGGTCTCTGTGTCTTTCACCTTTGTGGCCTTGACTGTTAGAAATGCTCTTAAATTTTTTTATTTCTCTTTCTAAAAAAAGAGTTAATCAGAAAGGATGCTGCAATGAATTTATTTTTATTTTAAAAATAAAAATTACTCTAGGCTTTAAGGCTATTAGTCATGGTAAAATTATCCAAGATAGCAGTGAAACTCTAGAACTGGGATTATCTGCTGAGTGGAAGAATCCTTCCAAAAGAGCTGATGCAGAAGTTTGAAGCGCTCAAGTTGAGGATAGTAGAACATAACCAGAAAACAGCATGTGTAGCATCTCATTCAGAGCTGTGACCAAACTAGTTTGATTGCAGCAGTTTGCAGAAACGTAGGACAAATCTTGAAGAAGAGAAAGCAACATAGTGTAATATAATAAAATATGGGGGTTTCTTCCATGGTTTACTCATAGAAGAATGTATTAGATTAATCCTAGTTGAGATAGTGGGGAGCTGAGACCCCAGGGAATAGGGAAGTCCAGAGGATAGAGGATGATGGATAACTCAAGACAACACACTTGCAAGTGCATCATTCCTGGAGACCCCGTAACCTTTGACTTGGGTCCTGTCAGAATGAGCTGCCCGCTCCTTGCTGGAGGAGAGGGGACCTGGGTGACTCCAGAGGGTGAGCACAGGAGCCAGTGGGGCTTGTTATCCACCCTCTGGGAGCAGGTGAATATGGACTCACTATCAATACACTCAGTACAGATGTAAGGCAGCCTCCATTCTGCTGAAGCACAATATATATTATGCAACAACTGCTGGATCAGCTTTTGTGCAAGGGGTCTAAATCTCTGTCTGAATTCTCTCTGGTTCATGACTGAACTGCAAATATCGTCTGGAGTGAAGACTTAACTTTTTTCTTTTCTTTTCTGAGTGTTAGAAATGCCATGTGTTCTCATTTGCTACTTGCTATGGAAACTTTGTTTTAAAGGGGCAGTTTACATTTAAAAATCTATATCTGTTTTTGTGAGATACAAGTAGCTGTCTGAGAACCACAGAGATGGCCAGAAAAAAGGGCGGTGTTTATACTTAAGGGTTTTAATTCCTTTGTACCTTCAGTCGTCTTTATTGAAACACAATGTGAATTCTCATTTCAAATGTGGGAATTGTGTTGGTAGATGGAACTTTGATCCCTGATCCCCCTCCCTAGTATTTATGGTCTTGATGAGTCATTGCTGGATGTAATGATTGGTTTAAATTGCCAAAACACAACATACTGGCTTTGGCAACCTATCCCTGCTAATAGTTGCTTACCCAAACTCTTCAGTATTGTCAGCAGGATTTTTGAGCCTAAAGGCTTGATGGAACAAGGAAACAAAGATTTCCAGCTACTTATGCCTCCTGTTTTGTTGCCTAATTATCATTCATTTAGCCTGCCATAAAAGTCATTCTTTACCTGCTTTCTGATTGCTTTATGGCTGCTTTTACAGCCTTTGGGGAAATAAATTGAAATACATGCTCTCCATGCGCTATATCCTTAAAATAACTGATCCAGTCAACAATCTGTGTTTTATTACCCAAATGATCTCACATCCCCCATATTATAAATGGAAAATGGTTAAGTTAGAGAGTTCAACCATTCTTGCTGAAGTCTGCAAAATACCATTGCAACCTTCATTTTGGCAGATTCCCCTGCAGTTTGAGACATCCAGCCTTCTGAACACAACTGGGAATTAAGGGCTTATGCATAGCTGGTTGAAATAGAAATGTATAAATACGTACATGAAATAAAAACAAATGCAAAACATTAATAACTAAAATGACTTTGCTATTCTTCTGGTTCAATTTTTTTTTTCTCACTGAGCTTATCAGTAATGCAGTAGTTTTGTTGTCCTAGCAGACAGATTTTGGGTGTCTGTGACTGATGCCATGGGTTGCTTTTTTCTGTGTGTCCCCAGCCTGCACTGAGCCTTAACACTGATTTTTGGTGCATCTGGTACTCAAAGACATGCTGCAATTTATAAAACTCCATTAATGCAATAAAAGCTTGAGAAGTGAGAGAGTTGTAACATGTGCAACTTAATATAAAATGGGCGGTTTAGATTTGTCATATTATAGTTAATTTTAAAGACAGCTCAAGCCTTAGCATTTGTATTTCAAAGAAAGTCTAGAATAAGATCTTGATTTTACAAAGTTATAAAGAAGAAGCAGAAAACCAAAAATGTATGTATTGGGAGTATATCTGACAAGTCCTAGTGCTGTGTAGGATTTCTTGGAGTCATACCCCTGTAACAGAATTGAGATTATTCATCTTTATTCCCAAGGATTTCCAGAATCAACCTTTAAAGATAATCTGGCATCTTGCTGTACAGCCTTGATGTGCCTGGCAGGTTGGCTTTAGGAGCTCTCCCTCTTTCCCTTCTCCATCTTTTACCTCTTTCCTGTCTCAAGGTATGTCATCCCACCAAGTGTAACTAAATAAACAGAGCTCCTTGAGCATGTTATAGCTGCTTAATGCCACATTTTCCCTTCCTTGTTTGTCATGTCTTGTTCCTTCCTTCTCCCTATTTAATGTAAGTGAATTTCACTATGTGTGGCACTAAGAGCTATTCCTTGAAAAATAAACATTTGGGGCTTATGTGGGAATGCAAATTGTCTCTTATAAAGTATTCTGAATCCTTATGTGCTCTTACACCCATATTGTGGTTCATTTCATTTCATTAGAGATCACAAAGGATTTGTTGATACCATTGATGTTGGCCTTTACATTAAAAGCATGTTTTCCCCAAACCACTCTCTATTCCTGATACTATACTGCTCTTCCCATCAATTCCCAATTAGTCAGGACAAATTTAATAAGCAATCCTAAGCATGTATTGAACAATGTATAATTTATAGCAAGTTATGACAATGTTGGTGCTTTAGAACATGATAATACCAAACATGTTCTCCTGGTTTTCTGAATCTGTGTTGATCTTGAACCTAGATTCTGTTTTTAAAAGTGACTGGTGTGCTAGGCAAGAGTTTGCAGTGTCTTTGTTTATTCTGCTTGCATAGATGAAACTATTTTAAGGCTCTGTAAAGCACAGCCTTATAAACACAAGGTAGTCTGAAGCATCTTTTAGCTCTTTATATAGCTGCTGACACTATTATTTCTTGACATCTTCCTGTTCTAGTGGCATTTTGCCATCTGTTTCTGAGATGACATTATAATGCAAAGTAAAAATTTTAGTATATTCTTCTACAGTCTTTGCTTCTCTTGCTGTGCCATTTTAATTCTGTACAGTCCCTGTTGATGTGTTCCTATTTATCTTGTCTGATAGCTGTTTTATTTTCCTATTATGTTCTCCTATTCAGCTTGTATAGAAGGCATCAAGATGCCTTCTCAATTTAAATACTTGCCTTTTCTTCATTAATAGCAATGCCTCGTCTGCCACCCAGACCTACCCTTTTCCTTTTGCATCCCAGTTCTATAATTTGGTGAAGGCTGCAAACTCAGGAGATCTATTTACAATCTACTTTGTATAATTTTCACTAGGATTGATTGCATATACAGAAAAGAATGTGTGCAGGCTTTCTTCTGTAAAAATAATTGGTTTAGAAAGTTAAATGTGTTTGGTAATGAACCCACCAAATTAACCATGCTGGTCCGTGCTACAGGCTCTGACTGATTGGAGTCTGAGTTTGCAT
Source organism: Margarornis squamiger (assembly GCA_035222235.1). Classification (NCBI taxonomy): domain Eukaryota; kingdom Metazoa; phylum Chordata; class Aves; order Passeriformes; family Furnariidae; genus Margarornis; species Margarornis squamiger. The sequence continues at coordinate 589,761 of JAWWTY010000019.1, read as the reverse complement.
TCTGGCACATAAAGCTGAATTTCATCTTTTAATTTTATAGTTTGAGCAGTTTTGTGTCTTTTGACAGTACATTCTGGCATTTAGGAAAAGGCTTGGTAATTTTAACAAACAGGATACAAAGGAGTATTTCCATTACAGAAGTATGCAATTCATGGCTAGCCCTCATGATGATTCCTGCTTTGAATGAAAGAATTCACAATTTGTTAATTTTATAACTGGCCCTAGTAGGTAAAAAATAATAATAAAAAAAAGAACAAGCAAACAAACAGAATAATTTTAACAACACAATGTTTGGTTTTTCCACTAAGGCACATTTGTCTTAGTATAAAGTATGTGTGTTGTTTCACTTCCACACCAACTCCAGGACTGAATATTTTAAAATTTCAAGAGTTTTAATCTTGTTTTTCTTCTGTAAGAGACCCACAGAGATGTGTTAGCTTCAGTCTTGCTCAGATTGTCCGTGTACAGTTATATTATTTTTAATCAGTGTTACATTTATCAAAATTTGCTGGAGCAGACAAGCAATTCCATGCTTTCACTGGCATAGGATGGTGTCTTGGTAGAGAACACAGGCTGTGGTGGCACAAAATTCACAGACAGGGGAGATCAGAGCTCTCTCCTGAGCTAAATGCCATCTTCTCAAACCTGAAGGCAGCAAAAAGTGAGAGCAAACGGAGCCATCTGGGAGAATTATCCTCAGCATGGATGACATCTGCCTTGGCATTTCGTGGTCTCCATGTTATTCAGTGCTTTGCTGGATTATGCATAGGTTCATTAGTACAAATTAGGTTCTGTTCACATTACAGTAGGTAATCAATTATATTGGATAGGAAATGTCTTCCCATAAATCTGAATTACACTTTTCTTGGAGCGTGGTGGGCTGTTTGGGCTGGTACAGCCTGCCAGGGCTCCAGGGGCGCTCACAGCAGGCTGCAGCTTTGCCCCCCAGCACATCTCAGCCCCTTCTCCCCTCGGGGCTGCCTCAGCTGCCTTGCCAGGTGCAAATAAACCATGGTAGGGCAGCCTGGAGCTTCTGAGGGCTGGGGAACAGCCCAGTGACAGCAGAGGCTCAGAAGGGACCCAGCTGGGGAACGGCTGGAACCTCCATGATATTCCAGGTTCCAGTTGTTGTGTTGGTTGGTTGGCACCTCACCCTGAATCAGGACAGGGCACTGGGGGTTGTAGCTGGACAGTGGCTCAGACCTGCAGGTATCCAGCTAAATATAACAATAGGCAGCTGGGGATCAAACATTCTATCATATGAATTGGACTGAGTGTACTTAAATATGTTGTGCATTTGTTCCTTCTGTATTTTCTGAATTGAACTGAATAATTTTGAATTCCTCACACCATAAGACAAGGGCTGAAATTGAACTAATTTATCACAATATAAGTTTTTACCAAAAATTTTATAAATTAGCAACTTGTTGATACTCTGAGCAGGGAAGCTTAGAATCAGATTTATCAGAAGCATTTGTCTCTTCATTCCCACTGAATTTCTGCTTTTCCATGAAGAAGTTGGGGACTTTTGTCACTGGTAGTTACTTGTGGGTTTCAATAGACTATATATTTTTTCTTTACCTGCTCATAACCACTCTTAATTTCCTGTAGCTAATAAATGCTTCTCCTGAAAACACCATTTTTAATTAAAAATCCAGCATTAACTTAACTATCATGATATATATAGAAATGGTACTGCTATTGTAAATATTTTAAACCCTTTGTGCATTTTCTGCTCTGGTCTTTGTGCTTGCATTGCACCTCCAGTAAAGACTGTAATTACCTGCAGCGCAGTTCTGAGGAAACAATGCTCATGATAATTTGGTCTCAGCCCTACACACGTTTTTAAACCTTCTCCACAAACCCTGGTTCTGATGACCAGCAGTTTATGACAGTGCAGTTAATAACAAGCTCCGGGTTATTTTTGCCTTGGCCTTCAAGCTTCAAGTACCTGAAGCCTCTGAGGTCTTTCATTGCCGTCTGAGAAACACATTTACCATGTTACAGGAGTTCTGTCTCATGCTGATCCTGAAGCTCTGAGTCAAGTCTTTTTCTTTTCTGGGATTGATGACTGCAATTCTCTCTTTCCTTGCTTTCCCACTTCTATTGGAAATAGACTCAGACTGGTGTGGGGATATGCTACAAAAGGGGCTCCCAAACTTGAGTCTGTCAGGATGCTGCTCCTGTGTTTGCAGTGCCACAGGGTCTTTGAGCTAAACTCCATACTGATCTTCAGGTTTTTTGCATACCTGATTAGACTGGGAAGGATGAGGAAATAAAGAGCATGAGAATTAGTTTATCCTAATGAATGTTCACCCATTTGACATTAATTACCTGGTATTAAAAATCTGGCATATTTGTTTGTAACACACCTCATTATTATTTGTCAATTCTGGGCTTTTCACTTCAAGAGAGACACTGAGGGGCTGGAGTGTGTCCAGGGAAGGGAACGGAGCTGGGAAGGGGCTGGAGCAGCAGGAGGGGCTGAGGGAGCTGGGGGGGCTCAGCC